>JARQZJ010000065.1:5407500-5762660 GCA_030704895.1 Henosepilachna vigintioctopunctata
ATTTCGCATGCTTTTATCCCGTTTTTGTACTTTTGACTTTGTAAATTGACCCATTTCCTACTGGGCGAAAGTCTCATCAAGAAGAATGTTAAGTGGGAATTACTGAGAGTTTTGCCCTGAATGTTTCTATTCTTCCGACTCATTTCAAGCACAACAAAGTGTTAATAAAATGATTTCCTTTCAAATATTTGAAATAATACTGGTGAAGATTAATTGAAATGGAGTGATGTCGACAATGGTTATTCTCAACGACATTAACAAAGTAGAATCTTTCGACTGAAAAAAGGTGAATGAAATTGTTCATTCTTTATTCATTTTCATATATTTACTCTTGATGAAACATAATTTAATATTAAATTAAATTAAACTCTTGGCTTAATGTTTCACGATTATATTTAACCATATGAATTTGTCAACATGTTTCGAGCATGAGCTCATTTTCGAGACTAAAATACAGTAAGGAACGAACAACTAATTTATATCTATACAATGGATGTAAGGAGGGGGATAATTAAAAATCTAAGTGTTCATTTAGGATGTCTTCTTTTTTCTTCCAAGAACTGCATATTTCAATTGCCTCTAAAAGGTCTAAACGTTTCCCTTTATTACCTGCGTGTTAATAAAACTGGATTATCAGAACATTGTATTAACTCTAACCACTTTATAGACTTTGAGAAAACCAAGTGCTGACACGCAGGTAATAAAGGGAAACGTTTAGACCTTTTAGAGGCAATTGAAATATGCAGTTCTTGGAAGAAAAAAGAAGACATCGTAAATGAACACTTAGATTTTCAATTATCCCCCCTCCTCACATCCATTGTATAGATATAAATTTGTTGTTCGTTCCTCACTGTATTTTAGTCTTGAAAATGAGCTCACAACATGAATTTGTCAACATGTCGCGTGAGCTCGAAACATGTTGACAAATTCATGTTGTTAAATATAATCGTGAAACATTAAGCCAATAGTTTAATTTAATTTAATATTCACAACTAAATTTATTGTAGACGTCTTTTTCTAAGTTCCCTGAAGAGCTTTTATGCATTTTCTATATGAATTAACCAGAAATGTCAAAATGGAATCATCAATTTAGTACGTAAAAAAAATGCTATCATTACTGGTTACATAAGGTAGTTTTACATAAGAAGCCAACAAATCTTAATCCTTTCCGGATTGTTAAATTACGGAGACGGAAGCCATGTTAGTACAATCAGCTGTCTTATTTATAGAATAACTAACGGATGTCAACAAGTATAGTAGATATGAAAGAATATAATTGTACCTACATATACTTCAAACCGACTTTCAGAATATGCTGAAAGCTTTATGATATTTCTTTCATGAGATCAGTGTAGCTATGGGAAAAGGATAAGATATTTATTTGTTTAAATTCGTAGCTATATAAATCACCTCGCAACGTTTGTGTTTTATTGGTTTGCGCGAAGTATTTTGTAAAAATGATTTCGCTACGAGTTTTTTCAAACACTTTTACATTTATTTGACACCATGAATATTATTCGATATTTATTACTCAATTTATTGTCACAAAATTCTGTGCTTTTCAACTGCGATTAGAATTTCTTAATAAAGTTGATTGAATGTTTGCTGATCTCTTGGTGAAACATTGTTTAATATATTAAATAAAAACACTATATAGTCAGTTTAACTTTTGAAAATGGGGTAACAACCCGAAAAAATTGTCAAGTATTTATTATAAATTTTGTGAAACAAAACGAAGTGTTTTTATTTGATTGATTTCATATAATATTATGCATTTAAATCGGTAATTGGAAAGAGGTTTTTTCATTGAAATTTTCACTTACTACCCTCTAAATTGACCATATATGTGCCAAATACAAGAAAAAACTTCATATCGTCTAAAATCTCAAAGAGAATCAACTTTCTCATAAGAATTGGAAAAACTCTGACGATATATATGAAGTTATTGCTCTTTAAGTCAATAATAATGCCACACTTCGAATATTGTTCCACTCTGTTATTGGGATTGAGTAAAGAAAACACTCAACTGTTAGAAAAGTTACAGAATAGAGCAAAGCGAACAATTTTGAAATGTAATAGATCTACTGCAATCCAAAGCATACTTTATTGTTTAAATAAAGAGAATACTTTTTGTTACATATATATTTACATTTAAAGTTCAAAAAGTACAAAAATTGTCCTTATATAAAATAATAAACAATGTAACATGTGTCAGTGATGTGCACTGTTATAATATTATAATAAGAAGTGCTAACAATTTCTACATGCAAGTTTTTATGCTTTCCAAACATAGGAATAGTATATTTTATTAAGGAATCAACGCATTTAATAAATTGCCGAACTCCATAAAAACAATTAGTGACCTTAAATTATCCAAGCGTAAATTAGCTAAGTTGATTTTAAACATATAATTGTGAATAAAATAATTTGATATTAAATTAAATTAAACTCTTGGCTTAATGTTTCACGATTATATCATGAATTAGTCAACATGTTTCGAGCGTGAGCTCATTTTAATAACTCGATCGATCAATCAAATTTTCGAGACCAGATCGATAAATATCAGTCTTGAAAATGAGCTCACGCTGGAAACATGTTGACTAATTCATGTTGTTGAATATAATCGTGAAACATTAAGCCAAGAGTTTAATTTAATTTAATATTTAATAATTATGTTTCACCAAGAGTAGAGCGAGATTTTTATCTCAGTCAATAATATATTTTGAACCTAAATGTATATATGATTTTGTAATAACTATTGCTAAATAAATATCATTATTATATTATTATTAAAATCATATATAATCAGAAAATTTATCGAAACTTTACTATCGCAAGATGTCTTTGATTATTTGAACTCAAGTTTAAGC
The DNA here is from genome assembly GCA_030704895.1 of Henosepilachna vigintioctopunctata. NCBI lineage: Eukaryota > Metazoa > Arthropoda > Insecta > Coleoptera > Coccinellidae > Henosepilachna > Henosepilachna vigintioctopunctata. Next base: position 5,410,371 of record JARQZJ010000065.1, read on the forward strand.
TTTCTGAAGTAGAATTGTTACTCGCTTTTCCATTTTCATTTACACTGAATTTTATTTTGGTTTTTCCTCTCCAAATCAGTATAAATTATGAGTGTGCAAATTTGTTTTTATTATTTGTACACTCTATATTTGTGTGTTTATCTGTTGAATATTGGCGTGAGCATTAAATGTTATTTGTTTTACTGGATCGATAAATATTATTATTATAAAGTAGGTCTGCACGCTAGGCCGAGTCTTTGAGAGACCACTGGTACAAGAATGTCTATGTTGTGATGTCGGAAAAATTCTGATTAAAACATTTTTTTATTACTCTTGATTATTATGAGCATATTCGCTGTTCTTAAAATATTCACCTATTGTATCAAATTAGTAACTTGAATTTTTAAATGAAATTTAATATAAACAATTGTTTAACAAAGTTTTATGCTTATGGATAACCTATAACTGTTCAAGAAGTATAACCAGTTAACTATGTTTCTCAAAAAATATAAAATATATTGAATACTATAAATGATTTAGAAGTTTCATTCATGAAATGTGCTAAAATAAATTAAGAGTTTTTGAAAGTATGGCTTGTTTACTACGCTTCGAAATTTTCTCCATAGAAAATAAACGCCTGAGGTGTTATTGAGATAGATTTCGATTCCAATATGTTTAAAAATAAATATTGTACTTAAGTCAGCATGGTAAAATCGACAGTATTTCATTTTATTTAATTCCGCTTTTTATTAAATTTATTTCTTATGTTTTTTGGGAATTATACCTTCTTCTTTTTATTAGCAACCTCAATAGGAACTAATATTCAGTTTATTTGAAATATGTTTGAATGAAAAAACATTATAGAAAATTCTAAATTCATTCAAATTCGTTTTTCCAAAATATGAAAAAAATATTCACCTCAAATTTATAATTTGAAATACGACATATGAAAAGAAAATATTTTCCCAGAATATATTTAGGATAAATATAGGTAAATATGTATCTAAAAAATTAAATATAAAAGCCATGAAATATATTTCAAATAAGGAATATGCAAGACTCACCAACATTTTCAATCAACACTCGCACTTTTACCACGATATTTTTCTTAAACTTATGCTAATTTTACACCTCTCATTAAAACAACGCATAGGTGTCAGAGAAAATTTCTTCCAAGAATTGCAAACAAGTCTGCACGGTAGCTTGCTTTCGCTAGATGTGGCGCGTTAAAGATTTCAACGGTGATTCTGGGCGATGCAAGGGCGTAGTCGACGCGTCCCGGCGTCCAGAACGTCGGTCAGTGACACCCAAAATGTTGTAACGGCGACTTAATTTTGGCCCAGTTTAAAAACATAAAACTATCAATAAGTAGGGTTAATATTGAAAAAACCAAAACACTAAATGAATATTTCTGTATATTATTACTCAGACGATCAATGAATTAAACACACTTTCAATTCAATCAAACAAATTCAAGAATGTTGTATATACGAGGGCGGGGTAAAAAGTTTTCGGACTGACCGAGAAAAACGATGTTTTAAAAATTATTTTGCTTTAGTTTCCAACATAATCTCAATCAACACTGATACATTTCTCATAGTGTAGTTATACCTGTTTTGAACGTAGATACGTCATGTTCCTCAAAATATTGATTTAAAGTTTCGATAACTGCTTCGTTGCTCTCAATTGTTTCACCGCCAAGCCATTTTTAGAGGAAACGAAACAGGTAATAGTCGTTGAGGGCTAAGTCTGGAGAGTAAGGAGGGCTTTTTTTTTCGCCAAATGAGGTTGTTTAATTTGCACCTAGTCCTTGAAACATTGCAATAAGTCTGCGTAGTATTGACCAGTGATAGTCTTACCCTTTTCAAGATAATAACTGTGTATAATTCAATTCCTCTCGCATTCCAAAAAACAGTAGACATAAACTTGTTTGCCGATAAAATTGTTTTTGCCTCCTTTGGAGTTGGTTCCCCTTTCCTACCTACTGTTGACCTTTCTTTATTAAAAATTCGTTTGGATTACGCCTATACAGCGACAAATTTTCGTTCGAAAAAATTTCAGTTTTTGGTCGAGCGTTAGCAAACGCGGCACCCATCTCGCACACAGCTTTTCCATGCTCAAATGGTAGTAGTAGTAAACTTTATTTAGCACAGCTAATACACTTTACAAAAAAGACAAATTAAATATACAACATCAAACAACATATTTCACCCTAGATATTGTTTTTTACAAAATGATACAATAATTGTTTGAACTCTTATTATTCTTATAAGAATTATGATTCTTACATAATTTAATTTTCGGATCTAGACTATTGAATGCAATCATTCCTTTCGCACATAAATTATTTAGGCATTTAGATATACTGCACTTATCAATGTAGAAATCATTTTGTTCCCTAGACCTTGTTTGGTAACCATGTACATCTTCAACGTGTTTTACACTGTTAAAGATATAGTTAGGAACCTTGCCATATCTTATTTTATTAACAAAGTCTAGAGTTTAATATACTATATGCTGCCTAATATTTAAACAACTTAGTGTTTCTAACATAAGTGATACAGGTGTGTACCTATTGCACTTCAATATAATTCTAGATGCTCTATTTTGGAGCTTTTGCAACTTTTGAATATCATTTTGAGGCGAGGTGTATAACACAGTTGAACAAAAGTTTATATGTGGTAATATTATTGACTTATAGAATAAATACTTTGTAAATACACTAACATAATTACTTCTCCTTGATAAATTACTTTTTTTGAAATTTTACTCATAACATATCTAAAATAAATTTTAAAACTCAAATTTTCATCGATAATAACACCTAAATACTTTATTTCACTGACTTGTTCCAATGGTACATTATTAACTTCGATTTGTATATTATACTCTAATCTAGATAATTTTGCTTTGTTTCAGACAATAATAAATTTAGATTTATCAGTATTCAATGAAAGATTGTTATCACACAGCCATGTATGCAAACTATAAAGGTCACTATTAATTTTATTAGCTAATTCTTGTGAATTGTTGCCCGCAGTATACAACATCATGTCGTCAGCAAATATAGAAATTTCACAATTTTTTACATACTTAATTATATCGTTTATATACAAATTAAACATTAACGTCCCTAAAACTGTTTCTTGTGGAACTCCATGATCACAAACTATTGGTTTGGACAAATAGCTTCCGTATTTAACATGTTGTGCTCTATTATGTAAATATGAATTGAACCATTGCAACACTGTTCCAGACAAACCAAACTTTGCAAGTTTTTTTCAATAATAACGACCTATCAACAGTTTCAAAAGCTCTACGTAAATCGAAAAATACTACTATCACTATTTCATTTTTATCTAACACTCTAGACCATTTATCACAGATAAATGTGATAACGGTTTCACAAGAGTGCTGCACTCGGAAACCCGATTGACACTCCACAATAACCCTGTTTCTATCACAAAACTCGCTTACTTGGTCTTTAACAATTAATTCCAAAATTTTCTCGTACACAGGCACTGTATTTATAGGTCTGAATTCCTCGCATTTCTTAGTTTTCGGTTTTTTTGGCACTGGTATAACGGTTGTCATTTTCCATTCTTCAGGAAATTCGCCGTAACATAAAGACATGTTCACAATGTCCAAAATCCTATTTGCCGCAACCATGACGATATCCCTGAATATATCTGTTGTAATTCCATTTTTCCCTCCACCAACATTTTTTAATTTCTTTATATACTTCTTCAGGGTAGACATATCGATCTGTTTGAAATTAGACCAATCTTCATACTTGTTGATATTACTCAGCACATATTCATGACCATTCACCATACTGACACCATCTACAATATCTCTTATACTGTTTACAAAATAAATATTAAAATTTTCAGCAATGCCTTTATCCCCTTCTATCAATAGATTTTGGAAAAATATGACTTTCTCTACTTTCTGTTTTTTATCATTTTCATGTAACAAAGTTTTCAAATTTTTCCACAGTTCTTTACTATTATATTTATTGTCATCAATGATATTGTGATAGTATCGCTCTTTTTCATCTTTTATCAGCATATTTACCTCATTTCTCATTTTTTGTATTCTTCCCATTTTACGCTATCCTCACCAAGGATAGCTGACTTGTATTTTTAGTCTTTATTCTTTATTTTTTCTAATATGGAACTGTTAATCCACTTATGATTTTTGTATTTTAATGTTATTGTTCTTTCTAGTACTGGGCACATATCATTTATAATTTCAGTTAAACCATGAATCAGTTTATTTGCCATTATATTAACATTTACGCACGAGTTATTCCATTCCATGTTCATCACCTCTTTTTGAAATATCGTGCTATTGTATTGTTTATAGTTTCTACATTTAATAATTTCACGTTTACTTACATTTTCACTTTCTAACCCAAAGGATAAAATGTTGTGGTCACCTATTTTTGGAGTTAAATAATTTTTGTGCTCAGCGTGTTTAATATTCGTAATGGTATAGTCTATTAACGTCGCACTAGTGTTAGTAACCCTTATAGGTTCGGTCACTATTTGATATAGTCCGTATTGGTTGTGCAAAATATTTCGCACACGTACAGTTGACATCCGACAGGTCTCAGCCATCTCATGCACTTTCAATCTGCGGTCTTCCAATACTATTTGATGGATTTTTCCAATCATTTCTGAAGTTGTGACCTCAACGGGCCGTCCTGAGCGAGGCTCGTCAGAGATGCTTACACGACCCATTTTGAATTCAAAACCCACTGCTTAATAGTCGAATATGATGGGGAGTAGTCTTCTAGAACCCATCTCTTCTCTCATTTGTTTTGCTGTAAAACCTCTCAAATAGAAGTATTTGATGACAGCACGGTTTCCCAATTTTTTCATTTTCACGAAAACAAGGGAGAATGGGCTGAAACTCCACTTTCGTATTATCCACTACAATGTTGTTTCCGTCTACAATATCTTCATCAGGTGGATGAACACTGAGTACCTTTATATCTAAGTTTCAGTTCAAAAACCGATTTCAAAACGTATGTCCAATTTCAATCGATTACATTATAAAATGAATTATTTTTTATACTTTTATATATAGAATTAAATTTGTTGAATTAAATAAAGAATATAAAGATAGTTCTTGGAACAGTGAATATGTTCATCAATATCAAATGAGGAATTAAATTCGAGTGCGATTTCATATATGTCACTCCTATCTTCAGATGTTAATGATTGGTAAAAAATTATTGCGTGGCAGAAATTGCAATCATAGTTGAAATTATTTCATAAATCTCGTAAATAATCGTGATGAAAATGAAATGATTTTTTGGTTTCCAATAATCAATTCTTCTTCAAAGCAACCTCATTGCTTTCCTTCGGACTCTCTTCTATTTAAATAACTTAAAGCAGAAATCCCAAATGCCATGGTTCAACTCATAGCATCGTTCCGAAAACAGAGACACTTCAGAGTTCGTATTGGCATTCCTCCCTATACGGAACGAATAATGGAAGCAGGAGTGCCCTAAGGCTCGGTGCTATCACCGATGCTTCACAACCTCTTCACAAGGACATGACGAAAACACAGGGTATCAACCTTGCCCTCTAGATTGACGACACCACCATATCATCCAGATTGCCGGCTCCTCACCTTGATGCGGAGACTATAACAGGCTGTGGGCAATTGCTGAAGTGATTAGTGTCCTAAATCAAAAGAATGTTATTGTAGAGCTAGATATGTGAATGTGTACGATGTGATGTCTCCATTATCCTTCAAGGGATAGATGTTAGAGAAATATTGAAATCGATGCCACACCCGATGGAAGTGCGAGACATATATGTTTCGTTCTGCAAGGAACTCGTCAGTCACACCATGAAATTCTCTAACATCTATCCCTTGAAGGATAATGGAGACATCACATCGTACACATTCAAATATCTAGCTATACAATAACATTCTTTTTATTAATTTCAACTTTTCGAATGAATGTTCTAGTGTTCATTTCCTTAAATATTTCATTCAGTGCCATAATCACAAAAAATTTAATTTCCTTATATATATATATATATATATATATATATATATATATATATATATATATATATATATATATATATATATATATATATGTAGTTATATTCCTATATAAATTCATTTATGACTTCAAAGGATCAATGATTATAATACAGTGTGCTATATAAAGACGCAACAAAAACGAAAGGTGCTATTTCTCAGAAAATTAAATTCTGAGTATATTTTATTTCATGATGGTTTTTGAGAAACGCTATTACCATTTTATTAGAAACATTATTTCTCCCCATTCAACACTAATGAATGATTACGTCCGAATTGGATGTATTTCCTGATAATTCATTTAATCGTCCATTAATCAAAACATATCAATCATATTCAGACAGCACTTGTAAATTGCGAATTCTACATCTTTATTATATGTTAGAATTTCCTCACATTTACTGAACATATATCAACCGATTTTAATAAACTCATGACTCAAAACTTTCTCGTATACTAATTGTTATTGAATATTTCAACTTTTCTCTGATTTTATTTTTTTTCATTGGAGGAATCTTTTATTTTGTTTGACGTCTTAATAACTTGAGGTATATCATTTCTTTCCATATGAAAATTTGTTGACTGATTTTGAATATACTGTCCCAATTAATTAAAAAATCAGCTGATTGTAGGTCGAAGTAAACTTCGTCAGTTGATGCATTGAAACGGGTCATAGACGATCCCACAAAACTTCTGTGTTAAGTTTGCCTCTGATTGTTCTTCCACCGAAATACTACCAGCTGACATATATATTCATAAATTTACTAAGCATTCATTTATATAAGCTGCCATTACATTACTTTCTCGTCCAGATAAAATAACTGAAAGTATAATTTTTTATTCTTGTTCGAGCCATCAGTTGACGTATACGCCAGCTGATAGCGCCACCATGTTTAATCAGATGATTGTTTTTTCTTCGAAGCATTCATTTAGCAATAATTTGACAAACGATCAGGCGAGAGGAAATGATTTAAATTGTTTTTGCGTGCGTGGGAGGCTACTGGTGCTGATCCTCTCTATGAAAATATAGTTGACGTTCAAAAAGAATTATGATTCAACTTTGGCTACCAACCTATTGAAACCATCATATTTACTTGTCATGTTGGTAACTTTTCTTTGGCTATCAATATATTGTCACTTTATATTTAGTTTTCACCCACGATTATTGGTTTCAATTCAATCTACCAAATATTGAGAAAAGCGCATCCGCCATTATTATTGCTTCAGCAAAAGAAATTAAGTTTATCAAAACCTCGACCGTATTATGAATTGCTCATAAATATCCTGAAATGTAAAATTATCTGTGCACCGAACACACGGTACAATTTCTTCCAATTATTATTGAAACTAATTGCATAATTTGTGAAAGAAGTATAATGGGAACTAATATGTCTACTATATGCATCTCAAGAAATATATACCCGATTTTTCATAATACCCATGTGTAGCCAGATGCTTTTTCATAATACCACGTGAAGCCTATAATACTTTTGACCTGCTGGTGCTGATGGGTTCAATCCCTAATGTGTTCTTGGTGTTTTCGGCGTTATTGTAGATCCAAACATCGGAGCTATATGGTTCTCTGATCTCTGACTTTACAATGATAATAATAATGAAGCGGTGATGTAAAATATTCGTACATACGGAATACAAAGAGACGCAGACCCGTAGCAAAAAATCTATATCAAGAACAAGTATTAAAGTAACATCTTCTACAGAATGGAAAAGTGCGTTACTTCAACTGCTTTTCAGCGCATACGTTTAGAAATACCATCTTAATCTCATGTGATCATAATACATCAAGGAGAATTTATCATTCATTCTATTAACGTTATGCAATTTAAATTACAGTAGTAATGTTGATTGATAATCAAAACACATTGTTAAATCAACGAGGATATTCTTGAAAACACTTTCTTAATCTCCTGTGATCCTCATACAACAAGAAATTTTTCTTTGATTCGTATGAACAAGAGTGTATCTGACCCTTATGTTTTTAACGTTATGCAATTCAAATTACAGTAAAATTTTGGAATACTCAAAAGCAAACAAAGACAACAAATTTATTAATAAAGACTCTTCGTTAATAAATAATTAAAGACATACTTTTGGAAATACCTTCTCAATCTCATGTGATCCTAATACAACAAGAAATGTATCTTTCATTCGTATGAACATCGAGGTGACCTAGCTACCCCTTATATTTTTAACGTTATGCAATTCAAATTACAGTAAAATTATGTGATAATCAAAGATATACTCTTTGTTAATAAATAATCAACGACATACTTTTGGAAATACCTTCTCAATCTCATGTGATCCTAATACAACAAGAAATGTATGTTTCATTCGTATGAACATCGAGGTGACCTAGCCCCTTATATTTTTAACGTTATGCAATTCAAATTAAAAATCTCATGTAATCCTAATACAACAAGGAGAATGTTTCTTCTATGAAATATGATGAACTGAGTCCCTGTTTCAACGTTTATTCAAACAAAATAGTAAAAGTTATTATGAAATAATCAAAGAGCTCTTTGTTAATGAATAATCAACGATTTACTTTTGGAATTAATTACCTCCTCAATCTCATATGATCCTAATACAACAAGAGATCTTTCTATTTTGTTTGAATAAACGTTGAAACAGGGACTCGGGTTCATCACATTTCATTCTCCTTGTTATGAGATTGAGAAGGTATTTCCAAAAGTATGTCGTTGATTATTTATTAACACAGAGTATGTCTTTGATTATTTTGACTTACTTTTAGAATTAATTATTACCTTCTCAATCTCATGTGATCCTAATACAACAAGAGATCTTTCATTGCGAGGTATCTGCCCCCTTGTGTTATGATGAATCATCACAATCATCAATACAAATTGCAGTGAATTAATTGAAAACATACATACAACCAATGATTGAGGTCATTCTTTCATTACTTCATTACTATTTTATTTATGAAATGTCAATAATGTCAATCCATTAGACTTTATTTCATTCAGCTGATAAATGATTAAAAATTAATTATTAAAGATCACTTAAAAGAGAACAAAATTAAACTTAATGAGCTTATTATATACAGCAAACACCCCTTATAATCACTTATTTCTTCAGCTTTAATTTTAATGTAGTTTTGAAAAATTTGCTTTATATCTGCAGTATTTGAATGTTAGAGAACAGCAGATGCACAATTGATCAATTTGCTGATTATAATCCGAAATATGAAAGTTTTTTCGTTCAAAATCTATTTGCATATTTGAAAATAATAAAAACGTATAAACTGTACCACAAGATTCTAGTGCCATTTCGACGATAATAATGTTTGAACTGATTTTAACGTCGTTCATCCATTACCAGAATATTTTTGTAACTGTGTGTTGCTTACTTCAAGTTCCAATAGGTTTCAGATATGCAAATGGGTTTTGAACCAAAAAAACTTTCATTTTTCGGATTATCATCAGCAAATTGATCAATTGTGCATCCGTTTCTAATTAGATCCATAGTGTTACACCAAAGAAGAAGAGGGCCATCGAGCCTTGCGGCACACCTTTGAAAGTCAGACTTTTACTAATTGTAAAAGTTTGACTTTGAAAGTAATTGTTTGTAGACACATCTACACACAATTAATTTAAAGTCAGGCAATTTACACGCAACTGTGTATAGATTCTATAAAACCAACCAACGTAGTACGTGTTAGAGAAAGGAAAAGTCGTAACTTCTTGTGAGGAGTTTTCACTTTGAAAATAAAGTTGTATAACAACACTTTCTATAATGATAGTTGGAGAAAACAAATACTAAAGAAATAGTTCATAAGGAATACAATATAAAGTGTACTCCAACAACAACACTAATCAATAATAATAGTTATAATTATCGAACAGTATTCGAAAGTCACTGAGCACCCACACACACAGAGCAACCTACCTTATTTGGCTTGATGAAATGTCTACATTCCCAATCATAAGACACAAGAAGCGAGCTTTTGCTTTTATATCAGCTGTTCTCTAACATTCAAATACTGCAGATATAAAGCAAATTTTTCAAAACTACATTAAAATTAAAGCTGAAGAAATAAGTGATTATAAGGGGTGTTTGCTGTATATAATAAGCTCATTAAGTTTAATTTTGTTCTCTTTTAAGTGATCTTTAATAATTAATTTTTAATCATTTATCAGCTGAATGAAATAAAGTCTAATGGATTGACATTATTGACATTTCATAAATAAAATAGTAATGAAGTAATGAAAGAATGACCTCAATCATTGGTTGTATGTATGTTTTCAATTAATTCACTGCATTTTGTATTGATGATTGTGATGATTCATCATAACACAAGGGGGCAGATACCTCGCAATGAAAGATCTCTTGTTGTATTAGGATCACATGAGATTGAGAAGGTAATAATTAATTCCAAAAGTAAGTCAAAATAATCAAAGACATACTCTGTGTTAATAAATAATCAACGACATACTTTTGGAAATACCTTCTCAATCTCATGTGATCCTAATACAACAAGAAATGTATCTTTCATTCGTATGAACATCGAGGTGACCTAGCTACTGCTTATATTTAAACGTTATGCAATTCAAATTACAGTAAAAATATGTGATAATCAAAGACATACTCTTTGTAAATAAATAATCAACGACATACTTTTGGAAATACCTCCTCGATCTCATGTGATCCTAATACAACAAGAGATCTTTCTATTTTGTTTGAATGTTGAAACAGGGACTCGGTTCATCATATTTCATAGCAGAAATTCTCCTTGTTGTATTAGGATTACATGAGATTGAGAAGGTATTTCCAAAAGTATGTCGTTGATTATTTATTAAGAAAGAGTATGTCTTCGATTACTTTGACTTAATTTCGGAATTAATTATTACCTTCTCAATCTCATGTGATCCTAATACAACAAGAGATCTTTCATTTGCGAGGTATCTGCCCCCTTGTGTTATTATAATGAATCATCACAATCATCAATACAATGCAGTGAATTAATTAATCAAAAACATACAACCAATGATTAAGGTCATTCTTTCATTACTTCATTACTATTTTATTTATGAAATGTGTCAATCCATCAGACTTTATTCAGCTGATAAATGATTAAAATTAATTATTAAAGATCACTTAAAAGAGAACAAAATTAAACTTAATGAGCTTATTTATACAGCAAACACCCCTTATACTCACTTATTTCTTCAGCTTTAATTTTAATTTAATTCTGAAAAATTCGCTTTATATCTGCAGTATTTGAATGTTAGAAAACAGCAGATATAAAAGCAAAGATCGCTTCTTGTGTCTTATGATTGGGAATGTAGACATTTCATCAAGCCAAATAAGATAGGTTGCTCTGTGTATGTGGGTGCTCAGTGACTTTCGAATACTGTTCGATAATTATAACTATTATTATTGATTAGTTTTGTTGTTGGAGTACACTTTATAGTGTATTCCTTATGAACTATTTCTTTAGTGTTTGAATTATATTTAGTGTTTGTTTTCTCCAACTATTATTATAGAAAGTGTTGTTACACAACTTTATTTTCAAAGTGAAAACTCCTCACAAGAAGTTACGACTTTTCCTTTCTCTAACAAGTACTACGTTGGTTGGTCTTATAGAATCCACACACAGTTGCGTGTAAATTGTCTGACTTTGAATTAATTGTGTGTAGATGTGTCTATACACAATTACTTTCAAAGTCAAACTTTTACAATTAGTAAAAAGTTTGACTTTCAAAGGTGTCGCAAGGCTCGATGGCCCTCTTCTTCTTTGGTGTAACACTATGGATCTAATTAGAAACGGATGCATAATTGATTAATTTGCTGATGATAATCCAAAATATGAAAGTTTTTTTCGTTCAAAACCATTTGCATATTTGAAACCTATTGGAACTTAAAGTAAACAACAGACAGTTACAAAAATATTTTGGTAATGGATGAACGACGTGAAAATCAGTTCAAACATTATTATTGTCCAAATGGCTCTAGAACCTTGTGGTACAGTTTATACGTTTTTATTAGCAGCTACAAGATTTCTGCAATTGTCAAGATTTCAAGGTGACACACGAGCTACAATTTGTTTGCAGTTTTACTGAAGAATGAGGTTGGCAATTTTGGGTATATAAATAAGGTTTGCAATACTTCAGTCTAGCAGAGAAGCTAATCCACAGAACATACCTTTAATTTGGTATGAAATCGCTTCCAAACAATTTCACTAACATAATCCTCCTACTAATTTCCTCCCTTTAACCATTTAAATAAATGTTTATATTTTAGAGTCTAATGCCCAAGGGATCCTCGTACAACCTATTCCTATTTTAGTACCCACCTATCGTAATTGGTTGAGTCTATATGTAATCCTCTGAATAATTCATAAACTTGACACAGAGAAAATACTCAAGTTATTAACATAGCTATTTCAACAATCCTACCCGGTATTGAAGGCCAATTCAAGATCCGTTTTAGTACGGGCCTGGTGGACCAGTCAGTTTACTGTATAGATGGTAACGCAGCCGAGCACATTGTTAAAAGACCAAACAAACAAATGTTCTGTGAGCTAATCCAACGGTGTTAGTTTATGTTTTATAAATAAAATCCTTTAATGATTTTCTTTTATGAAAAATTATGAATAACACCCATTTAGTTAATTTTCATTGAATAAGTTTGTTATTTTCTATTTATATAATAGAACAATGTTCAAATTTATCAATTTCAATATAGGTACTGTGGTCATTCTAAAGATTAACAGACGAACTACATAAATCAAAATGAATTCAACAGAAGCAAAAACAGCTTTTCGTCCACTTCCTGATACTCTTTTTAAGTTAAGAGGAGATATGGGTCATATACATTCGTTGTGCTTTCCCACTGAAGATAACATTAGCACTTGTTCAGTACTAATAGCTTCTACAGAAAATGGATTTCTTCATTTCTGGAATCTTGATGTAAATATTAGTTTTATATACTAATTTAAAAATTTTTACAAACTAAATCTGGTCTTGGTTTTCATTGAAAAGTTGATATAGAGTTCCATTAAACTCAAAACAATAGTGGGTATACCCAATAGTGTTAGTTATCAGTAGCTATATTACAATATTTCTTTTAGACAAACAGAATAAGTCATAAACAAAAAATGGGCCATTCTATTCAAGCTTTACATGCATCACATGATTATTTAATCACCCAGGAAAAAAGTGGAATTGTTAAGCTTTGGTCACTGCAAGAATCACACTACCAAATGACAAACTCAATAGAAACCTATGGAGGATTTTGCAAGAGCTTAGTAGTAAAACCAAACTTGATTGTACCTCAAGAAAAGTCATTAGATATTGTCCATTTGAGAAATATGGAAAAAACAAGAACTTTATATACTGAAGTAGATTCTCTAGGATGCATAATGTGTATAACACAAGTTGTAATAAACAATAAAGATTATATTTTAGGAGCATATGAATCAGGTGATATATTCCTCTGGAGTTTAGAGGCTGCTAAACTTGTAAGTCGGTCTAAACTGGATGAATACCCTACTACAATTACATTTGATTCTTCAAAAGGAACTGGAATAGCAGCAAGTGTGAAAGATTTTCTGCAAATCTTTGATATTAATGCAAACACTTTAGAAATTACTCTAGGTAATAGAATAACTATACCAAATCAAGGAGTTAACATTGTTAAAATTAGAGAAGATAGTAGAATTTTTGTAGTAGGTTGTTGGGATAATTGTATAAGATATTTCAACTGGAAGAACTTTAGATGTTTAGCTGTGTTGAATGAACACACAGAACCTATAACTGATATTAAATTCTCTCCATATCCAGTGAAACAGTGGGATTCCAATATTATGGCTGCTGGAAGCCAAGATGGAGTAATTAGCCTGTGGAACCTTTATTCATGATTTACATTCATTGTATTAAAAAATGCCATTTTTTTAAAATCAAATATCCATTTATCAATGTAATGTATACTATTTTTTTTAGAGAAAAATTTTATATGTTAAGTTTGTTGTTTTAAACTAAAAATTGAAATATATATAACACAAATTACTCATTTTCTACTAAAAAATCAAAGGAATTTGAAATAAATAAATTTAAAATGAATGAATACATTTCCTATAGATGGAATTCTTAAATATTCAACTTCGAGATGCTTGGGGATTGAAATTGTTGATTCACTTCGATGAACGTGGTGCGACTGACGAATTCCTTGCAGAACGAAACATATTTTTCACACTTCCATCAGGTGTGGCAGCGTTTTCAATATTTCTCTAATATTTATACCTTGAAGGATAATGGAGGCATCTCATTGTATACGTTCACATATCTAGCTCTACCATAATATTCTTTTGATTAATTTGAATTTTTCGAATGAATGTTCTAGTGTTAATTTCTTAAAATATTTTATTGGCACAAGAACTTCATTTCCTATATATATATATATATATATATATATATATATATATATATATATATATATATATAATACTTAATTTTTATTTTATTTAAGGTTTTTGTGATTTTTCATTAAACTTTTTCTTCTTTGCCTAAAACAAAGATAAAAACATTTTGTTGACGAACAGCGTAGCCTGTGATGAGTATGAGAATTTGAATAATCCAAATTTTACAAACACACATATATACAATCAGAGACAATGAAAAAAGTTAATAGGAAAAGATGATATAATTGTGGAAAAAATTGAACATTGTTCAATTATTATTTCTCTTCCATTTTACACTCTTGAATATTAACCAGTTGAAAGATAATTTGCAGTTTTCATCCAGTTTTTGTATAGCAGATTCATACTTGAAAACTAATTGAGTTCTTGACAAAGTTGAAATTAACAACAAAACGCTAACTAAAATAAAGATTTTGCATTACAAACAACCTGTTATAACTAAAAATATAACAATTGCTATAAACATTACTATATAAAACAGGCAAAAATCTAATTTTTTATATATACACATAAATATATCGACAAATGTGTTACAAATGGCTTTTTTCATGTTTTAACTTTCATCGAGACACAACTTATGAAGGAGAAAATACGTGAAAAGAAAAATTAAACTGCTAAAAAAATAAAATCATGTTTCTTTTTCCATAAAAAACAGAGTAAATTACTTCAATAAATTATTAATAAACATAGTAAAAAAATAGTCAAATCACATTAACAAAATCAAAGGCAGTTACGAGAATTATCTTAGCACTTAATATATCAAAAGGTAAATGAAATTAAATTTTCATTTATAAAGTCAATTTATTTATACCTGTTACATCGAAAAAGTGAAAAGAAAGTATGAAAAAGTTCACATGCATTTCGGTAGTAAACTAATTATAACTAAAATCGATTTGAAGGTGGCCTTTTTATACATATTATTTCAAGCAGCCTACCATATTTCATCTTTTTAGCATCCTGATGTAAGCTTTCCACTATATTATATCAGAAAAAAGTTTTTATATTGAGGTTTTTATGCTTTCAAATTTTTTATGACATTTTCAATTTTAACTATTAACGCGCCGACAGCTGGTATTTTTGTTAAAGCAAACGAATCTGTAAAATTAATTGATGCCACCCTCTCAACATGCTTCACCAAATAGCAACTGGTATCTCATAGATAACAAAAACATAGGCATTGAGTTTGTGACCCTAAAAATACCAATTGGTGATTACAAAACATAATTTGCTGAATCTGTACATATAGTATATATAAAATAATTTATCCCTACTTTATGTCAAATTCAAGTCAATAGCTCATAAAATATTCCATAATCTCATTATGTTCAACAATTATTTATTGTACAAATTTCAATTTGACAACACTCAACACTTACATAAATCTTGACATTAATGATTCATCATCCAATCATTTGTTACTCGTCAACAAGTGCAATTCATTAGTATACAATCATTTCCTTTAGATCACAGTTTTTTTACAGTAAATCTTTTACAAAGAAATGTTATCTCGCAAAGTGAAGCTTAAAACAAAAATTTACTACACTTCAGAAGTTGATCACTAACATTTTGTTGAAAAGAAACTTCAACGTCCATTTGATAATGAATATTTTTCTTATTAGTTTGATGAATATTGTAACTCTAGGAATTTATTACTATTAATAACAGTGTATTTAAAATACTGACAAAAACGACGAAAAATTTGTATTCTACCTGAATAATAGAAGTACATATTTTCATCACACGTGTCCTAATGTATAGAGTATTTTCCACTTATGTTTTGTTTGCAATGTCGAAATTATTAAAGTTCACAATTTAGCAGACAAATTAGATCATAATTTTTTTTTTAATTTCAATTCTTTTTCAACTGTAGAAGAGTATTGAACATCGTGGAAAATTTTTATTGAAGATTATATTTTAACTCAACTAACTTTTTATTAAGTATATTTTGCATTAAGTTTTGTCCACAAATAGTTCGTCGAAATCAGTAAAGAGGGTATTTCATACTTTCAAAAATTCAGGGGGTACAATGTTTGAATATAGCATTTAAATCTAACTCAGAAATTGAACGTTTATCAAACTATTACATTTTGAAAACTTCATTTTTGATGAAATTTAAGTTTAATAAGCGTTTCATTTCTTAATATAAATTTATTATTCAAAATTATCACATCATAATGACCTGAAAAACCAAAAGGCCATTGTCCTTCAATGTATACATAGTTCACATCCACGAACGAGAAATGCCAAAATTACTGTGCAACATTCGAAAGTTTTTTTTAAAGTTTCCTGCATGAGGCTGAATTATGACACCAAAATTTCTTCTAGCTAACTGTTTGCACTTGAGACTCTTGTTACGATATAATATAAATCAATATAAATAACAATGTACATAGGCAACATTGTTTATGATTAGAAAATATGGATTTGTTAAAACTCGAGTTGCAACACATACAAACTGGCAAAGCGAGTAATGAGAGGTGATGTTTCACTTTGAAAGCTTTTTTAATGTTATTGTGGTGAAGTGCCGAGTATAGGCCAGCATGGATGGAAAGAGAGAAAGATGGATGTTAGGTCTCACCCTACTAGAACACACCCCAAAATCATTTATATGGTCGATCTTATGAACCAGTTATGATGAACTTTTATCAGTACTTGGACTACTACCCCGAGCAACCTCGAAACAATTCCTGTATGAAGACAAATGCCTTCTTCTACGTAAACGACAACTTATAATTACATAAGAAATTGGTTTCCGTATATGATTGTCATAATCATATACGGAATATATATGTCATATACCAGGTTTTCCCGGTTTTCCTGAGTTTCTGTGCAAAAGTTTTTCTGTACTGCAACTCATATTGTAAAATATGTGTGCCTGTAACGTTCAACAATATTTTTGCATATTGTTCGTACTTATTTTCACTTTTAAGGCAAACAATAGCCATCTATTGCTTTTCTCAACAAACTTATAGTTTTGTGAATACTTATCTGTATTTGCAATTTCATATATTATTTACTGATATGTGATATTGAGACAATTTAAATACAAAGAGAGATAAACGTCAAGATAACAACTGTGCAGAAAGTGAAAAATGAAATAACCATTTCACAGCCTCTTCACAGAGAAGATGTTACTTCTCTGTTTTCTTTTTCATCTCTTTGCAGGGAGTATTGAAATATCACTTTGCTCATACAAAAGGCACTGCCTCTACAATTCTCATTAATAGAATATAACTTTCACTGTAAGATTCTTATCATAATTGACCTAATTAAATGAATACTGATATATTATGAAATATACTAAGAGTCAAAATGTTGTGCTTAAAAAAAACTTACTCAATAAAAGACAATATGCTCATGTGTGATAAATAGAAAGAATACACTAGAATTTATGAAAATTAATTCATGAAAATCTGTTCATAATGTCAATAACTCCTTGCACAATACTGTATTGAATATTAATGAATGTCTTATAATTGAAAACACAGATAAATTCTCCAAAATTTGTTTAATACAATCAACATATGTATCAGGATACTAACTCATTATCAATAGGTTTAAACAACCTTGTACATTGATTGATTAATATAAGACAATTGTTTTAATTATACATTATATGTAGCGAAAATTATTTCTTTTGAGATAAGAAAAAAAATAAAATTTGATTTTGTAGCATTCCTTTGATTCCTTTTATTTTAATAATAAAAGCTTAATATTATCAGTAGTTCTGTCATATTTGCATTCCAAACATGATAAGATTTTAATAATCTAATTATCCCACACCAAATTACTATAGAAGGCAACGACTGACCCTTTGAACGTATCTTGTATAAGAAAATTTCTATGTATGCTTCTCCAAGCGATCCACAAAATTATTCAATAAATTATTCTAAATTTATTGAGGAGGTTTTATGTTTATCTTATTAATATGATAAATACTGGTGAGTGTGAATATCTTTCCTCGTGTTAATATATCTAAACCATTGTTTTTTTTGTGCTTAAACTCTTAGTGCATTTATCAATTCCTTCATCACATCTTTCCCTACTTCATCCAATATCTTCCATATACTTTAAATAAATCCTGGTAGATTACATGCCCCACAAATACCTATCAAACTGCTATGTTGATGACCTAACCACATATAAATTGACAGTGGGGAAAGTATTGAAGTATTACATTCCAATGGATACATTTTTAAGTAAACAGTAGACATTTCAATGTATTCATATTCTTTTGTGAATTACAGAATTCTCTTTTTTTCATTGAGACAATAGTTAATCTTAGTTACTAGAAGCAGTTATCTGGGGATTGTTGTTGGCTCCTTGGGAGCCACCTTGCTTACACTGACTCATCATCTCCCCGCAGTCCATTTGTAACCTGTTGAAGCAACCAGTGCAAACACGAACAGGATCGTAAAGCTGCTCTGAGGGTAGGGGAGTGCTGTTCTCTGAACAATCTGCGCAAAATATGTTTCCGCATTTTCTATGAATAAAAAAAATCAATAAATCAATGAGTATTTGACCAGAAATTATTTCAGTAAAATCAATTTAAATATAGATAAAGAAAATTGACAATTCTAGATAAAAGTTGGCAGAGCAATCTTTTAAAGCAAATTTTAAAATTTCTCAATAATAATGATTAGGTATAAAGTAAGCAAGCAACAATTATATAATGTTATGTATATAATAACATGATTAACAATTAGTTATTTTCTCTCCTCCTCCTCAGTAAGTTCAATGAGGTAATCAATTGCCAGTAAATACTTATTTTTCATGATTCAGTTTTTGATTTTTAAAATGGGAATTTGAGTCATTGAATCAGAAAATTTTAAAACATTTCCATTGTGAATACTTTCAATCGGCCAAGATGCATTAGATAAATATTTTTGTAATATTTTATATGTATTCGTTTCTAGATATTCTTGATGTAAAGTGCAACACTGTTGTACTTCATATCACTAGATCTGATGAATTAATTGTGAATATGGGCTTAGAATTAGTTGAAAAAACACAGAATTTGTTATGCAATCCACTTAGTCACCTGAAACAGATAATGTTAAACAGCCGCACTCTTTTCATTTCAGAGCAGTATTAGAATATTAAGTTCTGTGCTTCAATAAAAGATTGAAAAAGAAAAGTACTCTAGACTTATACATCAGTACAGACTTAGTTAAGATGGTTGGTGATCAATTGGCCAAGCCATTAACACACCTTATCAATTCTTGTCTTGAACAGGGAATTTTTCCAGGACTAATGAAAATTGCCAAAGTGTTTCGAATATTCAAGAACGGATGTATTGATGAACCAAATAAATAGGCCTTTATCGGTTCTGCTAGTATTTTCAAAGATACTTGAAATGGTAATAGTTGAACAAGTGGAATCATTAATGGAGAAGAATAATTTAATATCACAACAGCAGTTTGGCTTTGGGAAAAACAAATCCACCATCCTTTGCAAAAAAAAACCTCTTCATGAATTTATTCTCAACGGTTTTGAGGAGCATCAGTCACGTCAGTCAAGTTTTGTGATTTATCAAAACAATTTGGTTCTATGCTTCATAGCATATGCTTGGAGAAACTGCAGTTCTGAGGAGTAAGGGGTGTGGCACTTCATCTTTTTCAGGCATAATTGGACAACAGAAAACAGAGTGTTTTACAACAAGAAAGCGAGCTCTATGCTTGATGTTAAGCGGGAGGGTTCCTCAGGGATCAATAATGTGGCCCTACCTTATTCTTTATTTTTGTTAATGGCCTACCGAAAAATGTACGTTGCCTTATTATCTTATTCGACGACACAACACAAGCAGTACAAGCTGAAGATAAGAAAACATTACAAACTAGAAAAAGACAGGCAGAGAAAGAAACAGTCAACTGGTTTACTAGTAACAAACTGTATCTTAATAAACACAAAACTCCAGATGTTACTTTTTTTAGCATCTGAAAAATAATTACGGAAAGTTTCTGGGAATTATTATGGACAGCAAACTTCTATGCAATCAACACTACCCAATTGCAGAACAGTTTGTATGTAACAGTGAGTTCGACAAATTGTTATTCATACTGCAGTCCTAGAAAGTTATCATGATTTGTTTCACTCCAGATTAATATATAGTATAAAAATTTGGTATATAGTATGTCTAGTATATATAGGAAATTCTTGTAAGACAAAAAGAAGCAATACGGGTATTGGAAGGAGTCAACTTCAGAACTCATTGCAAACCGTTGTTAATTAAAAATCGAATATTAACTCTAATAGCTGAAATTATTAGCAGATCTAGGATGAATAACTTAGAATCTCATGTTACCAGATTTCACAGATTAGCATATAATCTGAGGACAAATGACAATTTGAATAACCCACGAACGTTATTAGAATCAGCACAAGAATATCTTTAGGGACCAAACTTTATAATAAATTACGCAGTAACTAGAAGAAAATGGAAAACAATAAAATTAAACAAAAATGTGAAACACTATTTACCACCTTATAAGATATTTTGTGTAAAGGACCATATTATGAATTTGAATTGAATTTTGTATTTTGACTTAATTATTTTTGTGCCGGTCTCCGTAGCTTAGTCGGTAGAACTCCCGACTATGGTGCGGTAGAACTCGGGTTCGAGCCCCGCTGAAGGCATGAGTGTTTGTGTTTGTCTATGATTTAAGTAATTTAAATAATGAAATATGCTGGGTAATGTACATCGATTACAAGCCCAATGGCCGTTCGGAACGGCGTTAAACTGTAGGTCCACTGAATTAAAAAAAAAAAAAATTATTTTTGTAATTTAAATAAGGTATTATTATTATGTTATTTCAAATCAACTTTCGAAAACTATGTAAGCTGGCTATCTAATAATGTGAAACCATCAAAATTTTATAATAATTAGAAGCAAGAAATTTTAAAAAGTAATTTATTCTTGCTCAGTGAAGAAAATAATAGATCAACTAACCTACAGTGATGTTTCCGTTTGCCTATCCAAAATTTTATGTTACAATTGGTACATCGCGTCACAGCATGGTCGGGAACCCACTTGATGCCCTGCAGCTCGCTGTACAAGCTGTACTCAAGATTTTCCCACGATTTGTCAGAAGGAAGAGATTCCACAGCAGACGCTTCCCCTTCACCTATCGAACCAACAGACTCAATAACGGATCCCTGTAAATTTTTATAAGATAACGAGAGAGAAGTAAATATACCGTTACGATTGTAAATAAATACTTTTGTGTAGAATAATACGAAATAGATAAATTGAGAACTAAATTATGATTTAATTACGGTAAATTTATATGAAATTGAATCAAATATAACAGGTGTGAAAAAATTAACTATTAAGTTCTATTAAGAAATAGTACTATATGAATAAGTACTATTTGAAAAAAAAATTCTTTTAACATTTGTATGTGTAATATCTTTCACTGATTACCATTATAGAGGCTAATGCCGGTTTTCCTTCAAAGAACAATTGCAGAGTAGCTTTCGATAAAAATCGAAAAATTCATCTCTATTCTAACATTTTTTAAATTGTTTCTAAATAAAAAATTAATATTCAAAATAGAATTCGGAAAAACTTACGTTATCATCGAATTTTTCTCCGCTGCATTTGAGGCATATCTGGTTTATCAAAACTTGACGATAGGTGTGAACTTCTTTTTCCAATTTCTCTTCTTTTCTCTAAAAGATTGAATTGATTTGGAATGGAATTAAAAAAATAGAAATAAATTATTTTTGTAGAGCTAATTGAGATCATTACATGCATTTCATACATGACATCTAAAAATATTAAAGATATGTGCAATGTAGGTGAATTTGAAAATATAGGCAAATAAAACCAATAATAGTCGGGGTATATTCATTACATTAATGTTTTAATATTTATTCCACTTGCCATAACATTCCAAAAACCATAACGCATAAAATGAAAAAAAAGAACTTCTTGTCAAATTTAGAAATGAAATTTATCCCACAAAAATAGTCAAAAACATGAACACATAAAAATAGTATGTTTTTCTATTAATCAATTTCAATTAAGACACTGATTTTTAACTCAAAAAAATTTGAAGAATGTCTGGAAATACTGTATTTACAACAAAAAAACACTGTTAATGATGACAATTAATGACAGTGCAGAGACAATGAAAGAAATTCAAAAGAACCTACTGAAAAACTGAAAAAAAATTAAATACTGAAAAACTGAACCTACTGAAAATGAGGAAACTGTGACTGAATCAATATATTATTTTAGCGAATTACAGAAATTAATGCTCCTCTACATCTGAGATTATAAGAAAAATGTGACATGGTGGAAATCGTCTAGGGAGTCATATAAAAAAAGTAGAACACAGCATCACAATCATGAGGAATACATCGAATAATGATATTTTGTTTAATATAAAACCATTGCAATTGAAATCAAAGTGTTTCAGACTAGCTTAGGAAGAAATTTGGTTTAGAAAATATCGAATTCATTCAATACTTTACAGATACTATGTATTATGATGAATTTTATATTCTGAAGATATATTTCCGTCGAGACACAGTATGAGAATTTAAGTTCAGTTCATCAACCACAAGAAAATAAAATTTTAATGCAAGGGATATTTGTTGTATTAACTGTTAATATCAATTGCGTGTAGAAATGCTGTGTGCGGATAATGAATTGTTTGAATATAAACTTAAATTCAAACACTTGAACTTATGATTTACACTTTATTGAATACATAGCATGGCGCGTTTCGTCGTTACAAACGACTTCTTCAAATGCTAACAGAATAATGAAAGAATGATGAATTATTCCGTTAGCATCTGAACAAGTCGTTTGTAACGACGAAATGCGCCATGCTATGCAGTAAATAAAGTGTAAATAATAAGTTCAAGTGTTTGAATTTAAGCTTATATTCAATTATAAGGGATTTACATCAAGTAAACTCCAACACTATTAAATATGAATTGTTTTTCTAGGCGTAACAAATTGAACTGTAACAACATAATTATAGGACCTAACATATGTAATCATATATATGACTTATAATTTGGTGAATAAATTTATTATTTATTAATTAATTACTCATTATATGCAATAGAAAATTATCTGAGCAAAAATACGCGGTAAATCCGTTCAAAAATTACTGGTTATTTTAACATATAAAATACCAACAAGATAACAATGCTGTTGATAGTGCACTAACTATATTCAGTGACTATATAAAAGTGAAATAAAACAAATTGAAAATTTAAATTAGATACCTTTCCTTCTTCAATCATTTTCGATATCCTCTCTTGAATATAAGACCGAAGTGGTATGAGACCGTCTTCCCCTAAATGATACTGAATATATTGACAAGTGGTCTGTTTTTGCAAACTGCTTAATGTGTTATCCCAACCATTACTGCTAGATGTTCTCGAGAATAACGGGGAATTGGAGAGTTCAGACAAGCTCAAATTTATATGATCACCATAATGATTACTGGAACAAAGAAAAAATGTTTTAGCGCACACTAGAAGAACTTAATTGAAAAATATTCCCAAATTGTTAGGATAATAAACAAATGATATTTAACACTTGAATGAAATAGCAAGAAATAATGACTGAGGAAAATAAAATGAAAGAATGTTAGGATTTCAAAACAAACCTTAAGATGTTGTTACTCTTTAATTGTGAAGAAATTGTCGATGTTCTAAAAATTGAAAATTAATGGAAAGAGATTTACCTGTGAAGGCTAATTACACCATTCTCACAGCTCCTGTTACGATTACAACCATTTGGTATATCGATCGGTTCAGATGGGACGTGAATTTTTTCGAATCCGTTTATTTCTTTGGGCGATGAACTACTGAATGAAAGAAGGAAAAAATGATGATATACAATCCATATGGAACATGAAAAACATAAAATAATGAATAGTAAAACAATGAAAGCTAGATGATATACATATGATAAATTGATGAATAAATGATACAAACAACTTGTATATATAAAATTTTACACTTACTTATATTTGCATTTCACACTTACTAATATTTGCATATCCTAAAAATTATGAAAAAAAGGAAATCTAATTTTCCAATTATTGCAACAAAAAAATTATTCATCAACAAATCTATGTTAAAATAATAAAATTTGAATAAAAACATAAAATAATTGACTATTGTGCACATAAAGCGAATATTTAAAGGTCAGTATTATTCTTGAATATTCTCAATTAATATAATGTTTTCAGAGATTCTACTGAAGTTATGCTTATTCTTAGTTTTTCAATTTGAAATTTCCAGATAAAATCAAAATATGCAAAGATACTTTATATTTGACATCAGTATGACTATCAAGCCAATTGATGTGAAACAAGTAAATGAGATCATCGGAAAAGTGTAGAAACCTTGTGAACTTATGAAAAGCTGTCCTCTTTTATCTAAGTTTTGAAAAAAAAACGATTGTTTCTAGAATCAATCATGAAAAACATAAGAAGCCTCATTAAGTATGTTAACTGTTTGCAGTCTCCAGATTTCTTTTGGTATCTCCTGTAAAGACTATGATATCAAAATGATCTAGTCTGTTTCAAGCATCAAAACAGCTTCAAACCTTAGCACCATTTATATAGCGATATACTGGACGAACATGTAAGTTACTTATCTTGTGGATAGAATTGTCAGGTTACAGAGTGTATTATTTATAGGCAGCGCTATCTATTATTTCTTAATTTAGAATACTGGAATGATATTCTAATTATTCTCAAGGAAGCAAGGATATGAGATCGGTAAAAAGAAAGCGATGCTGGTAGAAAGTTCAGCATTTCACACTGCAAAAAAACATGAAACTAGTTCATTAGGTGAAAGTCGAGCAACATAATTCGATTTCAAACCAAGTTTTATTCTTGAATGCATCTGTCTGTCTTGAAATGTCCAAAGGATTTTGGAATGTTTGGTTTTATATGCTGAATTGCGGTTTACTTTTAATATGAAATGTTATACATTTATTTAGCTTTACTTATATTAGGAAAACCTATTACGTTAATAAACTTATTATTATTATTAAGGAATCAAAAAAATGATATGATTACAAATGTGTTCAAAAACGAAAAAAAATTCATAAAAACAGGTGATCTGAAACAAAATGTAAATCCAAACTTGACAAATTAGATATCTTTTTGAACAAAAAAATTAATTCTTAAGTAAAATAAAACATGTTTATTAACCATTTCCACTCCACTGATAAATATAAAATATTTATATAGAATAAACCTCCTGTTTACCATAATGCCGACTATGCAACAAAAATATCAAATCCAAAGTAATCATAACTCTACCATGAATGATAAACTAAGGAAATAATAAAACGGTGTTTCGAAGCTCAAGGTGATATTCTCTATTTCTATGTTTAGGAATTTGAACAGGAATGAGAGACAAATCTTCACATGTAATATAGAAGCACGAGAGTGAAATTGTGAATGATACTCAGCTTATTTCATGGCAGAAAATTGCTTGAGTATAATATTTGTGCTGAAAGTATGTTTTTGATTATATTTACCTAACGTGTAGAAGAATGTATGATTACATAAGAAAAATACTGAGTACAGTTAAAAACATGGTTGTTATATGGTATACAGCTAGTATCGATGCCATTTGAAATTATCAGAACACCTTTTTGAAATTCTTCAGCAACGGTAGATCAATTAGAACGGAGGTATATGTAATTGGAAGCTATTATCAAATTTATTTTCAAGGAAAAACAGCCGACGCCTAAGACACTCTTCACTTACAAATAATATAACTAGGATACTGAATATAAAGCTGCTTGAAACTGTTGACGAGCCTACTTACCTACAAATGTTATCTGACACCAGGGTTTCTGAACTGGTTTCTATGGATTTGGCTCCATTGTTTCTCTTCGACGGAACTGGTATTGGTGTAGAATCGGTGCATTTAGACGGCACAGTTTCCTTGGAATCACAGACGGCACTTTCAGACTGACTATCTACTGACGAACACTGCATATTCTCGACGAGTTCGTTAGACGCACAATCTGACTTAGTTCTATGACCCGTATTGTCATCGATTTTTTCGCAGTTGTCCCCGTAACTGTTATTTTTCACATCACCAGTCTTGATTTTGCCGTTTACCATCACATTGAAATATGAATCATCGATTAGGACTGGATCCTGGTTATTAACGGTTGAATTAGGATGGCGACTTGTCGACACTTTTTGATCAGAGTGGCCATTTTGAAGGTCCCCATTGTGGTTGATGACATTCGGCTTTAAGAAGACGGACTCCGGCGTCTCATCAAGTTCGACTATGGTTTTCGAGGCCATTAGACCATTTTCTTGAACGTGAGCAGAAAGTTCCTGGGTTTCTTGAAGTGATACAATAGATAATTTTCTGTGAAAAATATGCTTGATGCAAACATAGATACTAATATATCTTAATATTGATATACATAATACATAAATGGATTATTGTAAATATAACAATTTAAATAAAGAAAATTGAGATATAGAAAATGGGAGAATAATTGAAACTGTACTACAAACAAAGGTTTGATACTTGATATAATTTAATAATGATAATGAAGCTATTATGAATAACTTCTTTGGGTCAATTAAAAAAAACTTTTTTCAAAACGAAATACAATACTTTTTGATACTTATACCCACACGGAATTTGTACAATCTCGAAATGCATTTAAAATGTGGCTCATGGTTATATAATAGCAGTCAGCATTACTATTAATAGGATAGATTCGCTTATCTGATAACCGGATGAGACCTCTTTTTATGAAATATTATCGATTTATAAACACACCTATAATAGCTTGCACATTGAAAAGTGTTCCTGGCTATAGACTTGGGACAAGTTCGTGAAATGAAATATTTGGGTATAATGATAGACGAATGTCTGAACTTCAAATCGAATGGTAAATATATCGCCAACAAAATGTCGAAAAAAGTTGGTTATTGGGGTAGACTTAGTAACAAATTAAATATTAATACTAGGCTCTTGCTTTTCAGGACTATTGTATTGCCTCCTACGAATATTGCGCCTCACTGTTGTTTAACTTACAAAAAAATTCAAATGAAGGCTTACAAAAAATTCAAAATAGGGGCCTGAGAATTGTTCTTAAATGCAACAGACGAACCTCTGTCAAAAAAATTCTTGATGTTTGTAGACTAATGAATGTGAATCAACGTATTATTTATAAAACCTTAGATTTCATTTATAAAATTAAAAATGATATGCTGCCCTTGTATTTGAACGAAAACCTACAATTAAATTGTAATGAAACGCGACATCGCAACGATTTTTATCCAAGTATGTTCCATGCAACTTTAATGAGTAAGTCCACGTTTAGCCAAGGTTTTAAGTTATTTAACTGATTACCTCCAGAGTTGAAATACTGTACAAATTATAAAAATTTTAGGAAACTATTAGTTTCATATATATTTGATAATATAGTTTAAATTGTAGATAGTGGTTGTAACGAATCTAATAGTATTGAGTAGCTTTTGCTAATATAGCTATATTATTATTAAACTATCAGGCAGCTTGTGATACTATTGTTCAAATATTATCATCCAAGATTTATTTCAATTTGCCTTATTTAAAACATTATATTTACTACACATGGACATCTAGATAATTTATCAACATAATACAAAAAGAAAATTCAATGCTGCTTTTCACGAATCCAATTTGGTGTAATTGTTTTAGCATCTAAAATATTACTATATAAATACATTGAACAAACTTAAAAAAATGTTTTAAATCAATAGGAATCAATGCTTCGACTTACTTTTCAATATTCAAACTGGGATCACTGCTCCGTCTAAAGTGGCCTTGGTAACAATCGGACATGGATGCAAGATCGTTGTAAGATCTCGTTTTGCTCATGTGATAAGCTAGCAGATCAGGTGGCCCAGGACATGATTCAGACCCACATTCAGATCTAAAATTTGCCTCCATGGTGCCCAGATAAACCTCTTTCCAAAGATGTAGATCTCTCACGTTAGTTAGGGGCCATATAACCTACCGAAATGAAAAAAAATTTATTTAACTTTCTACATTTATTTGAAATAAAATGAATTATGCATACGAGAGTTGCCCCAAAAATACCTAGTCTAACACAAAAAAACAAACATCTCGACAAAAATGTTTTTTATTTTTCAACATAGTCTCGTCTGAATGCAATACATTTTTGTCAATGATGTTCTTTCTATAGCCTCTATACCCCAATTATAGTAAGTACCGTCGAGCTCCTCAAAACAGACATCCATTGCCATCGTCACCTCTTCATTATCGGAAAAACGTTGACCTCCTAACCTCTTTTTGAAGTTAGAAAACAAAAATTAGTCCGACGGTGCTAAATCTTGAGAATAGGGCGCATGCGGATGCAATTAGAACTTCAAATCTTTGATTTTGGGCATCGCTATAATAGACGTGTAAGTCATGTTGAAACAACACCCTTTTGTATAGACAAATATGATTGTTTTTCCTTGATTCCACCACTCAACGTTGTAAAAAGTTCGCAAAATACTCGCCATTGTTTTACCTTTTTGAAGGCAATCAATGAAAATTATTTCCCTCATATCCTAAAAAAAAACTGATGCCATTATCTTCCTCTATGATGGAACTGCCTTCGCCTTCTTTGGATCCGATTCTCCCTTTTATTTCTAGTTCATTTTCTTGACTGTTCGATTCACGTAGTACGATTTTTCAACCAACAAAGCCATTTTACGTCAGGGAAAGTACTTCTGGGACTACCCTCGCATTTCAATACCCCTGGGAATTACTAACTCCCTTCAAAGAAGAGTAATTAGTATTTTTCCTCTAAGTGCGAAATATATTTTTATTGTAATATAAAAAATTAGAATATCCAAGGGATAGGCTGCCTGTAACTGCATAGTCTAATTAATATAATCAGCACCTTTGAAATTGGAACGAAAAAGAAAAAAGAATTCTAGGCAAAAAAGTAGGCGGTAAAAAGTTTTGAAAATTATGACATATTTTCATATATCATAATACAGATACCAACTTGTATCAGTTCTTAACGTAGTATAATTATAGAAAGGCCTCACCATTTCTTTAAATATTTGAAGAAGTTTCTGAAAAGGTTCGTTTATTTTCAGTTGGCTAACATATATATATACTTGAATATAACTTAAATTCAAACACTTGAACTTATGATTTACACTTTATTGACTACATAGCATGACGCGTTTCGTCGTTACAAACGACTTCTTCAGATGCTTACAGAATAATATTTGTAACGACGAAACGCGTCATGCTATGTAGTCAATAAAGTGTAAATCATAAGTTCAAGTGTTTGAATTTAAGTTATATTCAATTATAATGGATTTACATCAAGTAAACGCCAACACTATTAAATATATATACTTATTGATCTAGATTACTTAGGTTTTTCAAAACAATCATACTGCAGTATTAGACTACAGGCCCGTGTCCAAAAATGGATGGGTCATATGAACCACCAGGTGACGTATATAGGACGATATAAGAGCATAAAATAATAAGATTCAGCACTATGCCGTCACTTGTAAGCTGTCCAACTGAGTGCTGGTGAGAATTCAGAAGTGCAGGCAGGAGTGAGTACATTTTGGTCATATCTTTTTCCAATGCATTTTACCATTGATAGATCCATGAAAAATAATAAGAATGTGTGCAGTGCCGTAAAAAAATGGTGCGCCACAAAGTCGGTAAATTTTTTTGATTTTGACAATTTCCAAGGAAATTCCAATTGAAATTTGGTCATTTCATTATGTACGGCATCAGTTTCATACTATTTCAATACAGCTTTTAATCCATTATTCCGCAACGCCGTACAAAAATCATGTGACAAGGAGAAAAACTCAAGGGTTGCAACCCCCTGCCTTTCCGTGGTCCGGGGGGTGATTCCGCCGTACAAAAATCATTGTCACATGATTTTTGTACTGCGTTGCGGAATAATGGATTAAAAGCTGTATTGAAACAGTATGAAACTGATGCCGTACAGAATGAAATTACCAAATTTACCCTGGAAAATGTCAGAAAATCAAAAAAATTTACCGACTTTGTGGCGCACCATTTTTTTACGGCACTGCGCGCTTTCTTATTGAAGTGAAAACTTCTTTAGCGGCGCTGTGTATTTTTTTTGGAATAGGTAAAAATGTCTAAACTCGCGTCAGGACACGTGACCTGATCGAGAATTCGTAAGACGGATGGAGAGGGCAGGCGGCGCAAGGAGCTTGCGCGAATGTTCGTGTGTATTTTTCATTCAATTGTCAAAGTCTACGTGCGCATGTAAATGATCTAGCAATTGACGCTCTTGTTAAAAAGATGAATGTGTTAATTTTATCAGAAACTCATATGGGTAACGATGAAATAATTGACATTCCGAATTTCAACTTTGTTGCGAGTTTCAGAAGAAATAATCGTCCAGCGGGAGGAGTAGCTATTTATCAAAATATGAACACAGTTCATTATTGTACAAATTATATGGATGTGCATGTGAAATACAACAGCATGTTTAATGCTACTGTTTCTGATATCGGTGATATTTGTATAAGTCGTTGCCACTCTGGTGATAATCAGTTTATTATTATGGTTGCCGTTTACATCTCTCCAGATAAGTCATTGCGTGCTATACGAGACTTCTTGTACGAAAATTTATTCATTTATTCTCATGACGCCTCTGCATTGCTTCAAAAAAAAATTGGAAAAAGCTTCGATGAATTGCCAATGATTTTGAGTGGAGATTTCAACATAAACTTTGCAGACGATAAAAATCAACTATTAATTGAATTTTTAAATAATGAATTTGGTTTAACTATGTCAAATGATCGCAATCTTAGCACAACGATATACAAAACTACTATTGATGCGGTCTTTATTAGATTAATAGGTTCGAATCAAAACTGTTCGTTTCTTACTTCAGCTATCATAAACCTATCGTATCAGTTTTAGAGATTAGCGATGATGGTTCGGTAAAGATGATGATGAAAAAGTCGTTGAAATTATGGATGGAAGTTGATTTTCCTAAGAGATAAACTTTTTAATGTAAAATAACTGTAATAGTTCTGAAGTGTTAAATTTTTAATGTAATATAAATTGTCATGTATGTGTACGATAGCGCAATAAATGAATATTGTATTCTACCACATAAATAATAATACTTTTATACTGATAACGAAAGCAATTCGTACAAAATTATTCTCTAACCATTCCAAAATATCAAAAATGCACAACATTAATATTCAAGTTTTCACTTCTGCCGGCACTCCCGGAGTGCAACCCGTCGTTTTTTATTTTTCATGGATCTATCGATGGTAAAATGCCGTGGAAAAATATATGACCAAAATGTACTCACTCCTACCTGCACTTCTGAATTCTCACCAGCACTCAGTTGGACAGCTTACAAGTGATAGCATAGTGCTGAATGTTATTATTTTATGCTCTTATATCGTCCTATATACGTCACCTGGTGGTTTATATGACCCATCCATTTTTGGACATGGGCCTGTAGTCTATATGTGAAGTATGGTTGTGAAACTAATGAAAGTAAAATCAATCTTATACACTCACTTTAGGAGCTGTAAAAGTACCAGTCTGTTCGTAAAGATGGTTCTTGAATCTTGGGGAGTTCAGGAATTCCCATACGGAGAAAGTACGGTAGTTCACAATTTTAAGTCGATCTTGCAACGTATTGCACAAAAATGTGCCGAATAAATTAGAATACGTATGTTGTGCAAGTTTCACCAAATAGGCTTGGGAAAACTCGAAATCGCATGGAAACTGTTCAAGCAGCTGATGAACACAATCGAGCCACTGAAGAAATACTGGACACCTTTCATTCTGATCTTCACTGCCAGTGGAATGACCACATCTGTCGGCAAATTTGTGGCCGAACGCAAGCCATTCTCGTTCGATCAGTACGCGAAAGCCCTGAAACAAATAGTATGATTTTATATAAAACTAACTGACCTGGCGATCTTTGAACGCCCATTTATTTTTTTCTCAATATTTTTCAAAAAGCCGGAAAGACATGTTGTACTATTTGTGCTACACTATCTTGTTTTTAATATTTATTCCGTGTGGAGCTAGGGACTTACTCACTTACGAAGGGACTGCAATACTTCCTGTTATTTCAAATCTGTCGAGTTATCAAAAAATTTCTTTATTAACACGATTGATGTATTGAAAGCTATTAACCTGTCCGTTCTATAGTTGAACGGCATTCCTAATTTCGTAGCAACTACTTGTTCCAAATATCTCATCATTAATTATACGAGATATTTGATGGATAGAAGTCAAAAAATGTTCAGAAATTAGTCCATTCCCGGAAACTAATGAAAATTGTGGCTCTGGGGGCTGTACCAATAGCGTCTATATGAATTGACTCTTCGCGCAATATTTTGTCGCATCATTGGTAGTACTTTCTTATCAATAACAGTTAAATTTTGCATTGCAATATCGACACACAACGTTCATTGATTCAATAGCAACGATTTGCAGTGAACTGTAATCTTTTCAACGTTATAATTGAAAGCATGTCGATAGGATTTAAACTCAACCTTTTCATATTGTTAATTTCGATACCATTGATTGCGTTCAGCTTCATTCCGAGCTTCCGGCACACAACGTTCATTGATTCAATAGCAACGATTTGCAGTGAACTGTAATCTATATCAACTTTATAATCGAATGCAGATCGATAGGAGTTAAACGCAACCTTTTCATATTGTTAATTTTGATTCAATCGATTCCGTTAAACTTCATTGACGCGCGTTGCTCGTCAGTTTGACTTGCTCTTTTTTATTTGTGACTTGGTGCATTGCGAGTTCTGCGACATAAGTTTGTACATCTAATAGCTAGCATTTTAAAAAAAAAATTTCAACTGTAAATTAAAGAAAACTATGTATTCTTCTTTATAATCAAATATACCACGTGCTATGTTAGTAACGTGTATGTTAGTGTATTCAAACTTACCAAAATTTTATATTGAATTGAAGTTTTAATATTAGTCGTGATAGCTCTGAATTAACAGAGATGTGTTATAAGATATTCGGTTTTTTTACATTCTTTTTTTTTGAGAATTAATAATTATTTCTCACTTATATTATTAATTATTATCAAATTTTTTAATTTAACACTCAATTTTTTAAATTTTTTCCCTGGGAATAACAAACACAACAAAAAAAATAGTGAAATCGGTTCAGCCAATGACTCTACATTTTAGTTAGAAACGTTTTTTCAAAAAAGTTTGTATAGGAAAAAGAAATGTGCTGTTTTTAAGGTTTTCTCGGCAATTATTCGAATTTTTGTCGCCGTAAAAACTTCAACGAACATTTATAAAAAAGAATTGGCAAAATTGGTCCAGGCGTTGTTGAGTTATGCTCTTACCAACACATTTCGCGATTCATTGTTATATTATAGATTGGGAGCCTAGAAGTATATTCGTATATTCAAATACTATTTAAATAAGAATGTAGTTTCATAAGTATCGAAAAATTCCGAAAATCTAATGGGAAGCAGAATTATAAGTGGTAAACATTCAATATTTCAAATTTTTTCCAGAATTATAAGTGGTAAACATTCAATATTTCAAATTTTTTTCAAAGGTCTTACCAAGTAATACTACCATTAACAAATATCAGTACAATGCAATAATATAATAACCTAATTACACAGTAAAGAAAATACATAAAATGTTATTGCGCATGTTAAGGACCATTGTGAGCAATACTTAAAAGTGTGTATAGTGTAAAATATACTAAATGCAGATGGAGTTCCCAACACCAGAAAAACAATCGTACAAGATTTGATATGATCAAGTTTGAATCTCATTAAGAATCATAGCTATAGACAACCTCAACATAGCAACGATATAATATACCAAAAAAGTTAAACTAATGAGATAGTTGCTTGGATTCACGTGAGAAAATATTAATTAACTGATTATTCGAAACATAAATACATTCAATTAAAGTGTTATATAAACCATTGTTTATTGTGAAAAACCAAAAAGCATTTGAAAAAAGGGACTACTACATCAAGTCATTGCACTAATTAATACATATACAAAATCAAATGTTATGTCACGTTTCCCTTTTAAGTTTATATGTAATTTTTATTATGGATGTTGCGACCAATGTGACATTTATTTTGATAGGCTATCGGTGATTTTGACATGCCACTCAGAACAGCGCAATAGGAGGTGTCGTAATATTTTCATGAACTTTTAAAATATCAAATATTTTGATTTTATTTTCGTTGACTTCACCCAACCAAATTCCATTAACTTCTGTTGACTATGTGCGACTTTTTAATAAATAATATTTTAGTTTGTTCCATTTGGTTATTGTACATTACTAATTGTTCAAAATCTTTGAGATTTCAAACAGATTTCCGTCGATATGAAGCCCTTGATGTTAGATCGTCGGGGCCCCCAGCATGTTCAAAATCTTTGAGATTTCGAACAGATTTTCTATACATAATTAATAATAGAACCGGGTCAGATGGGAGAATTTAGTACAGCCGTCGAGATGAAGCCCTTGTTGCTAGATCCTCGGAGCCTCCCAGCATGTTCAGAATCTTGAAGATTTTGAACAGATTTATATAGTTAGAATTGGAAAATATTTTCATAATGCATTAGGCAATAAGTAAGTAGGTTAACGCAAATATTGCGAATATCATGGGTTCACCATACTCGCATGAGTGTGATGAACTTCATTTTAGCGAGTAAGCACTTTTTTATTTTATGTATAAATACGTCAATATTTTCTTAATAAAATCAGTTCTACATCAGTAGTCAACTCATTCACCTGACAAGGAGTAGGCAGATTGAGGCCTTGTCAGCAACGAAACCCTTTCATACCAATTTACAGGAATCGGGAGAATTGGGCCTTAAATTGGTTGTCCATCACTAGGCAACTGATCAACCCCCTGACAAGGAGTAGGCAGATTGAGGCCTTGTCAGGGGGAAATTTCCTTGTGTGGAAATAGCACTCCACATTTCTATACACTAATTCAATGTTATTTTCGTTTATCTTTTTGTTTTAATTATTTTTATTTATAATTATTTGCTTTCAATTCGATATTTTTTCCCTGTAATTGTATATCTCTTGAAAATAAATCTATTATCATTATTAGTTACCTCGACGGTTCGGTAATATGGATCTAAGAGCAGTTGAGAAAGTGCTACAATCTGTGGCGTTCTATCCCATCCATCCGAGCAGTGAACCACTACTGGACGAGCATGCGAATCTACTGCAGTTACTAAAATAACAGCCGCTTTCATGAGCCCCGACATATGTTGAAGCCATTTGGTGTTTTCTAATTGACTGTGCCATCTGAAAGGAAAAACGTTCTGATTGAATTAAAAGTTGTATATTAACAACTAGTTACTCTAGTAGTTAATATGCAAGTAATAGAGTAACTAGGAATACTCAATACTCTTCTAGTTAGAATTCAATTATACCTCATCTTTATAAGAAATGAATTTGAGGACGAATCTAACATGACACTGGATTCGGTCACTGCCAAAGTGTGAGTTTCTGCATGGGAATTCTAGAAAAATTTGTCTTAGTTTAGATACATGTCACTAGAGCTGGTGTGGTGTCGTTGTAGGTTATGTTTAATCATTGTGAAGTTATTTACAACTGTTTTATAAGCAGTTGTAGTTCACTATAAACAAATGAAGAGATCATCAAGAACAGCTTAAGTGACATTTTTGGAGAAAATGACCAAAGTAAATGATGGTGTTCTCAGTATTCAGTGTTGTGTGTTGCTAAAATAACCGAAGCGGAAATAGAAATATAACGACATCTTTCTATGAACAGCAAGAATTATATAAATAAATTGCTTATTTCATTTTGTAGAAAAAACCCCTAAGCGACGGATAGGTCGTTCTGCTTCCAAACGTATATGGATAAACACAATGAATATAGGTTATTTTTGGTGAGTATTCGTTCAAAATTCATAATTTCGTGTTGGCGAAACGATATTGTCACGTTTTGATTCAATTATAGTGAAAATCGAAAAACTACTTAGTTTTATTTAAATTATGTATTTAGATTTTCATTCAACAGTTGGTCAACTGCGTTTTCTTATTTTCATGTTTGAATAATTGTGTATCTGAAACATGTCCTTTTCATCAGGTAAGTGCAACTAACTCATCAGGCAGGAGATTAATATCTTACAAATGTAAAATATTGTAAACGAAAAGAAATCAAGCCAGTTCCTCTTGAAAATGATCCTCAAAAAGGAATATCCTCAATTAAAGAACTGTAATAGAAATGTCGGGAAACCAATAAACCAGCAACTTCGTAAAATTTTCCCATTTGCACGAAAATGGGAAAATTTGCAGTATTTTGGATTTTTCTTCCAGTTTTATACAGAATTTCCACACGAAGGCAAAGACGTCCCAAAGAAAAAAGTACAAAAATAGCGTCATCCCTCTCTGCATTTATTTTCCTGGAAATTCCTGAATAACAAGCAAATGAAGGTTTGATGTCTGACCATGATTGAAATATAAGAGTTACAAAATTAAATTCCACATTGTTGCTATTTCTTCCATTCTTATCTGAAGAGTATACAGTCGTCTGAGTTTATACCTACCTCTGGAATACCTCAATGGTCGAATCTTAGACAACTGTTATTTAATCTGTTCGTAAATGATCTGCTGGATATTATTCACTCTCCACATTTGATGTTCGCAGATGATTTGAAACTATATCATAAAATTAGGTCACAGGACAACTGTGTTCAACTTCAGCTCGCGCTGGACCATGTTGCTAGTTGGTGTGAGGACAATTATTTGAGTTTGAATGTGTCAAAGTGCAATGTTGTTCTTATATATTATTCTTCAATATATGGCAAAACAACCTAATTGATTCATGTTGTGGAAAAAGTCACTGAATAGAACATAATTCATTCTTTATGGCACAACTGAATTTTTCAAATACCCTTCAAATGATTTGATTAATCAATAATCAAGTCGTGATTAATTTACGTTCAAAAGTTATTATTTTAATTTAAATAAAACTAAGTCGTTTTTCGATTTTCACTATAATTAAATTAAAACATGACAATATCGTTTTGCCAACACAGTGGCTTCATCAGATGTTTATCATCAACATCTGATGAAGCCACTGTGTTGGCGAAACGATATTGTCATGTTTTGATTTAATTATAGTGAAAATCGAAAAACGACTTAGTTTTATTTAAATTATGTATGTAGATTTTCATCAAGTATCGGCCCAATCGATTAATGAGTTATTATTGTCGTTCGTATCGGACGTTGTTATACGGCACAAAATATGTTCTATTCACAGTAACAAATTACATAAATCGAAAATTTACTAACGTTTGATCTGTTGATGATATGCACAACTGGCGCAGAGCTTGAAAACTTTTACGGATGGAATGTATGTTCGCCAAGTTCATAAATTGAATATCACAATTCGAATAATATTCGGGGCATTCGCAACCTCCTCCTCGTGCTCTATTTGCCACCGCTATAGCATATGAACGGGCATCTAATATAAGTACCTAGAAAAACAGATTATTAGCAACGACTGTCAAACTGAAACCCAGTTAGTTGATTAGTTATATTTACATTTGATATACTATTTATTCAGACTTATTAAAACCTACCTTTTTTTCTTGTTTCGTATCATCGATATTTTTAGATATCAATTGTATTAACTTTTCGTCTTCTTCTCCTCTCCAACCGAACCAACCAACTTCAGGTTGACTGCACCTGGCGATAATTGCGCCATTCTTAGTGTGTCTGAAACCAGGATAATCCTCAACACTCTAACATGCTTCAATAAAACAAAAACTCACCTCCATACAACGGCTGGAATTCTGCGTGAACTTCTAAATTTCGCTACTTTTTTAAGCTCCTCGTCGTCAATGTCTTTCGGTACCAAAAGGTATGGAGGGTATGTTGAACAGACTTCATAGTTTATATTTACCTCACTGATACGCCACAGGGACCTCTCAAATTGTAATCTTTCCATCTGAAATGACAATATATCTAGTATAATTATTTTCAATAAATATCGCTATTCGCTTCAATATTAAATATACAGTCAGATATCATCAAAATTATTTAATTAATTGCAGAGCAAACACTCCCCCTTATAGTGTTGACTTAATAACTTGCAACCCCTACATGTATTGTTAGTTTTCGAAATTATTTGTAAAATAAACACCTGATAATGGTGTAATAATCCAAGGAATAGGCATAGTGTATAATTAAGAATTTTGTGAAATGTAACTAAATGTTTTGATTATACCATACACAATGTTTTAATATATGATAGTTGATAATACTGTTGAATTATTTCAACAGCTACAAAATTTCAAATCGTTGAAATAATCACTTACCTCCATTGTAAAGCTGTTAAGATCGAAGCAGTAGGGTCTCTGAATGCGTTCCTCACTACCTTTGAAGTGAGCAAAGTGGAAAAATGCAAACAGTTGATTCAACTGTTTCGGTGGATCTACTGCCTTCAATATTTTGTCGTACCATAGGAGGCAAGATTCATTATTTTCGAATGTACACCTAGGACGAAAAAATTACTTTTTTCCAATACAATTGAATATAACTTAAATTCACTTGAACTTATGATTTACACTTTATTGACTACATAGCATGAAGCGTTTCGTCGTTACAAACGACTTCTTCAGATGCTTACAGAATAATGTAACGTAATGTAATATAGAATAATGTAATAAGTATATAAAAACTTTTATTATATACTTATAATTGGCAACTCGAACCATCGTAACTGTTTTTGTAACATACTGTATGTTTTTTTACCAAATTTTGTTGTAATTAAATCGAAAACTTTTTAAATATTATACTATTAAATTGAAAAATTTGTTAATATATAGTTACAATCAGCTAAGATAATTTTAAGAAAGAGGATAATGGACTAATTGCAATTTCTACAAATATATTACTGGCAATATTAATTCGATGATAAACTAAACAAAAAGGTTCAGTGAAAATACCTGGAAATTGATAGAAATTCACTTATTAAATTCAGAAATTTCATCAACACCTTAATAAAGGGAGAAAAGCAGGCACACTTGAAATGAAATAACGTTCAAAAGAACGTGAAATAAAAACCTATGTGTCAAAAAGAGATATCAAGCTTCCTACTGACTTGTCCAATCTTAATCAAATAAATCAATTCTCTAGAAAAAAAGTTAGGTCTTTAGTGTCTTCAGTAGATCAAGATATTATTTATTTTTGAATTTCAGTTTGAACTATCATGCACCACAACATAAATTTCTCACTTAGTGCTATGGAAAAATTATATTATTAGGTTTAAAACATTTTAAATAGATAGAATAAATTCGAAAATGATTTAGGATGTATGTTACTAAATTATGTAGTACCAACTAATTAATCCCAGTTTAATACAATTACAATTTTCAACCTTCACTAATATCAAACAATATATAAACAAAAGATAATATTTTAAATTTGAATAAGACCATTCAAAGTACAGTGCAAACTCTTTATACCGTTATTCTTCATGATGATAAACTCCATATAACGTAAAACTGAGCTCAGTTTGATTTGTTTACCTTGAAACCCACACATTGATAAACTCTTTATAACGGTGCAACCCTTCTCTATAAGAGATTTTAATTTAATTTGCTTATATTCAGACACAAAGAAAATTTTTTTGTCGGTAATATTGTTCATATTATCTTCTCAGCTCACAAGATCTGATTAAAACTGTCAGCAAAACCTCGATTAACATTCTACGAGCATTGAACTTTATATCAAAAGCCTGAAAATAGGTAACAGTAACCAAAACGTTCATTTCGTCATGAAGACTATGTTATAGTCAAACAGTAGAAACGAATCAGTTTGAAATTGAAGCCCATCTACCAATGAATGAATGGATAAAACAGTTCGACATATCAGAAAAATTTGTGTGAAAAAAAGAGGATGGATAACTATAGAGAATATAGACTAGCCACAAGCAGTAAACTTAGCGATGAAATTCTTACAGATGAAAAACTGAAGAAAATGATCACGAGAATTATTCGGAACCTCCACCAAGCAGTTAATGCCCCAAAATTATAGAAATTATTAATTGTTTGATTAAAACGATTAAAAAATAAAAAGATTAACAGAATATAGGTTTTAAAAATAATTTGATTACTATTCTATCAAATACACATCAAAAATTGTCGTTAATTAGGTTTTCTTTCTTCCTTCACTCCATTTAACGAAAACTCTCTATTAAGTTGAAAAACTCTTGGAACCTTTATTTTCGTTATAAAGAGTGTACACTGTAGTTTGCAAAAACACAAATAGTTTTTTAGCGTCGCAAGAGTCAATAGAATGTTGACAAAATATTCGTACTTGTATGTTCGACAATCTTTACATCCAATGTGCAGATAGAACATTTCCTTGTTTTCAACAGTTTCTATGATACCCAGAGGAACGTGATGGTGATTTCCAGCAATTTGTAAATAGAGCCTATAGTTAGTGAGCAGAATAAGCCCGTCTCGCGACGTCCCATGATGACTGACCGCCTCCCCTTCGAGTAAATTGAATGGTAGAGATAATTTAGGGTCTGGTGGTGGCAACTGGTACATTTCGATGCGTTCCACCTGACAGATAGAATTGGGCTGGTCTGTGGTGTCCATAACTCTGAAAATTAAAGCCAATATTACTAAAGACTATAATCTAAAATCTTATTAAGACACAAGGGTGAATAGCAAAAACCACCGCATCTATCAATTAAGCTTGGCACACCTTCAATAGTTGAACCTTGAAAAGGTATCCGTAATTTTTGTTCTGACACTAGTTTTAATTTTAGTCAATTAGTAAATTTTCAATCAGAGGATTTTATTGTCAAAACAAGAAGAGTTGCAACAGAGCAATCCTGTAATGAGTACACATAATACTTTGGATTGGAGAACGTTGAAAACAGGCTCTTAGTATCTATATCTTAGTAAAATATCACAAAGAAGTATTCATAAACTCCTCAAAAGATTTCGAGTTACAGAAGACAATTTGCAAATAAATTCATGTATATTCAGCATAGTTGGTCCAAAATATCCAGAATAATTTACAATTTCATATGTCCTAACATAAATCCCATTAAAAATTGAAAGAACTGCTTTCTACAAATTAAATACACTTATCTTGAAATTGTTCAATCCAACAACACCCCTGTGACGCAGATTATCCTCATCATCTGTCCTAACAACATTCACATTGGATGTTAAACTTAAAATACCTGCTATACTTGAAATTGAAGCAATATTAGTTTTTTTAAAACACCATAACAGGAAGGCTTTGTAAAAAGAGTTCAATATAAATCAAAAGGAAGCTTGAAGATATATATATATATATATATATATATATATATATATATATATATATATATATATATATATATATATATATATATATATATATATATATATACACATATAGACATCAGACTCCAAACTGAATTCGGTCCTTTTGAGAGCATTTTTCTTAGTTGTAATTATTGTATCAATTGAAATGAATGTAATTTTACAATGTAAGGAATGTTTCTCAATAAATTTATATTATTATTATATATTTATGTTTTGTTGGATGCACAGTTTTTAAACCAAACACTTTATTATTTTTATAGCAGTTAAAATTAAGTTCAATGCAATGCAAATTAACAAAGTTAGTAAAATTAACAAGGGTCACTTCTAAAATGATAACAGTCATTCAAATGATACATTTATATGATACATGAAACATTTATAACAATAATACAAATGATTACTAAAAATACTAAAAAAAATTTTGTTTATGGGCTCTCAATAAACTTACGAGAAGAATCTGATTTTTTGAGAAAGTGATGTATTCAGATAAAGCTAGCTTCTGATGGCTTCATCTGTTTACATATTGGTAAATAGACATGGTGCTCATTAAATGTAACGATACAATTGAGTGTTAATGTTAGTACAAACATGATACTTCATAAAAATAAGTATCACAGTAGATAATAATTAAACTATAAACTTGTTAGATGTTTTATGCAATATTAATACATTGAAACCGTATCTCAGCTAAGCCATTCTAATGAAAGTGACAAAGATCGAAATACATGTCAACCGCTATTTCTTTAACGCAAAATAACTCTTCATATACATCTAAAATATATAACTGCTACTCTTCTATAACACCTACATATATAAATAAATAAATAAATATATATATATATACATATTTATAAACTTATATTATTTATAGTTTAAATAATATTTGAGGTTTTGATGTCTATGTTCTGTGTTAATTTGTGAAATTCAATTATTCATTACAGAATACAGTACCATTATTGTCAAGATTTTAAATATTTTAGTAAGGAAAAACAGTATTTCATTGAGAAAACTATGAAAGGAACTCAAGAAAAATTATTAAATATTTTAAAAATTAAAACGCAATAGAATATCTGATTTAGTAAAATTTAATATAAAAAAAGGAACTTTACTGTCTTCCATAAAACCAAATACAATCCAATTATAAATAAATAAATAAATAATATCATACACTTAATAGGTATGTGACATAGTGAAAATTTTCTAATGACTCTTACTTGACCTATATTTTTTCCTTTGTTATTGACAATTTCTACCACTCATTTCATAAAATTCTGTTTTCTTTGATATCAATTCTTTGAATACAAAATTACAGAATCACATTAACTTTACCATAACCTTCCAAATTTCTCAAATTTTTAGTATCAAATGAGACAGCATTTCCAAACCAGCTACTATTTTTAATTCTGACCTTGTTTACATATTCAGATTCACTTTCAAAAATAATACTTACTGGTATTGAATTCTATCATAAAATGATATAGCACAATTAATTTTACTATCTTTGAAGTTATGAAAAGAATAAACAAATAATATAAACAAATGGAAAAGATAACTAAAACATTATACCTAATTTTTGTAAAACACTATTTCTTTATAGTTGGTGATAAAATATATAAAACATATTCAATAGTTAATCATTTGAAATTTCAATAGAAGTATTGTTGAACTGTTCTTCAGCATTACCTACACCTTGTGATATATGATCAACCTAAAGAATGACATGTCCATCATTTTTTGTATATTGGACAAAACGTTCATGTCAGAAATGATTATATTGTTTCTGATATCACCAAGGTTTGGGATATTGACTGAAACTCCACCAAAAATACTATTAATAAAATTGCTGATTACTATCAACATATTTAGACTCTTCAAAATTGATAACTGGTTAAACATATACACCTTAAAATAACAAAAAAAAACATTGATTGTGATATCAGCAATGTAAACGTTACTTAAGTAAAATCTAAATTATGACGATCAAAAAATCAAAGACCTCTTAAAGAAGTGGACAGAAGTGAAAATATTGTACCATGGATCAGCTAAAACTCTGACATGACAATCACAATCAAAAACTCAGAATAGAAACGAAAACAAATTTTGAAATCCTTCACAAAAATTACCAAAATAATATATCCGAAACTAACAGAATGGGGGTCAAACTGATTGTTTGGGTTACAAAAATCCAATATTTTCACAACTGGTCTTTAAAACATAATGATCTGTCTAATTGTCAGTAGGTGACAAGCTAGCGAAGAAATACTTACATTTGATTTCACCGAAGAATTATGAGTTGTTTCAAACACGTTAGATGAAAAATCACATTTTTTCAACGAATACACATAGCCGAATAATATAAATAAGTGCACCACCCTTTATTTGGTTTAAATCACAAGAACGTCCTTGCTACAATAATATGGCCGAAAGTGACATTAAAATTAATGTCGCGTTTGTGGCGACCTCTAGAAACTTAAAACAAATAAGAGGGAAATTTGAATAAGTCCTAGTGGAAAAATTCTTTTTCATAATGCTGGAAAAACATGCTCTAATAAAATAGCTGAATAAAAATAGCTACATAATGATAATTAAGAATTAATTAATGATAAAATTTACGATTTAGATAATACTTTTCATTTCGCGTATTTCTGAATTTTTCTTCAAGTTCCCATAACGTTATTAAGGAAACTATGAAATTTGCGGGAGAACAGATTGTGAATTCGCGATCTTCGGACACGATTTTTTGTAAAAAAAGTCAAATTGCAACATAAAAATTTCTATCAATATTTCCGAAAAATTTTCATCGATTTGGTAGGAAAAAAAATCCGAGAAATTTTTTTTTTCCGATTCCTATAAAAATTGAGTTTCTTCA
The DNA here is from genome assembly GCA_030704895.1 of Henosepilachna vigintioctopunctata. NCBI lineage: Eukaryota > Metazoa > Arthropoda > Insecta > Coleoptera > Coccinellidae > Henosepilachna > Henosepilachna vigintioctopunctata. The sequence continues at coordinate 5,455,133 of JARQZJ010000065.1, forward strand.
CAGAACCAGTATTTTCAAAAATTTTTCCAATAAAACGTATGGTTTGGAAAATGCTTTTAATCTCGAATATTTCTGAATTTTTCTGCAAATTCCCATAACGTTATTCTGGAAACTATGAGACTTGCGGGAGAACTGACTGTGAATTCGTGATCTTCGGACTCGATATTGTGTAGAAAAGTGAAATTCCAACACCAAAATTTTTAACAAAATTTCCGAGAAATTTTCATCGATTTGGTTAAAAAATATCGGAAAAAAGTTTTTTCTTCCGATTCCTATGAAAATTGAGTTTTTTCACAGATAAAAGACGTAGAACCAGAATTGTCAAATATTTTTTTCTATAAAAGGTACGGTTTGGAAAATAGTTTTCATTTCGCATATTTCTGAATTTTTCTTCAAATTCCCATAACGTTAATAAGGAAACTATGAGATTCGCGGGAGAACAGATTTTGAATTGGTGATATTAGGACTCGATTCTGTTTAAAAAACTAAAATTTCAACATCGAAATTTCCGAAAAATTTTCATCGATTTGGTTAGGAAAAAATTCGGAAAAAATTTTCTTTTCCGATCCATCGGATCGATCCGATGGGATCCGAGGATCTCTACACAATATCGAGCCCGAAGATCACGAATTCACAGTCAGCCGCAAGTCTCATAGTTTCCAGAATAACGTTATGGGAATTTGTAAAAAATTCAGAAATAGTTCTCATTTGGAAATGAAAACTATTTTCCAAACTGTACGTTTTATAGAGAAAATATTTGAAAATTTTGGTTCTACGTCATTTATTTGTGAAGAAATTAAATTTTCTTAGGAATCGGAAAAAAAAATTGTCATCGATTTATTTCGGAAAAATTTTTTTTCCGATCCGTTGGGATCGATCGGAATCGGAAATTTTGATGTTGAAATTTTACTTTTTTACACAAAATCGAGTCCGAATATCGCGAATTCAAAATCTGTTCTCCCGCGAATTTCATAGTTCCCTTATTAACGTTATGGGAATTTGAAAAATTCAGAAATACGCGAAATGAAAACTATTTTCAAACCGTACCTACCTTTTATATCATTAGAGCATTGAAAAATAAAAAAAGCGTCTGTGTTGATTCCATATCGGCCAAAGTTTCGAAGGGAATTAGTGGAATTATTGGTGAGCACTTTGCATATCTCATCAATATTTCCATCACTACTGCAAAGTTCCCTAATATCCTTAAGCAATCCATAGTAATTCCAGTATTTAAGAATGGAACCGTAAGTGAAATTACTAATTATCGCCTAATATCCATTTTGAACGTCTATTCTAAGGTAATAGAGAAAATTGTTTTCGCCAGAATGATGAGTTATCTCAATAGATTCAAAGTAATTGACTTCGCGCAACATGGATTCAGAGCGGCCACTCAACTCAGTCAGCTGCAGTTGAGTTTTTTTAATCCGTCTACGAGTGTTTGGATAAACACTTGTTTGCGGCGGAGTTATTATTTGATTTATCTTCGGCGTTTGATTCACTATCCTTTGAATTTATACTTGATAAATGCTACAATTTAGGTTTTAGAGGTGTTTTTCTGAATTGGTTACGTAATGATCTTGAAGAAAGAACAATGGTAGTGAAAATAAGCGAGAGTTATTCTCAGAGACATGACATTGTTTTTGAGGTGCCGCAAGGCTCTGTGCCCGAACCTCTTCTATTCATATTGTTTATGAACGATTTGCCTGCGAAGTTGTCCCGGTTATTGGTGAAACTATATTATTCATCGGTGGTCGTTTCTGGCAGGACTCCTGAAGAACTTCTGGAGGCATGTGAATGCAGTGTGAGGGAGTTTGTTAATTGGTGTCGAATGAACAATCTGATGGTGAACGTTGACAAAACTGTATGTGTTCATTTTTATCTGAAGGCAATGGAATTAGTACCTTGGATGTTAAATATGGGGACACAACTATATTATCATCCCAATCAACAAAGTTTCTTGGAATATATGTAGACAGAAATTTGAGATGGATATCACACATTGAGGTCTTATGTAATAAATTGAGTAACTCATTTTTAGCAATCTCTACAATTAAGAACATTGTACCTAGAAACTGTGTTATGAATGTGTATTACAGTCTTGTATATAGTCATCTAAATTATAATATTCTGCTGCGGGGCTGCTCTACAGTAATAAACAGGGTGTTTATTACACAGAAGCGAATACTTCGATTAATATTCAATATTCATCAACGAACATCTTGTAAACCTATCTTCATCAAAAATTACATACTCGCCTTACCGTGTTTATATATTTATAGATGTTTGTTATTAATGTTAAAGAAAATGAAGATAGGTTTATTAAATTGAATAGTAATCATGAGTATTCAACAAGGAACATGGATGTACTACTTATTCCTATGCATAAAACAGCTAAATTTGAGCACTCTCTCTATTATCAGAGTATTAAAATTTTTTACCATTTACCATCGAATTTGAAAGTACTGAAAGCTCATTTGTTTAAGAGGAGAGTTAAATCTCTGCTCTTAACAAAGGCATACTATAGTGTGGCAGAGTATTTTGATGATTGGAGTGTAGGCAATAATGTATGAATCAATTTTTTGTATCATAAAATTTTTTTGTCAAATAAAAAATTAGTCCGTATTTCTTCAAAAACGATGATGGCCAGAACGTAACAGTCAATAGTTATCGGTATAGAGCCATGATTACTAACTTTTTCATTCCTGAATTGAACAACCATGATGTCCAGGAGCTGTAGCTTCAACAAGACGGCGCAACATGTCACACAGCTCGTGCCACTTTCGATTTATTGAAAGACACGTTTGGTGACCGCCTAATTTCACATTTTGGACCTGTAAATTGGCCTCCAAGATCTTGTGATTTAACACCGCTAGACTACTTTCTGTGGGGCTATGTAAAGTCATTGGTCTATGCGGATAAGTCACAAACGCTTGACCATTTGGAAGACAATATTCGCCGTCTTATTGCCGATATACGGCCACAAATGTTGGAAAAAGTCATCGAAAATTGGACGTCCACATTGGACTACATCCGAGCCAGCCGTGGCGGTCATATACCAGAAATCATATTCAAAATGTAATACCACAATATTATCTTTCGAATAAAAAAATTCTTGTCAATCTAATGATCCGTCGTTGTTTTATTGCCATTTAAAGTTCTATACCTCTAAAAAAACACCCTTTAGAAGCTCGCATTATCCATCGAATTGGGAAAAGAGGACGTAAACTGGATTCCACAAAGCATATATATACTCTTATATGACTACTACATAGATACATAACTAAACACATAACTAATAATTTCCTCAAATTATTGGGGGCTGTGCCCCTCAAACAAATTTTTGTGCGAGCTCAGGCACCCTCAGGCTCCATGAAGTCGACGCCACTGGGTATACCCCTCACAAATACAGGTATATCATTCTAAGCACTCGGTAAATAAAATTACTTGTGTAGCAAATAAAAAGATTGTTATCTGGAAATCTTAAGAAAGTTCTAAACAAAAGAGGCACTTTGTCAACTATCGAACAAGAACAGCTGTTGGAGAAACTGGCTATAGAACAATAATAATTGTAAATCCCTTTTGTGTCACGAAGTGCATTACATTATTATGAGCAGCATGGCGTGTCTGTGGTCTCATAGCGTGCATTCTATCCCTCTCGATAGAAATAACAAAGCTCATTTCTGTCATGTACGGACACTTATTGGAATGGCTTCAGTTAAGATTAGTTCGACGAACTTTCATAAGCAGTTGTTTTGCTACGACCCAGCGGTCTTTGATCATCTCTTATTTTTAATTTTCTCAATGTTTACCTGCCTAAATATACAGTATGTGAAAGAACAAAGATTCAACAAATATAGTTTGTACTTGTAGTCGATTCAACGACAGTATTTTCATAATTCATAAAACTGAATATTACAAATTCATAATTTTTTTTTAAATTTCCAATAATCATCAGAACTTAATAAAATGAATACTTGAAATGTTGAAGATGTGATACTTCATTTTAAATGAAACTTTAAAAAAGTACAAGTCTTAAAACAACTGAATTTACTAAAAATGCATTTAGTATCGCCTATTACTGCATTATCAAATATGTATAATTCAAACAAAGGGTTTGTTTATATAAAGGCTGTTCTTTTCAGAGGTATAAAACTTTAAGTTGGCATTACTGTTGAAGATGGTGACCGATTTAACAGCTGAGAAGTGATTTATTCTCAGTTTGGTTTGGCAATTCATCATGAATAGACTCACGCCTGAACAACGATTGCAAATAGTGCAATTTTATTTCGAAAATAATGGTTCTGTGCGGAATACGTATCGCGCACTACGTCCATTTTATCGTCGACAAAATCGTCCATCAGATCAGTTGATTCGATTAACCATGGAACGTTTTCGCACCACGTTTAGTCTTATTGATAACTTGCATCCCCAGAGATGCCGTGCGGTGCAGAAGAAGCTATTGCTACTGTAGAGCGTAGCATTGAGGAAGACCCGAAAGAGTCCATCCGCCATCGAGCACAAGAATTGGATCTGTGTCCATCCACTTTATGGAAGATTTTGCGGAAGGATCTTGGTTTGCGTGTTTACAAAATCCAACTCGTGCAAGAAATGAAGCCAAACTATCATCAAGAAAGGCGTAGATTCGTCGAATGGGCCCAAAACAAACAAAACTGTCGCATTGCGTCAAAACACCGTTACATCCAGAAAAACTGACTGTTTGGTGCGCTTTATGGGCTGGTGGAATCATTGGTTCGTACTTCTTCAAAAACTATGATGGCCAGAACGTTACAGTCAATGGTGATCGGTATAGAGCCATGATTACTAACTTTTTCATTCCTGAATTGAACAACCATGATGTCCAGGAGCTGTAGCTTCAACAAGACGGCACAACATGTCACACAGCTCGTGCCACAATCGATTTATTGAAAGACACGTTTGGTGACCGCCTAATTTTACGTTTTGGACCTGTGAATTGGCCTCCAAGATCTTGAAATTTAACACCGCTAGACTACTTTCTGTGGGGCTATGTAAAGTCATTGGACCATGCGAATTAGCCACAAACGCTTGACCATTTGGAAGACAGTATTCGCCGTCTTATTGCCGATATACGGCCACAAATGTTGGAAAAAGTCATCGAAAGTCCAGATTGGACTACATCCGAGCCCGCCGTGGCGGTCATATGCCAGAAATCATATTTAAAATATAATGCCACAAGATTTTATTTCGAATAAAAAAAAATTCTAGTCAATCGAATGATCCATCGTTGTTCTATTGCAATTTAAAGTTATATACCTCTAAAAAAAACACCCGTTATATAAGGACACAGAAGGGAAAGATAGAAAAAGATAGTCATAGAACGGATATTTAGGTAATTGTAGATGTTAATTTTTATATATAAAATCACCTATTCTTTGTTTCACTTCCTTTATATTTTCAAATGTATGTTTATTTATTACATCAGCCTCATTGTTTCATTCTGCAATACCTGAAACTCACTCAACTCAATTTGAAGTAAGTTGTACAAAGTCATACTCAAAATGTGTCAGTTAAATAAAAAAAACCTTATTCATTTCAGGAATAAACCAGTTTATAACATTTGGAATCCTTATAATACAAACTCCAGAATAAGAGGAAATGAATAATATTCACTTCAAATTGAAAAATATAATTAGCAGACAATTACAGTTTAAGGGACTTAAGGGAAAGTACAACACTGCTGTGCAATAGGAACAAGGCAGGCAACTAGTAATACACAATAACGTATGATGTGCAAACTCCGTTTCTTGTAAGCGGCGTACAAGTTAACCGTTACATAAGACTGTTAAAATTTCACGCTCAAATTTGCATATACTCGTATATTGCAACAAGTGGAAATTTATGAAAAGTTGATTGGTCTTCAGCTAGATCATTTCCAAAGGAATTTTTCTTAGCAACTTGGAATTCATGCCGAATTTTTAGAGTATAATTCCGGTTGATTATTCAGAATTTCTTATTACCAATTGAAAATTAATGACATTAATAAACTTGTGATATGAAGTCAAGTAGGTACTAATAACGAAAACTTCAGATTCACAGAAATAACAGTTCTTCAGTGAAAATGGTTCATATGAATTTTATTTAAAAAATGCGGTGTATTTTCGCAGAATTATATCAATTACTTAAAGATTGTTTATTTCAATATTATTTTAATCAAAGTTTTCACAAAGCTTGAATTTGTAGCGAAAAGTAAACAAGAAATAAAGTTTTCCATTTTTACAATCTGTAATTGCTAAGAATATTAATTTTAAGTTCAAATATGATGAGGATGAGAAATTCCCAATAAAAATATACAAAGTTATGGGAGCGTTCAAGTATTACGTAACGCAATTTGAGGGGAGGGGTCTTGTAAAACGTTATACTGTGCGTTACAAGCGCGATAGGGGGGTTATTTAAAGAAGGCGTCAGGTAACAATTTTTATTCCAGTAAAAAAACATTAACATAATTGTGAATTCAATGGTTACTTGGTTGTTACGTAAAGTTTAATAATATCCATCAAATGTAATCAGAATAAGATACCTTTTACAAATCAAAGATATCAAATGCCAAATGGTAATTTTTTGAAAAATCATCTGGGCTCTTTCGTCCTTTAAAATTTAGAGAAATGTTACTGTTTCCGCATTCGCTGAGAATGAAACAGTTGATTTTTAATATCTTATTAAGAAAATTTATATTTCAATATTAATTTTTTGTTTATGTGTTTGAAATTGACGGCAGGCTAGAAAAAATGAGTTTTGAGGTTTGTTGCTTAATGATTGTGGTGAGTTGATTTTATTTGTGTTATTTGAAATGTTAATTATCGTTATAAGTTGAAATTGAGTTGAAATCTTTGTTCTTTCATTTATATTTTTCTCTAAATTTTGGCGAATGTGTTACATTTTCAAAATTTTTGAATTTTGTTTTTCCTATCTACTGAAATTTATAATTATGTATTATTTTAATAAATATCACGTTTTTTAGTTATTTTATGTTTATTTAGGGTCGTGATTTGGTCTTTGATTCGTTCGCCCAAATCTTGAGATATTTGACCTATATAACATTTAATGGAGTTATTGCATGGTATATTTTAAACTATATGAGTTTTTTTCCGAGTAATTGTTTTGCTTTTCAACTTTGTATATATTTGTTCAACTGATATTGATTGTATTATGATATATATATATATATATATATATATATATATATATATATATATATATATATATATATATATATATATATATATATATAAGCTTTACAAAGTCACAGTTTGTAGCAAAACTTTAATGAGATTCAAATCTTTCCACTTTTGTTGTTGTTACTTCTAAGAAAAACGACTATATATGTATATCGATCATAAAGTAACCCATAAGTTGGTAGTAAGAATGCTAGTAACAAACGATACACCTATATAAGATCATAAGATGTTGAATGTGAATATGAAATTGAACATGAAAGTAAAAAAAGTCCATGAATAAGGTGTATTTTTTTAGTACAAACTTTTAGAAAAATCAGACTTTAATTTTTAATTGGAATACAGGTAGAAAGTATATATATATATATATATATATATATATATATATATATATATATATATATACATATATTTAAATATATATACCTATATATATATATATTTAACTTTGGTCGTCGTTTTCTGATTTCTTCCGTTATCGTTTTTGTTTTTTGATACAGTTAATTCTGAGGTCTTTTCATCCAAATGCCGTTTCTATTGATTGGCATAAATCTTTCTGAGAATTTTTCGTTCTTGTTTTTCTATTTCTCTAATTTTTGAATGACCGTCAATGTCCATTTTTTCAGATGCGTAGATTGCTTCTGGAAGAATCGTTATGTTGTAATGCCTGAATTTGGTGCCTCTCGAATATTCTATATATGTATTTATATATATATATATATATATATATATATATATATATATATATATATATATATATATATATATATATATATATAAGAAAATGAACACTAGAACATTCGAAAAATTTAATTAATAAATTTAATAGTTTTGTAAAACTAAGCCTAAGTGCTAAAATTTTGTATTCAATTTGTATGTGTATATACCTATACATGTTTCAATTTCAATTATAACATTCATATACCTATTTATCCATTCCATTATCGATTCTTGAAGGTTTATTGTCAAACAATAATGATAAATGTGCCAAATCAATCTTCAAGAGTCCACGACATCTTTCTGAATATCATTCATCAATGTTTGAACAACAATAGATGAAAACAAGATGACACCAATACTTTTAATTAGTTCCTTCTGTATTATAACAGTACCAGTCTCATTAATTTCATGTTAAAACTAGGTATATACGAAAAGTTAAACAATGAAAAAACTCATTTCCTAATGATTAGTATCTGGAGATTTAAATAGACTACACAAATCTGTTGTCAATCATAATTCGATATTCTGAAATTCACAAACTCATTTTCTCATTATTTATAGCAATTCGAACGAACAAGGAGGCTAAAAAATCATTAGAGGGGCCATTCCTAATACGTAACAGGCACCAAATGGACTGACATTTCTGATTAACTAGACTGGTAATTAACGGCAGGAAGTCTCGTTGGCTTGAAAACAAAAAAGTAAGACTTGGCAAGGCAATTAAACATTAAACAAGATAGTAGATGGACATTACCAAAGTTATGAGGACACGCCAGTTTTTCCGTCAATATAAAAGACTTATGGATAATGCCGTCGCAGTAGCGTGTTTGTACTTCTTTAAAATAAAGTAAACATTCATTCCATTGAAAATATTCCACCGATGGACTCCGAATGGAGCTTTGAATTTACTTGAAGCCGACACAGAAATACGTTTCTTGGGTGTGGTTTGAATTCTTAAGGAGATTTAAGTTTGATTCTTCGAAAAATACAATAAAATAAATCGTAAAGTATTTTAAGATTATTATGAGGGGTTGAAAAGTTCTTGTCAATTAATATTGACCAGTGAAGGGATAGGAACACATAACAATAATTTACAAAAGTTTGGAGTCTCCTACACAGTGCCATAATGTACGTAACCAACGTCTTGAACGGGACTGTCCATTTTTTGGTGGTATGTCCCGTTGTTACCAAAGTTAACCCCTGGGACTTCAAAATGTTCCGTTTTTCGAGAACATGTGTTGTTTTTATCGACTGAAATACTTTACGAGTATCGAAAAAGGTCCCCAATTATTAAACCACCTTTTTTACAATCACGCATCAAACTTGTGGCTTTTTTCACATTGTCATCGGCAAGCTTTCACCAAGTTCTTCTATTAGTGAGCGTGACAACACAGACAATTGAAGCTGCAGTATATATTAGTCAACTAAAAGACAATTTTGCTTACAAACAGATCAATTAGTATTTTCTTCTTAAAGTTTGTAGTTTATTGGATAAATTGAAAGTTACCTGATGATTCATTTGTGGAAAGTGCAGCTATCGAATTTTATAAAACAATTCGCAAAAAAATGTCATTGATATTGATTGAAAATGTGATGTATTGGTTGTAGTGAAGGCACGAAAATACTAGAAGAAATTCTCGATGAAAAATACGACCGAAAAGAACGATCGAAAAGTTTCTATTCAAGCTCGCTGGTGGAAAAATTAACAAATTATGGACGGACATCTGAAAAGGCCAGGTTAAATATTCCAGAATTGAAAGCGATTTTCAAAATTGGAGAGAATATAAAAAAGGGCTAAGAATTTTACAGCTGATGTATTAAAATAATTCGATTCGTCTGATAAATACAAAAATAACTACTTGATGAACTATTTTGCAAATTTTTAATTCATATTAATTAATATTTTTTGATGAAGAACACTAAAAGTGTTAACTAAGTGAAAGCGTTTTTAACAATACAACGTCCCGTTTCGAGCTAAAAACTGTTACACGTTAACTGTTACGGCAAATTCCACTGAAATTGTAATCTTGTTTCGGTAAAGGCCGATACCTGACACTTTGGTGAAATACGGATTTGGTTTTACCTGTAATACCCCAAATGTAGTAGTAATAAAAATAAGTAGTAATAAAATATATATAATAAAATATCCTAGAGTAATTAGGATACCAAGAATTAGCCTGGTCATGCTCTGCTGTACAGAGTGGGGTTAGTATCCCCCTCAATGACATGACCAGGGTGATTCCTATATAAAGAAAAAATATTGTTGCAAGAAGTTTGATATTAGTTGTATGTATTTGTAGAGCTCCGTCAGAGAGCGTTATCAAAATAAATTTATAAGGAACACACAATTCTTTTAATACAACAAAACGTCAAAATACTAATAAAAATTAATAAATATACAGTCCACTAAATAAATAGAACATCTTGGTCCATCGAGACTAAGATTGTACTTAACATTAACAATACACTATTTAAAGAGTCAACAGAAATAGTTATTAAAATTTCTTTACAAAAAGATATCAGGTACCTACCCAACTGACCTCTTTTTTTAATTCAATGGACATACAAACTGTAAACCGGCCATTTAGGCTTATGGACGAGCTGATTTATAATAATAATAATAAGTTCTTTATTTTCAACAGGTATCATACTCAATTGCAGAAAATAATAACATAATGTTGAATAATAACCAAATAATTAAAATGAAATAAATATAACAAAGAGCTCAATCTAATCTGAAAAAACTAAAATAGTAACTGATAACTAAATAATAATGCATTTAATGAAATATTACAAAGAACTCAATCTAAATCAATTCATTTTAGTCAATTTCCTTTGTTCACATAACTCCTAATAATAACTTCTTTGGATTCTAAGTGAATGTCACAATTATTGACAGCTCTATTGAATGAAGACTCCATAAACCAAATGGGGGATTGTATTAGCGAGTTGGTCCTTGGAGTCTCTAGGTGGAATAATTCTGTAGTACAAGAATTTTGCCTACGAACACGAAATTTGAAAGCAGACAAGAGAGGACAATCAAAACTGTTGTGCAGCTATTTCTACAAAAATGTAAGTGATAAAGTTTTTTTCCTGCCCTGCAATGAGATTAAACTAAATCCACTCAATAATTCGTTATGATTGACTCCTCTTTGTGGAAAAACTTCATCCTCTCTCCAAACTAAGAATTTCAAGAATCTTCTCTGAATAGCCTCAAGATGGCGTTGATGGCAAGTGTAAATAGGATGCCAGATCATGCTGCCATACTCCAACTTGCTACGGATTAAGGTATTATATAGTCCTATGAATGTTGAGGAATTATTAAAATATTTGCCATTGCGTATTACGAATCCATATATTTTTGAGGCAGATGAAATAAGTTTGGTGATGTGTGGGACAAAGGAAAGCTTCTGATCGAAAACTACACCAAGATCTCTCACCTCATCAGAACGAGAAAGAACCCGACCACCGACGCTATAATCACACTCAATTCGTTCTCTTTTCCTTGTGAAAGGAATTTATTGGATATACGCCAGATGTTTTGTATAGCTTCTAAATTATACAAAATAACAAAGACACTTGCTACCTTATTGATTTTGGAATACCAAATATAACAGAAACTCCTTATCAATTTCGAAATACATAAAATCCATATATAATCGTAGCTCCTCCAGATAGATCCAAGAATTTAAAAGGAATTTTCGTTTAAATTGAAAACTATCATAGGTAAATGAAAGAAAAGTAGTGAAGAAAACAATTACGAATCGATCACTCAAAAACTGATAAATTTAGAAAAATAAATTTAATCTTTTTTCACTATTTCAACAAAGTTTTTATATTCACAGTTTCATTTGTTTAACTTAATTTTTAAATCATATTGAAATATATGTTGAATGAAAAATATATCTGATTTTCAGGTTTTTAATACTAACTTTTAAGGGATATTCCTCATTCGTTTCAAATTTAAAATGACAATCTTTAATTAGTAGAATTCACGTATTTTGGTTCGCAATTGGTAGCAGCCTATGACACGTGTTTGGAGCTTATTGGCTCTCCTCAGAAAGGCGTAGCCAAGTTCAAGTTGTACGAACCTGCAGATGGAAACACAAGGAAAGTAAGTAATACAGACAACCTCTGAAGGAAGTCGCCACATTTCAGGCTACTGGGTTTCCTTGTGTTTCCATATCCAGGTTCGTACAACTTGAACTTTGCTACGCCGTTCTGAGGAGGGCCAATAAGCTCGAAACACATGTCAACGGTTGCTACCAATTGCGGGATATGCCGACAATGTTCACTTTCGTTTAAATTTTTTTTCGCATCAAACATATATAAATATATATATATATATATATATATATATATATATATATATATATATATATATATATATATATATATATATATATATATATATATATATATATATATATATATATATATATATATATATATATATATATATATATATATATATATATATATATATATATATATATATATATATATATATATATATATGATAGTTATTGTTTTCTTAAATTTAACGTATATGTTTTACTTAGATATTTTTCTTGGGAATAAGATTTTTAAAATTAATGAATAAAGAAAACTTTGATTCCATAATATTTATTTCGACTTATGCAGCCTTTTTCGAAGGACCTTTATTTAAATATAACATCGAATCTTATTCAGAAATTTTCTCTTCCTTTTTGTTGATCTCACTACAAAATGATAAGAGTCAAAACTTTCAAATCATAAAATTTTAAAGTTTTGATTGTTATCATGTTATGAGTTGAGCAATCTCACAACTTTAACAAAACTTTTGAAATAAAAACTTCATCAAAAGTTTCGACAAAGTTGTGATATACAACGAAACGTCAACAAAAATAAAGCTTTTAACATTGAACACAGCCTGTTATCGCTGAAAATATTAAAAATATAACTATCTCACACAGGCAATAAATTAATTTTGAAAAAAATATGTAATAATTTTTTTTTATTCAGTGGACCTACAGTTTAACGCTATATTTATATGATATTATATATTAGGTATGTATTTTATTTCAGTTTAAATAAAATAAATACATTATAAATGTATATAATTTTTGGAGTTCTCAAATGCAATTTGTTGTCACCAAAGTGTTTATTTTGTACAATTATTATTTTAAATTAGTTTTTTTGTGGTGTAACACTTGTGCAATTTATTTGTTACAATGATGTCATCAGCACTTAAAACTTTCAATGTGTACTTTGCGTTTTCGTCCCACACAGATGAGGGTCACACATATATAATTTTCGTTAACAACATAGTTGATGAGTCTCGACTCGTTGCCTGCGGATCTGTATGATACCATTCATTATTTTCTCTTCAGTCACTTGCTGTCTTGTAATATTTGTACCACTCATGAATTTTTAAGTGATTATGAAAGGCGATAATTAACAGCTGCTATTCCCGTTAAACGTGAACATACGAGAATGTACAAAAATAGTAACCTTCTCATCTGCGGAATCAGAAAAAACATTCGTTTTAATCTGGGTAAATTTGTTGAAAAATATCCTACATTTCACTCGAAAAATATTTGTATTTATACTGTAAATATACTGACGTAGTTTTGTGAATTTCACTGTATTTTATCAAATTTTTTCAACGATATATTAACTTGTATCAAGGGGGTTATCCGGGGGACTCCCCTTGCCCAGCGGATGATGTTGCACTAGATATAAGGCATTTAGACATGATACACTCCCACACACTCAGAGTTTTGTTTTTTAAATTTAACCCCCTATCCACCATCAACAATTATCTCAATTTACTACTGATTCCATCAATTTTTATGTTCAAATAAATATAATAAAAATCAAAAAACCTTTATAGTTTTATATTAAATATGCATGCTATTGAGTTTTCATCGAGTGTTTGCCCAATCGATATGTTATTCGGCTGTCTCGCCATCTTTGACTTAGCTTGGGTGGCAAGAGTGGTCACTCTGAAAATCGTGTTAACAAAATTGAGTGTTATTATACGATGATACTTGTCAAATTTGATATAACAGTTCAAAGTAGATACTTACATTACATAGTAAGTAGATGACTAGAACTGATGATTCATATTAATTATGAAACAATTGTATCCTATTCATCCAACAAGTTCGATGATTTTTCGAAGCGCACTCAATATTCACTCTCAAAAGTGATATGTTCGTTCTCGTTGACAACATTTGTGTAGACAGCTCTCTGAGAGATTTATTTGAAATATTTCGATATTTTGATTAAGAGTCTATATTATATAAATTGAGGCTGTAAGTTTAGTAGATACTTAATAGGTAAGGGCGTGTGAACATTCGATGCTTGATGTGTCCTTGATTTTCTATTGATTTCTAGAGATGGAATTTATAAAGTAATTAATCGATTACTATAAATTACTGTACTTCTGAGTCATAAGAGGGTGTTTGAGAGCTGAATTCGATGCCTGATTTGGCTATAGACGTGGCACAACTGCTGAGTTCCTTGTAGAACGAAACAGCTTGTTTTGTGCTTCCATCATGTATGTGGTTCGATTTTAAGATTCCGTAACAATTATCCCTTGAAGAATAGTAGAGGCATCGCATCGTACATATTCACTTAGCCAGGTCTGCTATAATATTCTTTTGATTAATTCAAACATTTTTTCGAAATATTAACCACATATTTTTAAAATGTCTTTTATACAATTAAACCTGGTTTGCTAAATATGCTGCGATCATTTAGCCTGCTTATATATAGCAATAAAGAGACATCTATTTGCAAAATATACCTATTACCCTTAGCAACGACATAAAATTGAAAGCAAATTCGAAACAAACCCCCATAAGAGTGAAGGACGCGAAATATGTTCTCGAAATTGTCGACAAAGTAGGATTTTACGGGCAGTATTCTAGTGAAGAGGGTTCGTGCCTAAAATAACTTTAACAACCACCAACAAAAGCACTAAAAAGAATATAACGCCTGATTACTCAGGCTAGAGTAAGAAAGGGTGTGTTAGAATTCCTCGCCATAATGAAGCCGAATTTCATTTGGGTGGTCTAAAAGATAAAACACATAAATCGCCGGATGACTGATAACCATTCATTTCCAGGTTGAATAGAAATACCCCATTTTAATGGATCCCTGCGGTAAAGATGACTGGGCTAAAATTGAAACACATACACTTATTTCATCCATTATTCATTTCAATTGAAGAACCCATCTGTCATCCTGCGTTGAAAGACGATTTCTAATAATTATTTAAATATATATTGTAATTATATATCGCCGTTAAGTACAGCGAGAAGTTTCAACAAGCGTATTTATTTGGGAAAAATTAATTTATTTAATAAATAAATTAATTAATTCATCAATTAGCACATGCACAGCAAAGTTAAACTATATGATATAGCATAAAACAGCTAAATTTGAGCACTCTCTCTATTGTCAGAGTGTTAAAATTTTCAAACATTTATCATATTATTTGAAAGTACTGAAAGCTCATTTGTTTAAGAGGAGAGTTAAATCTCTGCTCTTAACAAAGGCATACTATAGTGTGGCAAAGTATTTCAATGATTCGAATGTAGGCAATAATGTATGAATCAATTTTTTGTATCATATGTTTGTATATTTTTTTTAAACAAATGTTCTTCACCATGTGAAATTGTCTCAAATGCTTAATATCATGAGAAATTTTTTTTTTTTTCTATTCAATCAAAGTTGTATATTATTGTAAATATGAATTTAACCAAGATTTTTGTTGAACCAATATTTTTGCTCGAGGGCTGAATGGAAGATCAGACTCCAAACTGAATTCGGTCCTTTTGAGAGCATTTTTCTTAGTTGTAATTATTGTATCAATTGAAATTAATGTAATTTTACAATGTAAGGAATGTTTCTCAATAAATTTATCTCATTATCATTAATATAATATTACAACAAAATTTATTGAGAAACATTTTGGAAAATTACATTGATTCAATTGATGCAATAATTACAACTGAGAAGAATGCTCTCAAAAGGACTGAATTCAGTTTTGAGTCTGATCTTGCATTCAGCCCTCGAACATAGATATTGGTTCAATTTATATTCACAATAAAAAAAAAGTTATATTCGCAAAGAAAAGAAAAAAATTACCTCAGAAATATTTAACATTTAAGACAAATTTACATGGTGAGGGACAATCGTGGTAAAAAAATAAACCAACATACGATACAAACAATTTATTCATACATTATTGCCTACATTTGAATCAACGAAGTACTCTGCCACACTATAGTACGCCTTTGTTAACATCAATGACTTAACTCTTAAACAACAGCATTCAGTAATTTCAAATTTGATGGTAAATGGTTGATGATTTCGATACTCTAATAATAGAGATAGTACTCAAATTTAGCTGTTTCATGTTTAGGAATAAGTAGCACATCACTGTTCCTTGTTGAATACTCATGATTACTATTCAATTTAATAAACATATCTTCATTTTCTTTAACATAAAGTAAACATCTATAAAAATATAAACATATAAACTATTATATAATTACAGTCACAAATTTTCCTCGTGAAAAATTCAAATATTCCATCAAGAAATTACATTATATTTTCAGAAAAGTGTTGAAATATTAGCTTCGCTGTCTTTACTTCTGAATGAGCAGTTATAATTTGAAATATGTTACTGAAATTATATTATTGAATAATAGTATTGACAGTTGCTTGGTCAAATCGGTTATATCTATAGGATAATTCAATCACTTGAATTTAATTCATACTTTTATTTTTGTAACGTGACGTGTTTGGTCGGTATAACCGACTTCTTCAGACATGTAACATGTTAGTCGGTTATAGTGACGAAACGCGTCACGTTATGACAATGAAAGTGTAAATCAAATTTAAGTGTTTGAATTTATCCTGCTTTTTGAAGAGATAGTGCTTTGGTGCGTTACGAAAAAAACATAAAAATTAATTGTTGCATGGTACTCATGATTTTCATTATAGAAGGAAAAAGCGCTGTATGGTAACGGGTGATTTTTTAAGAAATAAGTTTTTCAGGCTGGCTGCACTGGTTGGTAATGGCATCCAAACTATCAAAGTGAAAAGTTTTGAGTATACTCTGCCATTTCATCGTGGAAAGACTTACAAACGAGCAACGATTGCAAATTGTTGAAATTTACTATCAAAATTCGTGCTCTTGAAAAATGTATATCGTTTGTAAGGACCATATTATGGTCGTCATAATCGATCTGCTGAATAAACAATTCGTGCTGTTATCACCAAATTTCGCACCATGTTTACTTTGTTGGACATTAAACCATTGTCTCTCATACATACAGTGCGTACTGAAGATAATATTGCAGACGTAGCGTACAGTGTTAATGAGAATCGTGAAATGTCAATTCGTCGCAGTTCTCAGCAATTGGGAATATGTTACTCAACCACATGGAAAATTTTAAGTGTTTATTTGGGTTTGAAAGCCTATAAAATTCAACTTCTGCAGAATTGAAACCGAATGACCTACCACAACGTCTAATTTTTAGCGAATGGGCCTTAGAACAGCTTAAAGAAAATCCGTTGTTATATCGAAA
This sequence comes from Henosepilachna vigintioctopunctata, assembly GCA_030704895.1. Taxonomy (NCBI): domain Eukaryota; kingdom Metazoa; phylum Arthropoda; class Insecta; order Coleoptera; family Coccinellidae; genus Henosepilachna; species Henosepilachna vigintioctopunctata. Next base: position 5,472,651 of record JARQZJ010000065.1, read on the forward strand.
AGTTGTGTTCAGCGATGAGGCTCACTTCTGGCTTAACGGATATATAAATAAACAAAACTGTCACATCTGGAGTGAGTATCGATGCATCCCGAAAAAACGAAAGTTTGGTGTGGTTTGTGTGGTTTATGGGCTGGTGGCATCATCTGTCCATTTTTCTTCAAAGACGACCGTGGAAGGAACGTTACCGTCAACGGCTAACGATATCAAGCCATCATACTCAACTTTTTTTTGCCCCAGTTGACCGAGTTGAAGTTGGTTGACATGTGTTTTCATCAAGACGGTGCCACATTCCACACAGCTCGTGAAACAATGGACCTGTTGAAGGATGAATTTGGTGAGCAGCTTATCTCTCGAAATGGCCCTATGAATTGACCGCCTAGATCATGCGATTTGACGCCTCTGGATTATTTCTTGTGGGGTTATGTAAAGTCGTTAGTGTATGTGGACAAGCCGAACACGATTGAAGTCTTACAGGATAACATAACACGCGTAATTCGTGGGATACAGGCCGAAATGCTCGAAAAAGTGACGCAAAATTTGACCTTCTTAATGGACCATTTGATACGGAGCCGCGGACAACATTTACATGAAGTTATGTTCAAAATGTAAATGGCATAGGTCAAGTTATCAATTTCAATAAATATTTTGAATATATGATGCAAATTGAATGTTTTATTCGATTTTAAAAAATTTACGCTCAAAAAATCACCCTATCTAAAGTGTTTAATGTTCTTCGAAATGCATTAAGTATTCCCTCTCTGAAGTTAAGATTTTGTGTTTCCTTTGGAAATATTTGTGCAGACAGCTCCCAGACAGTGTTAATCGAATTATTTCGATATTTCTTTTAAAAATTTCAGAAAAGACCAACTATGAATTACTCACAATATGCATGTATTTCGAAGATTTATATATAATATTATTTTGAGTAGTTACGGAGTTTCCATTTCTATTCCGAATACCTTCCGATTGATTTTGCACCTTCGATTCCAATTTCGGTTCAACCAAATTTCAATCGGAAGTTATATCGGAGGCCGATGAGATTGAAATATTTCTTTCAATATTACATATTGAACTCTTTTATAACATATTCTGAACTCTCAGGCTCCCCATCCATTTTAAATTAAAATTAATTGAAATAGTAATTTACAATAACCAATGACATACCTACAAATTATCATTGATGATATTTGTTAAAGTAAAATGCTGTTCGAATTAATTGGGACAAACATTTTTTCTTCGTTTGGGTTACTGTAGTAAGTATGTGAGTACCAGGGTGGCCCAAACACCTTCACACCTGCTTGTTTACTACCTGAGGTGACGTGAGGGTTCGAACTCGACCATCATTTACATTCTGATCGGTTTTATCTCGCCAGCAGTTCAGTTGTGAGCCTATCGGTGCGACAGTTGGTGGTTTCAATTTTTATACGTGAGGTATTGTCTTGTCCAAAGATGAATATCGCTCCGATGAAGCGTTCCAAAATTATCGCGCTTAATGAACACACATCAACGAATGTAAAATATATAGCTGAACCTGTTGGTGTGGGAAAGTCCAGCGTTTCGAGAATTTCAAAAACATTTGAAGAGAGTGACTCATCGTCTCCAAAAAGAAAAGTAAACTGTGGCCGCAAACACGAACTACTCCAAGAACAGAAAAATTGATGATAAGAAATAGCAAAATTAATCCGAGAAAGACAAGCACTGATCTTCGAAGGGATTTAGTGGTTTCTGGTGTGAAGGGTGAGCATTTCAACTGTGCGAAAACGACTGCTGGAGGTTAGCCGTAAGGCAAGAAAATTAAGAAGAAAGCAACTGCTTACCCAGAAAATGATGAAGAAACCTTTGGCATGGGCCAAAAAGTACCGCGCGTGGACTGTGGACGACTGGAAGAAGGTGGTTTTTAGTGATGAGACACATTTGTTTATTCAAGAGTACAAATCAAGTGTTGTTAGACGAAGTGATGGGGAAACTTTGCGGCCTGATCAAATCCAGCAAACAGAAATACATCCTTCGAAACAAATGTTTTGGGGTTTTTTCACAACCAATGACACTGGACGATTAGCTCCTACAATAGGGATGATGAATTCAGTGAATATATGGAAATATTGCGCACCAGGATTGTCCCATTTCACGTTTGATGGAACATTTCAGCACGACCAGGTCGTGCCATAATTCCAAACAAGTGCAGGCCTTTATGCGTGAGAATGAAATAAAAGTACTCGATTGGCCGGGGAATTCACCTGATTTCAATCCCATTGAGAATTTATGGAATATTTTGAAGAAACGACTGGCAAAAATGGATTGCACTACAAAAGAAAAAATGATTACAAGTGCAATTCAGTTGTGATTTCATGATGACGAATTGAAGAAAATCTGCGCTACGCTAGTGGAATCTATGCCTAAACGAGTTCAAGAAGTTATTTCTGCGAAAAGAGGACATACTTCCTATTAATATGAATAATTTACGCTATTTTGTATATATTAACTTCATCAAAAGGTAAGATTTTACGAAAATATTGTTTTTTATCCTTTGTCGCAATTAATTATAAGTATAAGTAGTTATAAGTGTCGCAAGTAATTAAGCATAGTGTATGTTGCAATTTAAAGTAGATACCTACGGGTATGGGCATTTGAGCATTGAATACTAGGTGTTTCTATGATCTGAAAGTTCTATTAGTTTCGAGAGATGGAATTGTTAAATATTCATTACGCGGCAATTGTCATCTCCAAGTCACAAGAAGGATTTGCAGATTAAAGTTGCAGTTAACTTAAACAGAGGACAAAGTTATTTCACAAATAATCTTAGTGGAGATAAGCAAATAGGTGAATCCGCAGAAATATTGATGCTTGTTGAGTAATATGAACAACTACTTTTGGATGAGTGATGTAATTTTATTCCTACAACATACTCTGCTAAATTCTCAAAAATCAAATGAACTGAGATTGGGACTATTAAAACATTCAAAAATAAAAGCGTACCCTTCAACTAATTACCTCCTGCTCGTAAGTACAAAATATAAAACAAAACTTAAAGAGACGCTACTTACAAGTCTAACAATGAATAATAATAGTTCATTATCTCCTGAAAAAGGAGTCACTAAAAAGATTATTTTTCAAAACCAATCAAAATAACTTCACCACCTGCACCTAATAACATATTGAAAATTATATTTGTTGTGGCTCCTGGAAATGTGGTCATTATTATATTCAAGAATATTGTTTTCAATGATTCTAATTCGTTGGGGGTCTTCATTCTCTTATTTTGCAGTAAATTTCATTATGTTCAAACTTTACCTAATGACTGTATTTTTGGAAACTGCTAAACTGTCAGAAAAAAAGAAGATTATAATTGTTGAGTAAAAAAAATATTAATGCGTCTAGTATATAATAATAATAATATTAATAATAAGGACTTTATTCACTTTTATACCCAAATTGTGTTAAAACAGTGAGAGGTGAAGTTTAGCATAGCTCTTCTCACTCAACCTCTTACAAAAGAAAAAAGAAAACAAAAATAATAATAATCATAATAAAAATAACAGTAATAATAGAATTTAGAAAAAAGATATATAAAGTGAACATTATTTAACAATAATTCAACAAAGTGAACATGACAACCACTGTGAAGTTAATAACCTTCTATAATAAAAAAAAAACATAAAAAGAGTTGCAAAGTGTGTTAAATGAAGTAGGTTGCATTATATGTGAAAGATCTTTTAAAAATATTTAGGCGAAACTGAGGTAAATGAAGGGTATCAACATGTCTAATGGTACCCGAATGTGCATGTCGTCTAAAATTCAGTCTACGATGGAGGTAAATGGGTATTCCGGATAAGAGAATGCGATGTACGAATGAACTTCTATGAAAGCGGAATAGTTGATCAATTTTAAACCACCATAGCTGAACGATTCTAGCAGATTATCTTTCGTATTTATTTACGTATTCTGAAAACAAACCTACAATATGAATTTTGAATGCGTTGAATTCTATTTTTGGAGCATTGATCCAAACAAGGATAAATAAGAACCAAACCATAATGCAATATTGGCAAAACCATCATTTCTACGAGTTTTTTAGGTAATTTGAAATTTAGGATACTTACATTCCTATACAAAGCCTTAAGAGCTATGTAGCATTTTTTACTATGAGAAGCAAATGATCATGAAAGCGCAATTTATTATCCATAATAATTCCAAGATTTTTAGCTGTATTCTTTGGTATAGCCACACATCATCGATTTTAATTGAAATATGCTCATTCACCATCGATCTTTTAGTATCCGAACTGAATACTAGGAGATTGCATTTAGAAGGATTCAACTTTAGATTGCGCTCTTTAGAGAAAAGGGAAATATTACTTAGGTCTTCATTCTTAAGCCTCTTCAACTACTTTTGAATGGAAAGGAAAATATGTTTGGGAATCACCCGCAAACGCATGATATTGACAATGGTATTGACCATATACCTTGTGCATTCTATTCTTAACTCAAATTGCCAGAATATCGGCGTTTGGCCGTAATGAACATCGCAGTTGATGTTATTTTGAAGAAAGAAAGATTGGTAAAAATATTAAACATTGACAGTTTCTAAACTTATCAATGTAACTAATACTAACAAATAACACTATTTGTTCTGTCTCTAAGAAAATTGGTCCTATTATTTTCAAGAAAATTGTTTTCAAGGACATTTTATAAGTTCATTCGTTATCTTCCTTCGTATAGAATTTCATTATGTTCAAACTGAAATATCTGTATTCATGAAAACTCTTAAGACCGAGAAAAAGAATAATAGAATTCTGTTTTGAGTAAGAAGCAGATTAATGCGTCTAGTAATGGGTGTTTTTTTAGAGGTAGTGAAATTTAAGTTAGCATTACTGTTGATGATGACGACCAATTTAACAGCTGAAAAGTGATTTATTCTCAGTTTGGTTTGGAAATTCATCATGAATAGATTCACGCCTGAACAACGCTTGCAAACAGTGCAGTTTTATTTCGAAAATAATGGTTCTGTGCGGAATACGTATCGCGCGAATTTTGTTTAGCGACGAAGCGCACTTCTGGTTGAATGGCTACGTCAACAAACAAAACTGCCGCATTTGGAGTGGAGATAATCCTCAAGTGTATGTCAAAACACCGTTACATCCAGAAAAACTGACTGTTTGATGCGCTTTATGGCTGGTGGAATGATTGGTCCGTACTTCTTCAAAAACGATGATGCCCAGAACGTTACAGTCAATGGTGATCGGTATAGAGCCATGATTACTAACTTTTTCATTCCTAAATTGAACAACCATGATGTCCAGGAGCTGTAGCTTCAACAAGACGGCGCAACATGTCAAACAGCTCGTGCCACAATAGATTTATTGAAAGACACGTTTGGTGATCGACTAATTTCGCGTTTTTGACCTATGAATTGGCCTCCAAGATCTTGGGATTTAACACCGCTAGACTACTTTCTGTGTGGCTATGTAAAGTCATTGGTCTATGCGGATAAGCCACAAACGCTTGACCATTTGGAAGACAATATTCGCCGTGTTATTGCCGATATACGTCCACAAATGTTGGAAAAAGTCATCAAAAATTGTTCACCCACATTGGACTACATCCGAGCCAGCCGTGGCGGTCATATTCCAGAAATCATATTCAAAATGTAATGGCACAAGATTATCTTTCGAATAAAAAAAAATTCTTGTCAATCGAATGATCCATCGTTGTTTTATTGCAATTTAAAGTTCTATACTTCTAAAAAAACACCCTTTATATACCTGATGCATTTAATTTCAATTCAAATTGCTAGAAGATGCCCGTTCGACCATAATGGAAATCGCAGTTAAAATTATTTCCTTATTTTCTGTTATGAAATGTAGTTAAACTCGAATCGTTTGTAAATTCCTCAAATAATTTAGTCAATAGGTTTTGAAGAAGTTCAGTGTTCTTCAAGTGTCTTGCAATATTATATATCGATGATCTTTCTTCATCTAGGCCGTCAAATTCCCCTAACAGTTATTCTCCTCACCTATGCGGGTCCTTTTAAGGGAGACAGATTCATGTCAGCGCACATATCACACACAAATGCGGCATGTGGGCTAAAATGGGATAGGAGCGTGCAGGCTTACATGACCTTTTATCTTTATGGAGATCTGAATAGCAGCGACAACCAGCTCACTGAATGGCACCATGGGTGTAGAATATAGTAATCATCCGGGGTGTAATTTTCTGCGCTTGCATTCGATATGAGCTCAGTGTTTCGAAGTTAAACTTCTATAGGCTCAAATAATTGTTAACTGAACGCTTCAATAATAATAATAATAAAAAATTTTTCATTATTAACAGGTCTAATAGCTACCCAATTACAGAAAATAATAATATATTGTTGAATAAAAACTATAAAATCAAAAATTAACACACTTGACTTAAGTTTCACTGAATACATTAAAAACTCTACATATGTTTCGTGTGGTTAACCCATTTTCAAGAGTATACAATATTACTGAATTTCAAAATGTACAACTTTCTCTTATATATCCTAAACCACAGAACACAACACTGTACGTGTTGTTCGTTCCTTATAGTAGTTTAGTCTTGAAAATGAGCTAAAGCTCGAAACATGTTGACTATTCCTATTGTTAAATAAATCGTGAAACCGATCGGGAAATCGATTGGGCCGATACTTGATGAAAATCTTAATACACAATTTAAATAAAACTAAGTAGTTTTTCGATTTTCACTATAATAAAATCAAAACATGACAATATCGTTTCTAAAGATAAACATACGCAGTACACAGTGTAATAGCTTAGTTTATCATCAACATCTGATGAAGCCACTGTGTTGGTGAAACGATATTGTCATGTTTTGATTTAATTATAGCGAAAATCGAAAAACTACTTAGTTTAATTTAAATTAAATCGTGAAACATTAAGCCAAGAGTTTGATTTATTTTAATATTCAATTATGTTTCACCAAGAGTTAAGCGATTAAGATTTGTCTAAGATTCAATCTCAGACAACAATGGTTCCATGGAAAAGTCTACCTGGTCATTACAGTAGATAAATTCTTCTTTTTCGCTATCGAAATTTCCAAGACTTCAAGGGTATCTGATCTTTTGATCCAAGAAATGATTATGTTTAATGCAGTGTTCAGTAAAACCCGTATTGGGTTTATTCAACAGTATTGATCTTTTATGTTCATCGATTCTTTTTTGTATAGAACGTCCAGTTTTACCTATGTAAAAGCTATCACATTCATTGCAAAATATTTTATAAACGCTACTTCTCGAAAATAAGTCAAGTTTGTCCTTGTTATTTACCAACAATGAACCCAAATTCTTTTTGTTGGTGCATATTGTACTCACAATATTTTTTATGTAATCTTTTACAAATTTTATTGCTCAAGTTAGGTATATAATCAATTGAATGAAATATTTTCTGTTGTTTTTCTGAGTGAATAGCAAAAATTCTTTGTAATAGTATATTTCTCTGTTTATTTCATATATACTATTAGATTTTATAGATTTTTTAGATTTTTATAGAGAAAACTCTGTTTCAAAACAACATTTACTGATTTCATATGCGATGAAAAATGGTTGAAGATTTCAAAGCTCTCATAGTGTGTACTCATATTCAGCTGTTTTCTGCTTGGAAATGAGTAGTACATTATTGTTCCCAGTTCATTCCTGCCAGAAAACTCACCGAAACATCATCAACAAATATTATTACCAAGAATCGGGACAAATTCGTAGGCAGATCATTTATAAGTAATATGAAAAAAGAGGTCCAAGCAAAGAACCCTGAGGAACCCCTATACCAGTATTTGTCTCTGAAATCACTTTCGCCTCTTCTTACTTTCATCGTTATTTCTCCAATGTAACTACGCAAATAATAGAAGCAAATACTCATGATTGGAGTAAAACTGGACTGTAAATTCAGTTGAAAGGAATCAATATAGGTATTTATATACTTACAATTATACATTTTCGTTAACATATATTCTAAATGATAAATTGAAAACTTACTTGGCATATTATAAAATAGATAAATAACTGCATATCCACTGTAATCCCAAAAGTTTCTTTACATATGAAAGTCATACTATCTAGTCACATGTAAAGCCATCTTTAAATATGGCTCATCACATAAAGAAGGTACTTGTATACAGGCATATCAACACGCTTCAAAAGTGTGCAAGCCAAATTGAAGCTTCAATTGAAATCTATCGCAGTTTTTGGAAAAATTCTCAAAAACTTTCAGAGAATTCAATCGCTATTTGGAGAGGTGTAACTAATTCAAACGAAAACTATTTTTACTTAGAAAATAATTTATAGTGTTATAAAATTCAAACGTTGACGGAAAATTCAAAACCATCCAGTAGAACAATCATAAGTAATTTGAAAACTGATTCTTTGAAATAAAGAACATCTGATATAAACGGAATATATCCTGGCAATTTAGTGATTCAATAAAAAAGTGTATCTACCACTGGTTTTATTCAAATAATATTCATATACTGCTTACTTCTTCCAGTATATTTCAAATGTTTGAAACCAGAATATTTTTCCAATTTCCAAGCGAAAATCCGGACATCTAAATGAATAGAATCTATTTTTGATGATGTCGTTAATTTTTCATGACTACAACATTTCCAATAAATTTAGAATACGTGTCTGATGATGACTTCAAGCACATTTATAACAGTTTGTAATTTTGGTCGGTAAATCTCAAAGATTTTCTTGATTGCCAGTATTCAAGGCGAGTATATATATATACCATATATGGATTGAGCTATCAATATCCTTTGTATCATCTAATATGGTATATCTATTGTTAAATTAGGTAGGAACTAATGACAGGTATGAGTAATCAAGACATACAAAGAGAACTGAATATTTTATAATGAGGTATTGATTACAATACGTACTTTCGTTGTATCTGGATAATCAGAAAGCGAAGTTGTTCGAAGGTATTGTCTCTTTAAGATTTTAAATTAAGCGTGTATCTACGATGGTGGGAATTATTCAAATGAATACTCTGACAATGTGAAACTATAAACCTGTTCTGAATCTGAATAAATTCGTGGATATTTCTTTATTCGGTATTCAGTGATGAGCACCGTGTTGACATATATTCCTTGAAAGAAAGAATTTAATTTGAACTCTCCAATAGAAATTGATCCATTTTTTCAGAACAGGAAGATAGATCTCATAATATAATAGCGAATAATTATCTAGTTCACAAGTTTTTATTGGATCTACTAGATTGTTAAGGGAAAAGAGGATTGTTAAGGGAAAGGAGGATTGTTAAGGGAAAAGAGGAAGATTAACGGTATTAGAAGTCGGGGTGTCACAGGGAAATATTCTGGGACTAATTTTCTTTGTTATTTTCATCAATAACGTAGTAAACATAAAACAACTTATGCCAAACACATCACTGATCACCTTTGCTCATCATACAAGTTACAAGTTAATTTATAACGCTTTTTCCAGATCGTAACCTTGATTCAAAATATTTCACAACATATAATTGAATGGTTCTGGTAAATTATGGTCAAATATAGAGAAAACGTGTGTTATAGTAATGAAACATAAACATGAGGGCTTTCAAGCACCGCCACATATTCATTTTGAACACAATAAACTTGATCTTCAGACCTCTTGAAGATTTCTTGGGCTAAGAATGGATAAATTTATGAGTTAAATTGAATATATCACTAAAATGTGGACCAAACTGGGTTTAATATAGGGTTCTTCATAGGGTATTCTACAAAATTATATAGATTGATACACATCATTATGAAAATAGTCTATCAATCAATTATCTAAAAGTATATTTCATCATTGTTCCCATAACCTACTTTATAATACCCCCATATTAGTAATTGAAATTAAATTTGCAATTGAATGAGTTACTTAATTTCATGGTTATTTCTTAGCTTAAAATGAGTATTTGATATCTATGCAAAGTGTCTAGAATGGCTAGGGGTTATTAATAAATTCAATTAAAAAATAGAGTATAAGAAGAATTTATAATAAAGGAGAGTTTGAAGCATTGTAATCTCGAAAAACACATTTTAAAAATTGTATTTATCATATTGAATTTAATAAAATTAATATCAAAGGCTGTATTCATCGCCTATTCTCACGTGACTGCAAACCCCAATTCGAGCACATGACGTCATCAACCTGTAAAGAAGCGGCAAATGCTGTTTGTTTACCTCTTTATTTCTGGTTTGTATTCATACCAACGAAATAACTGTAAGTTACTCAATATTGGTACCACCATAAAAACTGGATTTATCAAAGCAAATTATTGCAACTGGCCAAAAAAACTTCGACGGTAGCAATCTTTTTCGCAATAAATGACGACTTCTAGGCTTTGGGATTCAGAAACGTCAAAACTTCTTTGTAAGTACAGCTTTACGTTTGATAATATAACTATCCACTAATACTTGAATAGCAGACAGGTAATAGGTAATGTTATATGTTTATTTTCTTCTTCAGGGCTAAAATAGTACAATATTAACAGCTTTTATAACAAGGCACTATTGAGAATTTTTCTTACAATTACTGTGAAGTTAGTCTGAAAGTACATTTGTTTCTTCAATTTTGAAAATAAGTACGAGTATTCCCAAATTCATTGGGTTCGAATATTATTGCATTATACGTGTTTAGTAGTTGAAGGAAGCAACGACACTAACTGTATTTCTCAAATGGAATTCTCGTTTTCAAGTGGATTGTTTCCAGATATGTTTTCAAGCGCCCCGCGTTACTGCATAACGTTGGCCGAAGTTTTATCACTAACGAAAAGGGAATTAAATCATTTTGTGTATTTGGAGTGGATTTTTTGGTAAATAGGATATCAGAATATGAGTCATTAATCAGAAGAACCAATCAGATTTATATAGGAAAAGTTCTAGGAAAAGTCGTTTATTGTAATATAATTTATTATATATTAATATAATTTTTAGTATAATTAATTATAATTTTTTCATTTAATTGATCTACATTTTCGAATAAAATATAGGTTTTCATAATAAACAAGAGTCAATCTTCAAAATAAAAGCGGTTCCAAAAATTGTTGAGATCCCCACTGTTTATTGATGTTGAAGATAAAACTACACCGAATAAAAATATGGAGTTTATACACTCAACTCTCATGAGTGCAAAGGGTAAACAGGCAAAAACTTTGTTGCAATATTCACAGAACATCAACAGTTCTTGGAGTTAAATAAAGAGAACTCGAATTTTGCCAAACACTTTCTAGACTCATGGTATCCTTTTCCTGATATAGATAATTTGATGATAATACATACAGCTTCAATGCAAAATACTGTATATTTCAGAATCCATGGAAGTCTATAGAAACAGATCAAATATATGTATGGATTTCACCACTTTATGAAACTCTATGAAAAATAATACTACGCTGTGGTGTAGGACATGCTGAAAAGAAGAAGGGAAACGCAAACTGTATGGCTGCCATTATCATGAACTTTCTCTTGTCTACATATATCCTTTGTAATATATTCTATTTTAATTTGAGTTCTGTTACATTTATCTACTTTTTATTACTATCGCAATAAATTTCAATTTTATTTTCGTTTCACACTAATCAACTATATTTCATGAATGTCTGTTGTCTACATATGACTTTGCAATATGTTATAATTTAATTTTAGTTTTGTTCCATTTGGTTACTTCATATCACTATTGCAATATTGATTTTAATTCTATTTTTGTTGACGATCGCTCCTCCGAATCAGTGGTAGTTAACATCGCTGATGAGTTTTTATTGGCTGTTGGCAATGGCAGTTATATACTGGCGGTGTTTTTACAGCAGACTCTGAAATCTTACTGATAAAATTAGATAATATAAGCATTCGGAATGAAGTATTGAAATGGTTTAGGTCATATAAGTCTAACAGGGTACAGAGAGTACTGTATAAAAATTGTGTGTCTGAGATATTAAGTGTTAGTCACGGGTTCCACAGGGGACAGTTTTTGGCCGTTAGAGTTTATATATATATATATATATATATATATATATATATAAGGGGACAGTTTTTGGCCCGTTAGAGTTTTTATATATATATATAGAGTTATATATATATATATATATATAGAGATATAATATATAGAGTTTATATATATATATATATATATATATATATATATAAACTCTATATATATATATATATAGAGTTTATATATATATATATATATATATATATATAGTTTATATATATATATATATATATATATATATATATATATATATATATATATATATATATATATATATATATATATATATATATATATATATATATATATATATATATATATATATATATATATATATATATATATATATATATATGAATGACATAGTGCAGGTTGCCACAAGATTTAAAATAACTCTGTTTGCTGCTGATACGATGATATAAATAGTGAGGAAAGATTTACATCAAATGATTTCGGATATGAATAATGAAATGAACAATTTATATACGTGGCTATGTGATAATCTTGAAAATGTTTGATTGAGTTTAATGGACTTCCTGCAGATATGAAAACCTTTGATAGTTTGACAGTATTCAAAAGACTTTTGAAAATGTTTATCTTGACTAAATGCAATACACTTTGATGTCATTTTAATTTAGGTTACTACTAGTACCCTAAATTAGTGTTTATTTGTAATATAAGTTAAGTACAATTAATAACGTTGTTCTTCTGTGTTGTGTTATCTATATACTTTACTTCATTATTTTAATTAACTTCTTATTACTGAATATTGTAACATGATGTAGCAATTATGCTCAATAAATACTTCATCAATTTTCATTAACTTCTGTTGAATACCTGTGACTTTGTAATAGATAATTTTTTTTAGTTTTTCCCATTTAGTTATTGTTTATTACTATTTAAATTTTATTATCCTTGTATATATTCGCTTATACTCACTTTTTAATTTCTTTAAATTTTTCTTATTTATTATTATTTTCTATTACTCTCATTGCAGAGCAGGAGAGAAACTTTATCACTCAAATTTTTGTACAAATTACTGCACAATAGTTCTGATTGCCCTCCCCTCTTGTCCGCTTTGAAATTTCGTGTTCCTAGGCAAAATTCTCGTAATACAGAATTATTCCACCTAGAGACTCCAAGGACCAACTCCCTAATGCAATCCTTCATTTGGTTTATGGAGTCTACATTCAATAGAGTTGCCAATAATTGTGACATTCACTTTGACTCCATAGAATTTATTATCAGGAATTATGTGAACAACGAAAATTGATTAAAATGAATTGATTTAGATTGAGTTATTTGTAATATTTCATTGAATGCTATAATGTAGTTATAAGTTACTATTTTTTTTAGATTATATTGAGCTCTTTGTTAAATCTTTTTTTTAGTTATTTAGTTAAATCTTTTTTCTAATTATTTAGTTATGTATTCAACATTGTTATTTTTTTCTGTAATTGGGTGTTATACCTGTTCAGAATAAAGAACTTATTATTTGTTCACAATTTGTTATTTTTTCCCTGTAATCGAATATATATCTGTTGGGAATAAATGCATTATTATTATTAATATAATTATTATTGCTGATCAACTCGATACTATTCAAACAAACGCAATTGTTATTCATGTGCTTAAAATTTTAACAATACTAGGAAACTTATTCGCAAAATATTAAATATAGAGATAAAACAAAGTGAATGTTTCTCTATAATAGGTTATTCGAACTATAATAAGTTGAAATGTTCCAGGAATTTACTTTTGTGCGAAATATCACCTGGAACAAAATTTCGTTACGCCTATGAGGTGGAAGAACGGTGGTCATAGTATTTATATAGCAGGTATAGAATGTTTAAATCCATTCACGTCTTATATCTTACCTATTGTGTTGTATCTCACTGGAAACGAAATTCTAATCGCGATCTGCCCGATAGAATAACAAAAATCGCCTGAGTGGGACGACGATCCCCTTTGAATTGAATGGGAAATATAATTAATGAAGGTTTGTATTCGGATCCGCCGGTAGAAATGCGAACCGAGTGTGAAAATTAAGCTCCTTTTGATCGGAGTGAGTAATAAGTATGGGAGGATAACACCGTAGGGGCGTAGGAAGGCGGATGAAGAAATACCGATAGCTTTTATGCAGGCATGGGTAAAAAATATCGATACTTTTTCAGTATGTCGGTATAACGATATTTTTAGAACAAAGGTTCATCGATTTTTCAGAATATTTACATGTCAAAATTTGGCAGGTTAGGGTTAGATCATCCTTCTTCAAAAACTGATGGATTTTGCAAACCGACTTGCACTTTGTATTGAAAAAGCGACTAAGAAACTATCAAAAAACTACCTTTTTTAACTCACCTATCTTCAAGAAAGTTATTTGTTCAGTGTAATGTGTCAAATCGTCGAAATCAATTGTGAATATTTTTACAGGGTTCTGTTTCAGGTCCGCCATTCTTCAATATATTTTTGAGAGACATTAAAATGTTGCATTGCTGCAATATGAAATGTAATATTTCCCTTTATGCGGATGACAGTATCAAATATGCTCTTGCACAAAACCTCGAAATAAGAATACGCTCTAAACTAGAGTCTTTCGAAATCTAGGATACGTGTTTTATATAAGAAATGTTGAATCCGCTCAAGAACGTTTTTTGATATCTTTATGCTTTTGCTCTGATGATGTCTATCTAGAAAGAGGTAACGGGTGTTTTTTTATAGAGGTATAGAAATTTAAGTTGGCATTACTGTTGAAGATGGCGACCGATTTAACAGCTGAGAAGTGATTTATTCTCAGTTTGATTTGGCAATTCATCATGAATAGACTCACATTCATCAAGCAAGGCGTAGATTCGTTAAATGGGCCCGAAACGTTGTTCCCGATTTTCATAAGCGAATTTTGTTTAGCGATGAAGCGCACTTCTGGTTGAATGGCTACGTCAACAAACAAAACTGCCGCACTTGAAATGAAGATAATCCTCAAGTGTAGGTATGTCAAAACACCGTTACATTCAGAAAAACTGACTGTTAGGTGCGCTTTATGGGCTGATGGAATCATTGGTCCGTACTTCTTCAAAAACGATGATCGCCAGAACGTTACAGTCAATGGTGATCGGTATAGAGCCATGAATACTAATTTTTTCATTCCTGAATTGAACAACCATGATGTCCAGGAGCTGTGGTTTCAACAAGACGGCGCAACATGTGACACAGCTCGTGCCACAATCGATTTATTGAAAGACACGTTTGGTGACCGCCTTATTTCACGTTTTGGACTTGTGAATTGGACCTACAAGACCTACAAGATCTTGTGATTTAACACCGCTGGACTACTTTCTGTGGGGCTATGTAAAGTCATTGGTCTATGCGGATAAGCCACAAACGCTTGACCATTTGGAAGACAATATTCGCAGTGTTATTGCCGATATACGGCCACAAATGTTGGAAAAAGTCATCGAAAATTGGACGTCCAGATTGGACTACATCCGAGCCAGCCGTGGCGGTCATATGCCAGAAATCATATTTAAAATGTAATGCCACAAGATTATCTTTCGAATAAAAAAAATTCTTGTCAATCGAATGATCCATCGTTCTTTTATTGCAATTTGAAGTTCTTTACCTCTAAAAAAACACCCTTTAGATCTCATAAGTTACTTATTGAATACTGTTAGATTTAGTGTTTCATTACTTGAAACACGATGAAAATATTTGGAAATTATGTTCCTGAATTGTATGTAGAAGTTGCTTAGATTTTTAGTTGATTGTTTTTTTTCTATTATAAAACGAGTTTTGAGATTACCTTGAAATATGAAAGATTTTCATCCGTTTTTGGCGCATCCTAATGTTCTGAACTTTTCTCGAAGTCATAAAATTGTGGTAACTTTGACTCAATTAATTGTTTATTTAGTCGATTGAAATAAATCTGTGCAGAAAAATACATATTTCTATACTAAAAAGGAAATTTTCTCTGAGATATATGGTCCAAAATTTTTAATGAATTAGATTGGTAATGTCTGCAGACATGAGATTTATTCAATATTCTGTTTATTGTGGTCGTGAATTTAATAATTGAACTTGTTAAAAATTTCAATTTCCAGTTTTCACATGAACGTTTTTCTATAATTGGTATATCAAAATATTGATAAATATTTTTCATATCGATACACTTCCTTCATTTACCTATCCTTACTTTGATGCTCAAAATGATTAAGATTTTATGTCCGATATTTTATTGAGCCTTTCGTACCCACAAGCGTTTCAGTGAGAAAAAAAAACTAAAAAAAGTATTTAACGTCCTAGCCATAAATTTTGATTAACAACATATTTGGTTGGAATTATGAAAAGTTACGACTAGCTTGATTTTAATGCTTCGATATTTAACATTTTTAATATTGTTATATTTATTAATTAAGTATTTTCATGTTCTTCGTATAGTACGATTGATTTTATATATATATATATATATATATATGTAAAATGATAAGATACTCTTCATATCATTTGTATATAGTTATATTATAGTTGTATATAGTTATATTATAGTTGTATATAGTTACTGTAAAGAAGAATAAGAATTATATCTGTGAATCGGTATCTTTCAAGAGGAAGGGGGAAACTTCATTCCAACAGACAGAATTGAATAGAGCCCTTTTCAAACTAAGAGAGATATAGATAAGACGTTTATGTAAAATAATAGAAATATAGAGTGTTAAGATTGTATAGGTTATAAGGACATTAAATTGATTTTTCTTTTAGGTAAGTTAAACTTTATAATGTTAATGAATATTGTTAATAAAAGTTATATTTCTTTTAGTATTAATCAATCGTTTGAGATATACCTGAGTACAATCTTATAAATCAATTTTTGTCAACTAATTTGATACAAGATGGTTCGTATCGAAATTTCATTAACATGTGACTCAGTGAAGAAAGGTGCACCACAAATCAAAGTGAAAACTATCAAAAGATTTGGGGAAAATAAAGTTTATATGTTTTCAAATCAACATCAGAATGCAGAGGAACATAAGAGTTTATTAAACATCCCCAGTGTGAGAAGAGCTGTGGAGGTTATTTCAAACCGTGGAGACTATAGAGACGTTGTGGCCACGTTACCAGAAGATATAGTAGGATTATATTTCGACGAAGAAGAAAATTTTGTGTTTCAGGACTATCTTCTAGCTGAATGTAATAAAACAGCAACTACAAATGAAAACAAAACCATGAAATCTGAGGAACTGGATATCTTTTCTAAGGTTAAACATTTTGTCTTGGATAAATATAATGGTAGCCAGAATGCGGAGGAATGGATAAACATATTTGAGAAGGAATGTGATCGTTTGAGAGTGGATTTAGATGTAAGCAAAATACAGATACTAAGGCTATTCCTGGAAGAGAATGCAGTGGAATGGTATAAGGCAACACTAAGTAAATTCTCAATTAATGGAACATGGAATCAATGGTCACAACACTTTTTAGATACGTATGCTGGAAAAAATTGGAGTCAGGTATTTTATGCTTTTAATTATCGGTATATAAGTGGAAGTTTATTAGATTATGCACTTAAGAAAGAAAGACTTCTATTGGAAACAGATGCCAAAATGACAGAAAATACTAGAATTAATCTTATTGTTTGTGGTTTGCCTAGTTATGTGTATAATAAATTCAATATTAAAGAAGTAAGTTCATCGGTAAAGTTGATGAATATTTTGGGAACTTACAATAATATATCAAAAAAGAATCAGAGTAATTTAAGAATGAAATTAAGTAGTTTTCAAGAAAAAAACCTTGTACAGTTTGTGAGAAATTAGGGTTTTCAGGGCGTTTTCACCCAGTGGAAATGTGCTGGAATAAAGATAAGAAAAAGGTTAATTTTACTGGTAACACTAGTTCAAAAAACTCGGAAGAACACCACTAATCCGTTTGAATGTCAAAATCAATAATAAAAGAGTGACTGGAATCTATGATAGTGGTTCAAATGCTACTCTAGTTAATTCCAGAATTATAGAAGAATTCAAAGAAAATATATTTCAGAATAAACAGATTTTTCGAACAATTAGTGGTGTAACTTGTGTGGATAATATAGTAAAATTACCTTTAAAAATTCATAATATAGAAAAGACGATAGATGCTCATGTATTAAAGAATGATAATTTTTCTTACGATATTTTGCTAGGATTAGATGTTATTAAAGAATTCAACTTAATTCAAGATGATAAATTAAATATTTTACAGAGAAATCCTGAAAATGATAAGATTGAATGTGTAACAAATTATAAACAAAACAAATTAATTTCTCAGTTAGATAAGAAACAAGTATCTCCGGAAAGCAATTGTATTAAGGACTCCGGTCATAAAGTTATAAATTTTGATGAATGTATAAAAGAGATAGAAGAAAAACGTCTTGAACATTTGAATGAAAATGAGAAAATAAAAATTTTAGAAATGATTAAACTTCATGAACTGGCCTTTGCTAAACATAAGTTCGATGTAGGATTAGTTAAGGATTATGAAGCACATATAAAATTGACGGAAAATAAGTTTATGTCAAAAAAGCCATATAGATGTTCATTACCTGATCAACAAGAAATTGAAAAGCAGGTAAATCAGTTATTAGTTAATGGTTTAATAGAAGAATCTTCTTCTCCATATGCAGCCCCTGTAACTTTAGCTTATAAAAAAGAAGATAAGGAACGTACCCGCTTTGTAATCGATTTTAGAGATTTAAATTCAATTTTGGTACCAGAGTCCCAACCATTTCCTAGAATTGAGGATATCGTAGTAAAAGCAGGGAATTGTAGATTTTACTCAGTTTTAGATATCAGTTCGGCTTTCTGGACAATTGCTGTTCGTGACAAAGATCGTTAAAACGGCATTTGTAACGCAATCAGGGCATTTTCAATGGAAAAGATTACCTTTTGGTTTAAAAATATCACCGGCCATTTTTCAACGTGTGTTATCGAATATAATACGTCGATATGATCTGAACGAATGTTGCATAAATTATATTGATGATATAATAGTATTCTCAAAATCTTTCGAAGAACATTTAGAACATTTAGGAAAAGTATTGCAAGCATTAAAACAGGAGGGTTTCAAATTAAGTTTAAATAAATGTAATTTTGTGCAACCATTTGTCAAATATTTAGGACATATTATAAGTTATAATACAGTTCAACCTTGCAATGATAACTTAAAGTCGATTCGTGAATTTCCACAGCCTAAAAATAAGAAAAATATAAGGCAATTTTTAGGAAAAATTAATTTTTATCATAAATATATAAAGGATCATACTAGACAGTTGGAACCATTTCACAATTTGTTGAGAAAAGATGTGAGTTTCAAGTGGGATGATATATGTCAGAATACGTTTGATTGTTTAAAAGATTATTTATGCAAAGCGCCAGTCTTAGGAATTTTTGATCAAAATAGAGATACGTATATATTTACGGATGCAAGTGCTTTAGGGGTGGGGGCAGTTTTAAAACAGAAACAAGATTCAGGGGAACTAAAACCGATAGCTTACTTCTCAAAAAGTTTACTCCATCTCAAGCTAAGAAAAAAGCCATATACTTAGAATGTTTAGCTATTAAAGAAGCTATTAAGTTCTGGCAACATTGGTTGCTAGGTATCTTTTTCAAAGTTATAACAGACCACAAACCTTTGGAAAATTTGAGGGTTAAAGCCAGGACAGATGAAGAGTTGGGTGATCTAATATATTATCTCTCTCAATATAACTTTACAATTAATTATTCGCCAGGAAAAACAAATCAAGAAGCGGATGCATTATCGCGTAATCCAGTATTAGAATCCTTTGAAAATTCAGATGATATACTTCAAGTAGTCAATTTAGTAACACTGGAAGATATTAAGTCAGATCAAGATAGTATGGAAATTGATAAAAGCGATAACACATTGAAGGAGAAGAATGGTCTTATTTACAAAAAATTGCGTAGTAGGGAAAGATTATTCATTTCGAAAGTTTTCGCAGACAATATAATAAGAAAAATTCATTTACGATATGGTCATATTGGACCAACACATATTTCATCTAAAATGAGGCCTTTTTACTATTGTTATAACTTAGATAACATTATAAAAAAGTTCTGTAATAGCTGTGAAATATGCAAAAAGAATAAAACACGGAAATGCCGAACTTTGGGCTTGTTATCTCAGCTAGGTCCAGCTGAAGAGCCTTATGAAATCATGTCTTTAGATACAATCAGTGGTTTTTCCGGTTATGGATCTTCAAAAAAGTATTTGCATTTATTAGTGGATCACTTTACTAGATTTGCTTTTACATACAGTTCATGGGGACAAAAAACTAAAGATATCATAAAATTCTTAGAGCCAATTGTAAAAAGAAATCGTATTAAAATTTTGTTGGCGGATCAATATCCTTCAATAAATTCAAAAGAATTCAAAAATTTCTTAAAAAATATAACATCAACATGGTATTAACTGCTGTGGATTGTCCAGCATCGAATGGGTTGAATGAACGTTTAAATCAAACGTTAGTCAATAGAATACGATGTAAAATAAATGAACAGTCGAATTGTTCATGGCCAGATATTGCTAAGGAATGCACTGATGAGTATAACAATACTACTCATAGTGTAACAAAATTCTCTCCAAACTATTTACTGCATGGTGTTCAATCACATATAATTCCGGAGAATCTGTATACTAAATCTAGTTTGGTGAAAGATAGGGAATTAGCATATCAAAATTCAAAAAGGAACCATAATACAAATAAGTCAAGGATCGACAAGAACAGGAAGAATATAAACTTCAATATCGGTGATGATGTGTACGTAGAATTAGGAAATCGAATGAATAGAGGGAAGTTAGATAGCATACGAACAGGTCCACATAAAATAGTAGATAAGATGTCTAATGTAATATATCAAGTAAATTTAGGTCATAGAAATAAGTGTGAATATGTACATATTAATAAGTTATCCCCTTATTTCAAGCTCTGAGGAGGAGATGTAAAATGATAAGATACTCTTCATATCATTTGTATATAGTTATATTATAGTTGTATATAGTTATATTATAGTTGTATATAGTTACTGTAAAGAAGAATAAGAATTATATCTGTGAATCGGTATCTTTCAAGAGGAAGGGGAAACTTCATTCCAACAGACAGAATTGAATAGAGCCCTTTTCAAACTAAGAGAGATATAGATAAGACGTTTATGTAAAATAATAGAAATATAGAGTGTTAAGATTGTATAGGTTATAAGGACATTAAATTGATTTTTCTTTTAGGTAAGTTAAACTTTATAATGTTAATGAATATTGTTAATAAAAGTTATATTTCTTTTAGTATTAATCAATCGTTTGAGATATACCTGAGTACAATCTTATATATATATATATATATATATATATATATATATATATATATATATATATATATATATATATATATATATATATATATATATATATATATATATATATTTATTCAGAGTTTTTTGTTCATCTATCATGAAACTAGAAAATTGATATTCTTAACAAATAACAGAAAACTAGATGGGTCATTGAAATAATATCCCCATGTCTAAGACAATACAATAAATACCCATTGCCTTCATTTTAACTTCCAGAACAAATATTGTAAAATTATTGAAACAATTTCTCAATAGCATACACAACACAAAATCAAATTGAACACAACTGGAAAGCAAAACAATCAATTCTAATAACTCGTGATGTTTATATTATTCCAAGTAATAATTGTAGTTGAAAAAATACAGGTCAAACATCAAAAATTTGGATGGATGAATTGAAACCCATAAATACCTAAAAACCGAAATAATTGCCCTGCATGAAAACAAAATAACCAAATAGCATGAATTCAACTATAAAGATACAAAAGATTTCAGATATTGACAATGACGAATAAGGAAGGATTAAAATCTGGAAATAAATTACAAAATGAATATGAAGTATATGAACACTGACAGAAAAAATATAACACAAATTAAACAAGAGTTAAAAAAAGTTAAAAAAAGTTCCATAGTGATCTGATAAATTTATCAATAATACTACTCAAAAGAGCACACCACTTTCAACAAACGAAAATATTGAAGATGTGAATATATATGTAAATACTAAAACTGAAGATCGAAAGATTGTAAAACTTAAGTTCGTTATTTGAATTTTCTGGATTAGTTCATAAAAACACACTCATATGTATAAAAATCTTTACAAATATCATCATCTGGCTTACCATTAGTCAATGGTTTTGTGATGGTGAAGAAGATATATACTATTTCATCAATATCTACAAAAAAATTGTGTTAGGAACGTAGATTCATCTTAGTTTGTTTGAAAAATACATTAACTTTCATTCATAAATGCTATAATATATACCATTTTATATAATTTTGTTATCAACGTTAACAGGTTTGTTTTAGGGATGGCGATCTGAGATCGATTAATCGAAAGATCGATTTTTCATGCCAAAAAAATCGATTTTTTAAATCGATATGTAGTACTGGATCGATTCATTGGATCGATACATCACCCCTCAAAATCGACATTCGATTTTTTTTGTTTTGTTCATAGCCGGTTCTATTGAGACAACACAGAATAGTATCACTATTCTGTGATCACATTAGCACGCCCCACCAGCAACTGTCAACATATAAAAAGCTATCCATACAATATCTGTCTACTCTGTCGCAACGATGTTCAATTATTTTTTAAATAAATTATCGATTTTACTCTAACTTTATTTTAATCAAGTAAAATCGGCTTACGTATTCGTAATAAAGTTTTTTTCTCATAAATGTGCCGCTAGGTATAACGGCTAGGGATGGCGATTCTTTCCGAAAAAGATCGATTTTTTAATCAATTCCCATCACATTATAATGAATCGATACACGTTTAAAGCTATTTTTTTCAAATCTACGTCTATGAACGATATTTTATTTAATTGTTTTACTATTCGAACTTTTTACTATCCTTTCATATAAACTATTATTTTCATATTGAATAAGAATTGATGCTGTTAGGATTTTTAATTTATGACTCAAAGCTAGTTTATTAAAAGTTTCATTATTTATGAAGAATAATGAAGAACAAATGTATTTTTTCAGCATGTCGGGTAAAAGTGATCTATGGAATCATTTTATAAAGAAGGACTTAGAAGGGACATGCAAATATTGTCAGCAGGAAGTAAAAACTAAAGGAAATACAACAAATAAGCATTGGGAAATATAATCTAAACTATCTATTTACTTTGTAACCAATACATTTTGAAAATAATGTCTTGTTTTCTACCTTATCTAATATTTTGATGTGGTAATAAAAATGATTGTTATTATCACATTCCCTGATTAAAAGATCGTTAATTATAATATTTGTTTTGTTTTTAATGAAATTAATTCAGATTTACATTGTAAAAGCAAATTTGAAAAAAGATCGATTTTTTAGAAAACGATCTTTTAGACCTCGATTCCTTGTGAGCGTCTTTTTTCGACTGCTGGACACATCGCAAAAGATGAGCGGAACCGCTTGGATCTCAGTAGACTTGACAGATTGTTGTTTTTGAAAAATTTTTATATTAAGCATTGGGAATTATAATAAAAATCATATATTTGCTTTGTAACTAATACATAAAAATAATGCCTTGTTTTCTACCTGATCTAATATTTTGATATGGTAATAAAAATAATTATCGCATTCCCTGATTGAAGTTTGTTTCGTTAAGTTTATTATCCAAAAAATATATTGAAAAAGACTACCTTCCCTGGTGAAGGAAGGTAGTCTTCTCTTTCTAAAAAGGGAAGGCTAAAGGTCCTATATCTTCTTGATTATTGACAACCTCTTTCAATCATGATTGGTCGTTTCATTTTGAGTTACAAGCATCTATTCTTCATATTTCGAAATCATACTTTTTCCATTTTGGTACATTAAACTTGAGATATAACACGTCCCTATAGAATATATTGTTGGGTTTTAACTTTGGGTATCAAATGGACCATAAATAGGGCCCACCTGCCAACAAAACCAAGGATATCCGTAAGTGGTTAAAATCCTGTCAAATATTCCTAGAATATATTTATGAAAAGCTGGTATTGTTTTTCATCTCTTGAGGGACGCTTGAAATTCATTTTTACGACTCTGAAACACTGAACAATGTTTTTTCAATAACGTCACAAATTTTATTTGTGGCACTAAGAAGTAAGAATTAAGAATGAACACACAACATGAAGACAGGTAAATTTTGGTAGATTTGTCCGTTACTTCCGAATATAATATTTTGGTGCAGATATGTTGATGACTTTATAATGACTAAATCATTTCAATGGGATATATATAATAAATTAATTTTACAGCAGAAAAAGAAATATACCATAACTTAGTGTAATAAGTGTAAAAGCTATTATACACGGCAAACAGACACACATTTTGTTGCAAGATTCAAAAAACATCAGCACACCTTCAGGATAACCATAGATATGTAGAATTTTGTCAAGCTCCTTCTATACCTAGGGCATACTTCTTCAGATAAAGATAATTTGAATATATCACATAGAGCTTCAAAAGCTAAAAAAAAATATTTCAGAATTCAAAGAAATCAAATGACACGGAGGTTTCGCTTATCTCTTGTTGAAACATTATGTTAAAAACCATAAAATTAAAAATTAACACACTTGACTTAAGTTTCACTGAACATATTAAAAACTATACATATGTTTCGGGTAGTTAACCCATTATCAAGAGTATAAAAAATTACAGAAATTACAGTGATATTGTATACTCTTGATAATGGGTTAACCACCCGAAACATTTGTAGAGTTTTTAATATATTCAGTGAAACTTAAGACAAGTGTGTTAATTTTTAATTTTATAGTTTTTTCCAAAGAAATCTATAAACACAATAAAAACACCACAGTCAAATGGCAACGACGCATCAGCCCATTCCGGTAGACCCATCGATCTTCGAACATCGGTCTACAGCATGTTATATTTGTAAAACTTTTGAACCGGTACTTGTATGAAAACAATTTTAACAATAACTGTAGATAATACAATTATCTATAGAAATTAATATTACACGTTTCTTCTCAAAAGAACCATGTCTGAGTCATAGCGATTCAAAAGTTGTTTTTATAGTATGTACACTAACAATTGATTAATTAGAATTGACAATATGGTATAAATTTCATTATTTGAACTATCATTCTCAGGTGAGAGTAAGTTTAATGCATCTGCCAATTCCTTTAAACCTTGATTGAGATGTGTACAGTAATTTGGATGGTTGAATCATTATGATATTTCATATTTAAAACGAGCAAGCAAATTTTCCTATTGAGATCATCTAATTAATTTCAGTTGTATTGGTAGAATCCATTTTAAATCATTTGAAGAATTAGTTTATTTTTTTTAGTAAAAACATTTACATGCATATCTGAATCTACTTACATCTGATTAATTATTTGCATACTGTTTATTTGTGAACATGATGTTATTTTCAAAAATTTTTATATTCCACGATTTACATATTAAAATCTTTTTCCTAAAATTGGATATTGAATCAACAAAATTACGGATTGAATATGAGTTTTCAAAGGCATCATTCAATTTCTCACAACGTTTTTCAGAGGCATTGCTTAGTCTGTTGCTGAAAAAAAAACACAGTAACAATAGCACAATAACTAAAACGCGGATATTTGTTTTAGGACATTTATGAGATGGAAAAAGTTAGGTATTATTTCTTCCTCTCCTGGTACAACCAAGTAGCACAACGTAAAACGCAACAGATATTCCTGTTTATATAATTTGTAATACAATCAAACAATACCACTTTTCACTTATTTTTGGATTTGAATGTTATTTATCTCTTAAATAGCGATTTATTCAGCAGCAGAATTACAGCATCTCTAAATAGAATTACAGTATCTCGTTAAATAGCGATTTATTCAGCAGCAATTAGCAGAATTACAGCATCTCTATTCCTAGGACCTCCCTACATGTTGCCAGATTTCCTAGTTTATGGCCTGTAAGTAGAGTTAGGCTGTGGGACATACTTAGAAGAATCCCAATTTCGTTATTCATTTGCTTGAAAATGTAGTACTACAAGAAAACTGCAGTCGCAAAATAAATATAGGTAGTGTTAAAAAACATGGTGAATTTTCTCTATGATATGAAGACTTGGTATTTCCATTTTTGGATCTTATTTTATTCAAAAACTGTTTTAAAAGAAATTCCAATGGTGTAATTGCCCTTATTTAGTTGACCATCAATTTCTAATGTTTGTGAGGGTTATGGATAGGGATAAGTTATAGGAAATGTACGTCATTTAACTTTATACGGTTCTTAAATCGACCATAAAATGTAGCCGACAGTCCATTCCTTTTATGAAAGCCGACGCACCCTAACTCTATCTGAAATGGCTAAAATGGATCCGATATGATACCGACACAATGTCATAAATAATATGAAGCTCTACTATATTATGTGAATAAAACGGATATTGTTGGAGGTTTATTGACATTGTTTTCATATATCGTTCCATTGCTTACACAAAAATATTCTCGCAATATCCATTTGGTCTAGCCAGTTTGGAACAAATAAAACCGCCACGCAAATAACTATAAATAGGGCTGTGTAGGCTTTTCATTTGAACGGTTATTACTGGCGAAAATGCATCCAGGCCAATTTAGGTCAGAATTTATGATCGTTCCTATGAAATTCAGCTAACGAGAACACAATGGTAGTATCTAAAAACATTCCACTCTCACGAGGTTTTTATAATTTTTAGATGAAATGATGAGACCAAAAGGCATTACCTTGAAACGTTTTAACACGAAATTCCACAATGATCATACTTTTCATATTACGGAGGTAATTAGTAGGATCATAATGGAAGAGAACATTAAAAACAATGTTAATGTTTATGCATAACTGAAGTTTACTAAATAATCCGAAATAAAGATACATTGAGAGTGACACAAATGGAACGAAACCCTTGTATCAATATAATAACAAATTCTCAGTAAAATTTATTCCTTTCAATCAACACCAGTGACAAGAACTCTCATTGGAGACAACTATTAATATAAATTCTGGTTTGAAGATATTCATACAATTGTTACTAAATTTGCGAAAGTTAAAATACATAAAATAATATGATGATTGAATAAATAAATAATAAAAACGTACTATGAATTGAATAAAAAGAAACACTCGGCTTAGTTTCGCAGAAGCTTGACAATTATTTCCGGTTGTATAGAAATACGGATTGCTATTTCCTAACCATTAATCTAAGAATGTTATTTAAAACGTGAATGTTAGTAATGCCCATTCTCCCGATTCCTAAAAATCGGTATGAAAGGATTCGGTGCTGACAAGGCCTCAACCTGCCTACTCCTTGTCAGGGGGTTGATTAGTTGCCGACTGATGGATAACCAAGTGTGATGAACCCATGATATTCGCAATAGTTGCGTTAACCTACTTATTGCCTAATACATTATTATAAAATATTTCCTTATTCTGACTATGTATATCTGTTCAAAATCGCCAAGATTCTGAACACGAGGTGTTAAACTTGACTTTTTTTACTCGAATTTAACTCCACTTTACATTGGTAAACAGGGGTAACTCCCGAAACATTTGTCAAACAATTGATAAAATTCTGTGAAACTAAATCAAGAGTTTTTTTAAGATGAACCCAATATTCAATCAACTTCATTGGAAATACGTAATGACGGAAGACCCTTAACAATGAATTTCGATACATATTGATACAGTTTGAAATATTCTTTCAATAACGATAAAATGAAGATCTATGACTATAATTGCAGGTTTTTGAATTGATGGGGCCTTCTTTGATTAGCATCTACAAAAATTAACACATGTTAAAAACAATTAAAACACATGTTTGATTTAAACGAAATACTTGCTTCAATATATGACACAATGTTTTAATATACTCGTATATTAGCTTCATCATGATTTTTTTTTTTTTGAATATTTAATAGTGTTGGCGTTTACTTTATGTAAATCCATTATAATTGAATATAAACTTAAATTCAAACACTTGAACTTATGATTTACACTTTATTGACTACATAGCATGACGCGTTTCGACGTTGCAAACGACTTCTTCAGATGCTTACAGAATTATTCTGTAAGCATCTGAAGAAGTCGTGTGTAACGACGACACGCGTCATGCTATGTAGTCAATAAAGTGTAAATCATAAGTTCAAGTGTTTGTTTGAATTGTGTCGTCGTTACACACGACTTCTTCAGATGCTTACAGAATAATTCTGTAAGCATCTGAAGAAGTCGTTTGCAACGTCGAAACGCGTCATGCTATGTAGTCAATAAAGTGTAAATCATAAGTTCAAGTGTTCGAATTTAAGTTTATATTCAATTCATCATGATTGTTACACATATTGTGTTTTCATGTAGTAATCCAGAAAATTTATATAGTATACCTACTTTTAAATTTCTTATTTGTTCGATTTTGTATTATTAGTATCATTGTTTCTTCATAGTGGTGTGTTACCTTTAGTACTAATATTATATAGAGTTATTAAATTAGTATAAATTGAACATATCTCTTTCATTTTTTTACCAATGATAAAAGTACTTTCCAAATAAACGAGTATAAAGCTTTTCCAAAATATACCTTCGTTTTTATCATTTTCAGGGATCATTAAAATCTAGAAAACAATATTTTTTCTCCTTTATGGGAATATTATTATTATTATTATATATGTGTTTATCGAATAATTACATTACATCAAGTAATGCCTTTTCTAATGGTTTAGACTGCATCAGCTTTTGATTTTAATGTTAGATTGGACGATTTACGAAACACTATTTCCACGAACAAATGAGTTGATAATTATATGTACTTGTAAATAAAATAAAATAAACGATGTATCGTTTTTTTTAATTTATGATTGATGAGGCCGATACTTGGAGAAAATTAATATCCATAATAAAACAATATTTAGAATTTTTCATAATTTTAATACAAATACGCAAGATCAGTATGAATCCAGCATTTGATAAAGAAGTACTACTTCGAAACGTCGTCATGCGTATTTTATCGAAATTATGAGAAAATTCAAAATATTGTTTCATTATGATGTATTGTTTATAACTTTGAAGTGTTATCTAAAAGGATTAAACTAATCTTACAATAATATTGAGCCTTGTTTCATCAAAAGTGGAATTTTTTAAAATTTTTTATATTTTTCCATACTGTTTTCAACAGTATGAAGCGAGAAAAGAATTGCCAATATAATTATTATAATTACCAGCTGATCCGGCGAACTGTGTACACCCTTTTTTTCGGGAATATTTTGGAAAAAACAAATAGATCAATGAACTAATAAATTATTACCTGACTGAATTTAGGGAGAAGTTGTTGCATTAAAAAAAAGATACAGTAATGGTAAAATAATATCGTACGATTAATACTAGCAATATCTGAATATTAGGTTTGAAATTTATCACGTTACGACGAGATTGTATATTACCACAATGAAACAAGAATGGGCCGATTGATTTATAATCTAACCAACGGAAAATACCACTTTCGGAATGTATATATTTGATGCTGCAAGCAAATTGCTAGGAAATTAAAGTTATTTTGGAATTCGGAAAACATTCAAACTACCGCTGAGCACGAAAACGATGGTACGTCTGACATTAAATAACTGTTATTTCAAGTGAACAGAATAATGACTTGTTTATTACAACACACACGATTTTGATAATGACTTTTGAACAACCACTTATATTGTAAAGAGCCGCCGTGTTCCTGTGTCCTATAACGCCCATGTATAACCTAAGGCTTATTTAATTATACAGGGATGGACATATTACGCCAGCGCCTGAAGGGGAACGTATTAAAAAATCTATATTTTTTGTGAAACAGCTAGTTTCATTTCATAGTTCGCTAAAATGTAATTATAATGATTTGGGCTGTTTTCGGTACAAAGTATATTGCTTCTGCTCTCTCACTCGTTTCATTCTGTAGACATGTGCATGGAATTTTGCTCGTCATTTTCTGATTTCTTCAGTTATTGTATTTGTCTTTTGATGAAGTTCGTACTGAGACTTCTCATCTAAATGCCGTTTCTATTGATCGATACGTATATGATAATTTTTTGTTCTGGTTCTTCTATTTTCTATTTCAATGCTCTTAGAACATTATATTTTTGAAATATCTGCTTACGAACTCTTTGAACTATTCTGACCGATGTTGCAACAAGTTTGTGAGAAAATATATTGAAATTGAAACACTTGGTTTAAGTTTATATTAAAAATTTCACGTAATGTTTCGTTTGGATAAACCATTATCAAGAATAATAACAGTATTAATTGAAAAAGAAGGTAACATATTATGAGAAAATTTCAAATATTGTTGTATTATGTATCATACTATCTTATTACATTATATTTATTATATTATCATTACACACACACATATATATATATATATATATATATATATATATATATATATATATATATATATATATATATATATATATATATATATATATATATATATATATATATATATATATATAAATATAAGAAAATGAATACCAGAACATTCATTTGAATAATTCAAATTAATCAAGAGAATGTTATAGTAGAGCTAGATATGTGAACGTTTACGATGTGATGTCTCCATCATCCTTCAAGGGATAAGAGAATGGATAATAAAGAAATATTGAAATCGATACCACACCTGATGGAAGTGCGAGACATATATGTTTCGTTCTGCAAGGAACTCGTCAGTCGCACCACGTCCATCGAAGTGAGGCAACGATTTCAACCCCCAAGCATTTTCTTGTGACTCCAAGTGGAAGATCGTAGAGTAATGAATACTCCACAATTCCATCTACAGGAATCAGTAGAAAACACCTCTCAGATTATAGACACACCAAGCATCGAAATTTCACATATCTTCTATACCCGTAGGTATCTTCTAAATTGCAATGTCTATTTGACAAGTATCATCGAGCGATGTTTTCAAATGTCAATAGGTTGCGTTAGTAGTACTCTCGCGTATAAAAATATTAATTTAAAAATCGTTTTGAACGACGATGGAGACATCACATCGTACACGTTCACATATCTAGCTCTACTATAACATTCTCTTGATTAATTTGAATTTTTCAAATGAATGTTCTAGTGTTCATTTTCTTGAATATTTCATCGAGTGCCGTAAGCACAAAAAATTTCATTTCATTATATATATATATATATATATATATATATATATATATATATATATATATATATATATATATAGTATGCCGATGATTCATCGGTGATCGTTTCTGGCAGGACTCCTGAAGAACTTCTGGAGGCATGTGAATGCATTGTGAGGGAGTTTGTAAGTTGCTGTCGAATGAACAATCTGATGGTGAACGTTGACAAAAGTGTATGTGTTCTTTTTTGTCTGAAGGGCAATGGAATTAGTACCTTGGATGTTAAATATTGGGACAACACTATATCATCATCCCAATCAACAAAGTTTCTTGGAATATATGTAGACAGATATATGAAATGAACATCACACATTGAGGTCTTATAAAAAATTACCTTGTAAATGTCTTGTAAAAAATTGAGTAACTCATTTTTTGCAATCTCTTGAATTGAAAACATCGTACCTAGAAACTGTGTTATGAATGTGTATTACAGTCTTGTATATAGTCATCTAAATTATAATATTCTGATGTGGGGCTGCTCTACAGAAATAAATAAGGTGTTTATTGCACAGAAGAAAGTACTTCGATTAATATTCAATATTCATCAACGAACATCTTGTAAACCTATTTTCATTAATAATTACATACTCACCTTACCGTGTTTATATATTTATAGATGCATATCACCATGTGACGTTTGTGCCACATTCAAGGCGCTAATGAACAGATGAACGGAAGAAAGAGCATTCCGAAAGGATGAAGCGTTTTTGGGAGGCAAAAAAGATGAAGCAAAAGTCCTATGAACTGTGAATTCAAGTTCAATCGGTCTCCCGATTAATGATTAATCGTAATACGTTCAACCTTCTTACAATCATATCAATATTTATTTCATCAAAATAAGAAAACTATAGGCTTTAAATCAAATCGAAGAAATTAGAATAGTAACGGGTGTTTATTTTAGAGCTATAGAACTTTAAGTTAGCATTACTGTTGAAGATGGCGACCGATTCAACAGCTGAGAAGTGATTTATTCTCAGTTTGGTTTGGAAATTCATCATGAATAGACTCACGCCTGAACAACGTTTCCAAATAGTGCAATTTTATTTCGAAAATAATGGTTCTGTGCGGAATACGTATCGCGCACTACGTCCACTTTATCATCGACAAAATCGTCCATCAGAACAGTTGATTCGATTAACCATGGAACGTTTTCGCACCACGTTTACTTTTATTTATAACTCGCATACCCCGAGACGCCGTACCAGAAGAAGCTATTGCTATTGTAGAGCGTAGCATTGAGGAAGACCCGAATGAGTCCATCCGCCATCGAGCACAGGAATTGGATCTGTGTCCATCCACTTTATGGAAATATTTGCGGAAGGATCTTGGTTTACGTGCTTACAAAATGCAACTCGTGCAAGAATTGAAGCCAAACGATCATCAAGCAAGGCGTATATTTGTCGAATGGGCCCAAAACGAGATTGCCCTTGTTCCCGATTTCCATAACCGAATTTTGTTTAGCGATGAAGTGCACTTCTGGTTGAATGGCTACGTCAACAAACAAAACTGCCACATTTGGAGTGAAGATAATCCTCAAGTCTATGTCAAAACACCGTTACATCCAGAAAAACTGACTGTTTGGTGCGCTTTATGGGCTGGTGGAATATTGGTCCGTACTTCTTCAAAAACGATGATGGCCAGAACGTTACAGTCAATGGTGATCGGTGTAGAGCCATGATTACTAATTTTTTCATTCCTGAATTGAACAACCATGATGTCCAGGAGCTGTGGTTTCAACAAGACGCAACATGTCACACAGCTCGTGCCACAATCGATTTATTGAAAGACACGTTTGGTGATCGCCTAATTTCACGTTTTGGACCTGTGAATTGACCTCCAAGATCTTGTGATTTAACACCGCTAGACTACTTCCTGTGGGCCTATGTTAAGTCATTGGTCTATGCGGATAAGCCACAAACGCTTGACCATTTGGAGGACAATATTCTCCGTGTTATTGCCGATATACGGCCACAAATGTTGGAAAAAGTCATCGAAAATTGTACGTCCAGATTGGACTACATCCGAGCTAGCCGTGGCCTTCATTTGACATCATATTTAAAATGTAATGCCACAAGATTATCTTTCGAATAAAATAAATTCTTGTCAATCGAATGATCCATCGTTGTTTTACTGCAATTTAAAGTTCTATACCTCTAAAAAAAACACCCTTTATGAAGTATATTCCATTGCACTCAAGGAGACGCAAAGTTAAATAGAAATTAGGAAACTTCTAAGTGACTGACAGAACATAGTGATTAATATAACTCATTCGAAATGTTCTCCAATTCTTGGAGGTTCAACTTTCTCAATGTGCAAATAAATAATCGGAAGGTCTTGAATTAATCATAAAGCAGCTGCACATGTCAAATCATTGCAATAGATGGAAGTGGGAATAAAGTTTCCTACCCTGTTCTACATTCTAGTTCTAGAGGTTCGTGTTGGTAAATTCTAAACTAATTAATTCGTCAAATAATTCAGACTTGGTGTTCAACTGTAGACGTCACGAGCATGATATCTTGCACAGCAGACATTTCCTGTTAAATGGATTGCTTCGTTATCTCTCATAAAGGAACCATTACGACTCAAAAGCTCAGTTATAATTTGTTACTTCCTGATTAATATTACACATGTTTGTTCGTATATTCCTTACTCTCACAAAATCTATACGTTGACATAAATGAAGAGTGTGAGGATATTCTGAAACTTTAATTGAAAGGTTATGTTATTGATGTTTATTGCTGCATAGATGTTGATTTGATTTCAAAAACGGAGAACACAGAGACTTATTTAACTTTTCCTCTAATATTTGAAGCACAGTTGTGAATATTACTATGAAACTATAAATTTTAAATGACAGAATTATAGATTTATCACCTTAGTATCCTATAATAGATTTTACTATTTTATTTTATTCAGTGCCATAAGCACATAAATTTATTTCCTTATGTATATATATATATATATATATATATATATATATATATATATATATATATATATATATATATATATATATATATATTTTTGTTACGTTTCGTTGTTATATAACTTTGTCAAAACTAATATATTACAATGAGTATTATAGAATGTAGGCATCGATTTCAAGATTATCTAACATTTAACAAGTAAGATGGAGGCGATTGTTTATGTTTCACATAGCCAGCTCTGCTGTAATGTTCATTTGAATAATTTGCAAAAAAAATTATCGGAAGAAAGTTATAGTGAATATCGAATTTGATAGCGAATATCTACAAGTGCTAGAGAAGTACAGAATTATTTTTATTCTAGTGAATTTTTTACATGTTTTCAGAAATGTCAACGAGCGTTTCTAAACCGCAACCTAGATGGCGCATTATTTCATCAAATTCGATGAAATAATTCCAAAAAACTAGACTTTAAAATGTAGCATCTTAATTGATAAGGACGAGTGAAACTTTCAATGTATTATTCATGTGCTTAATTGATTCTAAGATTTAATATGTACATTATTCTATGCATTATATATACATGCGACTTATTCTATATTTCTGCCTTACAATCGATGAGAGGATATGTGAGAATTGAAATCGTTGTCTTTCATTTGTTGAACGTGGCGTGAGTGGTGAGTACCTTGTAGTACGAAACAGTGACTAACTCATCTTTCAATAAATGTAGGCATCGATTTCAAGATTCTCATGCCTAGAAGGACAGTGGAGACCTTGTTCATGTTTCACATAGCCTAGCTCTGCTATAATGTTCTTTTAAATAATTTGTCAAAAAGAATTATCGAAAGAAAGTTATAGTGTACTTTGATAGCCTATATATATATATATATATATATATATATATATATATATATATATATATATATATATATATATATATATATATATATATATATAATACATATGTACATTGCTGAGGGTATTGATAATCTCAAACAGACTGATGTGATATACATGGATTTCTCTAAAGGACAGGCATACCGTGGACAGGCTTGACCACGGTATTCTATTGAATAAACTAAGGACTTTCGGGCTTACGACATCGCTCATCAAACTTTTCGAATCGTATTTGATAGGCAGAAAGCAACGAGTTTTTAGCCGTGAGTATACATCAATGGAATACTGTCCTTCATCTGGAGTGCCCCAAGGTTCCATACTTGGGCCTCTGCTTTTTACAATGTTCATAAATGATATAACCGATGTCATTGATGTTGAGGGTTTATTGTTCGCAGATGACTTTAAGATTTTTCATTATGTTTCCAGCATCAGTGACTGTGAACGCATCGCAAGAAACTTGCGTAATGTTGTAAATTGGTGTGATTTCAACAAATTAAACCTCGTGATGTCGATGTAATGTCGTTCTCCACAAAATATAATTTGATTAATTTCAAGTATGAAATTGGTGATAATATTTTGGAAAGACCTAATACATTTATTTACCTTGTCGTAACTTTTGATTCTCAACTAACTTTCGTGCCACATATCAATGCTACAGTAACCGCTGCCTGTAGAGTATATGGTTTCATTGTTCGTGTTGGGAAGGAATTTAGCAATATATCAACTCTGAAAACATTGTATTGTGCTTTCGTAAGATCTAAACTCGAATACGGATCAACAGTCAGGAATCCTGGTTATCAGTTACACATTAATCAACTGGAGTCTATACAACGAAAGTTCCTGAAACTATTGAGCTTCAGAATTGATGGAATATATCCACCTATAGGCATACAACATGAAACGCTTACAAGTCGACATAATGTGGACACACTCAGTATGCGAAGGAAATGCCATGCAATAATGTTTTTGCATAAAATAATTAACAATAAAGTGAAATGTCAGGAATTATAGCAAAAGCTTAATTTCATTGTCCCAAGAGTTTCTTCCAGAAGTGCATTCACGTTCTACCTTCCAGCAGCTAGAACGAATGTTCTAAAATTTTCGCCATTGTACACGATGTGTGAACAATGTAATATTTTGGGAGCCAAGGTGGATATTTTCAACTGTTCTGTTACTGATATTAAGGCAAGTTTCCTTGATATACATAATCTCTGATAAAACAATTATTTATATGTATTCACGAACAGAATTCATATTCACTCATATAATTATGTTTTTTGTAGTTTATAGCGTTGTTGCTATATTATTCTATACGTGGAAATATCAAACGACACTTGTATTGAAAATATATATTTAAGATTATATACAAGGAACGAACTATTGAACACGTGGTTGTTATGTGTGTATAAGTGTTAATATGTGAATGTATATGTATTTGTGTGTTTGAATTTACATGTATATTTAAGTGTGGTCAACATTTAAGATTTTTTTTTACTTCTATAATTATTTTATCTCATTCCATAAATTGTGATTCATATCACAAACTCTTTCATTAAAAATTAAACAAAATTGTGTATGTTATATATATATATAGATAATATATATATATATATATATATATATATATATATATATATATATATATATATATATTGTATTCAAACAATGAGTTAATTCACGTGAAATTTCTTGCGAGATGAGTAACATACAACGAACGCATAGTAACGAGAATCTACAAATATAGAAGGAATTGTGAAATCGTAGGTGACATTTCCCGAATGAAATCTCGTACTGAAATCTCTGGTGCCTTTCATCGTGAATTTATCTTGCATGATGCCAGACTGAGATGGAATTTAAAGTAGCCTAGCAGCTTCTCCTCGTACATATTTATTCTAGATAGATACCCACTTTCCTGAAAAGCAATTTTATATTTCTTCAGTCGTTCCATTCTCGTGCACGAAGTATATATTATTACATATATTAATAAAGCATAACATGAATAATGATGAATTCATAATGATGATTCTTGATAATTCAAAGTTTTCATAGAAATGAGTGTACTGTTGTTTAATTGTATTATCAAAAAAGTATATACAACAAAAGCACAACAGGATTGTGAACAGCGGAAAACACACTAAAAATTGAAAGTGAAATATTAAATCCAAGAAAATCAAATCTTTGTTTTGATACACTCGAATTTTCTTTCAATAAGGTAGTTAATAGGAAACAAAGAACTTTTTATTATTCGAAATTGAATAACAAATTTTGAAAGGAAATCAATTTTCTTATAACCGAATGAAATTAACTTTCACATAATCGACAGAATTAATTATCATATAGTTTAACATTGTTTATTAGTAAGTACATCAAGGTGGCAAAAGCATAACATGAATAATGATGAATTCATAATGATGATTCTTGATAATTCAAAGTTTTCATAGAAATGAGTGCGCTGTTGTTTAATTGTATCATCAAAAAAGTATATACAACAAAAGCACAACAGGATTGTGAACAGTGCAAACACACTAAAAAATTGAAAGTGAAATATTAAATCCAAGAAAATCAAATCTTTGTTTTGATACACTCGAATTTTCTTTCAATAAGGTAGTTAATAGGAAACAAAGACATTTTTATTATTCAAAATTGAATAACAAATATTGAAAGGAAATCAATTTTCTTATAACCGAATGAAATAATCTTTCACATAATTGACAAAATTAATTATCACATAGTTTAACATTTTTTATTAGTAAGTACATCAAGGTGGCATCTCTTTTAATAGTCCCTAACATTATCCAAGATTATTGAAGGATGATGTTAGACATCACCTGGTGTATCTTACATATTTAACTATTCCGTGACATTCTGACAATTAATTCTAACGTGTGGAATGAAAGTCCTTGTATTTTCTGTCATGAAAAATAAGAACAATAAAAACAGTTTAAGTTGAAATAATAAAGATTTAAGAAAGTATAATAGAACCAAAAGTAAAAACATAGAAATAACGTCAAAAGTAAGTTAAGATGAAAATTGTGGAATTTACTCCTATAGTATCGAAAGAATTCTGCTATATTATAGAGTTAACTACTAGATTCTTTAACTCATGCATAAATTATGTTGTTAATTCTCATGTACTGAAGATTGCTGTCTTCAAGTACAATAGAGAATTTCATCGAAATTTACTTCATTTCATTCTGAGGGGCTCAGAGAATGAAAATCTTTTGAGTTAACTCTTTCATTGTTTTCATCACTTTTCTTATAGTTCTTATAGTATATTATATGTATTTGTTGGTCCACGCTTTCTAAACAATCAACCTTCTAGTATAGTCTTCACATAGTGAAGACAAATGCGAAATAACTTAATGAGCTACAATAAGGTAAACCTTTCACATATTTTTATTATTATGGTTATTTCCCATTAAGACAGAATTGTACTTGAATTCGCAATTTTCAGGCTGTTTGCTTCAGCTTTTTAGCTAACCAAAAACACATCATCCTCTCAGAATGCTCTTTCTTCCGTTCATTTCTCCATTTTATTCCCGGTTTTTGTTACACTTCTTGGCAATTTTTGCACAAACTTCACATATGCGATTTTATAGCAACACTCCGTGTGATCTTGGAGATTCTGTTGTAGATTCTTTTTTCTCGACCTTTTTTAGCCACTGTGTACCGCTTTTACTCTTTGTTATTATATCGAATAGTTTCCTCGATATTCTGGACTGTTTCATCTTGTAGAGAGGATGCTATTGTTGAAAACGTTACCAATGTTTTTCTATTTAAGTAAATCAAAAGAATCTACTAGAGCTTTATAGTTTTAATTTTAGAGAACGAATATTGATATAAAAAATATAAGGATATATTATTTTATGTTTTCATAAAGAACCTTGTTTCAAAATGAAAATAGCGCAATTTAAGAGTTTTTCAGCCAACAATGTTGTTTTTGTCTTCCAATTATGTTTGATTTTTCGTTAATCCAACATAAATGATAATTATTTACTCTCAACTTGGGTTCTCTCATCTATTAATTGATTTAAATTGTATATCAAATCTCATCAGATTGAAATTAGAATAGGAATGCGAATATGATTAACTAGGACAGTAAGTATTCGTTAAGAAATAATATTTAATAATTTTTTTATAATGCCCATAATTTAGAACGTTCAACCAACCAAGTCACACTAATTATTTAGATCGGGGAACTGATTGCATTTGAAAATATAACAGGAAATAACCCTCTATTAATTTTCTCATATAATTATTCGATATATATTTAATGCGTCATGCATTGCTGCAGTGACACCTGGAATTAAATCTATTTCAATTTCATTACGGGAAAAATTAATTATTGCAATTCAATTCAAATTGTTATCACAACCAGATAAATCTGACAGGACGATTATGAATTATTAATGAAGTCTATAGTTTATTCAAAATGAATATTTTCAATTAATTACTGATAATATTTATTCCACAATATATTAAAAATTCAGTAGAGTTCGTCCATTTTGAACTCCAAAGCTTTGACCTACTTCACGGCTACTTCTTTCGAAGTTGCTCTGATTTTTGCTATTTGCCGATGATTCGTCGGTGGTTGTTTTTGGCAGGACTCTTGAAAACCTTCTGGAGGAATGTGAATGCATTGTGAGGGATTTTGTAAATTGGTGTGGATTGAACAATTTGATGGTGAACGTTAATAAAACTGTTTGTGTTAATTTTTATTTACATGTTTACATTTTCATTCAACACGTTTTGCATATGTTCAATTCTAATTTACATTCGCGAGTTCAAAAGTTAAGTTCAATAGTGTTCTTTCAGACAGCATTTTGGCGTACCTCAGGGTACGGTCTAAGGTCCACTGCTATTCTCCTTATACATTAATGATATTGTTTTGTATGTCAGAAAATGCTCTATACGATTGTTGAAACAATGATTCATGTCAGTGGTAAAAATATCCAGACTATGACAGAATGGTTTGAGAGAGACTTGGTAGCAATAAATGAATGGCTAAGCAAAACACTTTATCGCTGAATATAAAAAGTCTAAATTTATAGTTTTTGGTACAAGTAAAATTTTTAAGGTAATTAGTAATGAAAATATAAGGGTAAAACTTGTTAAATACGTTATGCGTTATGTTAGATGATAAATCAATAATGAGTTTAATGATTATGTTGACTTCATATCGTCTATTATCTACAAGAAAATCAATTTTCTCAACAGAATTGGAAAAAAATTGACGACATAAATGACGTAATTGCTCTTTAAGTCAATAATAATGCCACACTTCGAATATTGTTCCACTATGTTGTTGGGCTTGAGTAAAGAAAAATCTCAACAGTTACAAAAGTTACAGAATAGAGCAATGCGAACAATTTTGAAATGTAATAGGGATACTCCAACCCAAAGCATGCTCAATTTTTTAGAACTAATGCCAGTCAAACAGAGAATTCTTTTTGCTACATATATATTTATATTTAATGTTAAATACACAAATTGTTCCCATATAGAGTAATAAAAAATGTAACATGTGTACGTGATGTGCTCAGTTATAATACAAGAAATGCTGACAGTTTCTATATGCAAGTTTGTGAGCTTTCGAAACATAAGAATAGTATATTTTATGAAGGATTCAACGCATTTAATAAATTGCCTTGCTCCATAAAAACAATTAGTCACGTTAAAGTATTCAAGCGTTAATTAGCTAAGTTCCTTTTAAATATATAATTGTAAATAATATATTTGAGCTTAAATGCATATATTATTTTGTAATAGCTATTGCTAACTAATATAAATATTATTATTATTATTTTTCTCTGAAAGGAAATGGAATCAGTACCCTGAATTTTGAATATGATGGCAAAATATCTTATCATCATCTTAGGAATCACCTAATTTTCTTGGAATATATGAAGACAAAATTTAAGATGGACAACACACATTGATGTTTTATGTGAAAAATTGAGTAAGTCTTTTTCTTCAATAACTAGAATTAAGAACATTGTACCTAGAAACACTGTTATGAATGTGTATTACATTCTTGTATATAGTTATCTGAACTATAATATTCTGCTGTGGGGTTGCTCTATAGAAATAAATAAAGTGTTGATTACTCAAAAGCGAATAGTTCGTTTAACATTCGATATTCATCGACGAATATTTTGTGAACCTATTTTCATCAAAAATCACCATCTATTACTTATAAATGTTTATTATATGTTAGACAAAATGACTAGTCACCAAGGAACAGTGATGTGCTACTTATTCCCAAGAATGAAACGGCTAAATTTATTTTAACACTCTATTATAAGAGTATTAAAATTTTAAACTATTTACCGACGAATTTTAAATCACTAAATACTTATTCAAGAAGACAGTTATGTAAGTCTTTGCTGTTAACAATGGAATACTATAGTCTGTCAGAGTACTTTGATGATTAGAATGTAAACAATAATGAATCAGTTTTATGTATCGAATATTTGTTCATATTTTCACTACAACTATACTTCACAAGTATTTTCTGGAAAGATTAATTTTCTGAAGGTCATATTTCTTCTCTCAAATGTCGCTTATTACCGTTGTGAATGTTTTTTTTTCGAGTACTGAATGGAAGATCAGACTCAA
Source organism: Henosepilachna vigintioctopunctata (assembly GCA_030704895.1). Taxonomy (NCBI): domain Eukaryota; kingdom Metazoa; phylum Arthropoda; class Insecta; order Coleoptera; family Coccinellidae; genus Henosepilachna; species Henosepilachna vigintioctopunctata. The sequence goes on from JARQZJ010000065.1 coordinate 5,514,364, forward strand.
AACTGAATTCAGTTTTTTGTGAGGCTTTTTCCTAATTATTTTATACGTGAATAATAATAAAAAGTGATGAAAATGAGTAGACAGATTTTGATGAAACGTATGAAAAATCAATAACTAAAAGTTCAATCAGGAAAACACTGAAAATGAAATAAGTTAAGTAGAGTTAATGAAACACATTTAAAAGGGCCAAAGGATTTGGAATCCGAAGTGTTGCAGATTTAAGGGTTTCATCATTCAAAGGGTTATCGAAATATACATATTCATTGATATAAAGACATACCCAAATATTAATTTCATGGTTTTTTCTACCTGCGAAATGTTTAAGATTGAGAATATAATTTTCCAGAATTAAATGAAGCATAATAGAATATGTTTTATATTTGATATAACTACGCATGTTGATGTTCACTTATTTGCAGTTTGAAATTTCTAATTATATGTTTCAGGTATATAGAATTTATTGAGTATATTTTTGAGTATTGATTTGAGAATAATATTTGAGGGTTGGGTATATTTAAGCTTAAGAAGACAAGGCCGTTCCATTTTTATGATTTTTCCTCAATGTCCATAAATTTCAGTAAAGTATTGTCAGTTTTATATGAAGTTGAAATTGGGATTGAAAATATACAATGTATTCAGAAGATAAGCTCAGTGTGTTGAAGTATTGTAAATATTTTATATTTTTCTCACGAATCATTATATTATATCTAATTTATGTTTTATGTTTCTTTTCTTTGGCTATTTTTAACTGTAGATATATCTATTTACTTTCTACTATCCTTTTTATTATCCTCATCAACCCGTATATAATACAACAATAATTTATTGCTCATTTTAAGTATCTCCTGTTTTTATTTCTTTTAGTTAATTTCATTAATATTGATCCTTTGTCCAAACTGAATTATTTTCAAGATATATCCCAACCATAAAATTATAAAATTGTAATTTAATCAGCTTTCTCTCATTCTTTTATGTATGAAGTATTATTAAATTGTCATAAGATTGATGGGATTCTTGCATGATTTGATTAGCATAATTGAAATCTGGTTTTTTTATTGTTGAAGCTTTTTTGATGTTCTTTAATTCTTGCTTTCATAGATCTACTGATTTGACCAACGTGCACTTCACAACAACCTTGAATAAATTTTCTGAACTATTATTCCTTTCAACTTAAATTTTTTTTTCAACACAAATTGCATTTTCTGATAATATTGACTGAAAACTTTGAGCTTTTTCATTTAGGGAATGTTGTAGCAGATGAATAAAGTTTTTGTGTATTGTTTTATATATATATATATATATATATATATATATTTACTATATATATATATATATATATGAGAGGGTAGTAGCCCCCTGAAAATTGACAGCTTTTTACTAAAAACTCTTTCTATTGTGAATTTGATATTGTTGTATTTTGAATTAATGTCAGTGTGGCCTAGTCCATGGGGTTTGAGAGGGTAGTAGCCCCCTGAAAATTGAATTATGTCAGTGTGGCCTAGTCCATGGGGTCTGAGAGGGTAGTAGCCCCCTGAAAATTGTTATATTATTTATATTATGCGTTGCAAAACAACACACAATTATGTCGAATATAATTTATTTTTGAACTATAAAATACTTTTAGAGTGTAAGACCCAATTCAAACCTGCTATTCAAATACTTTTTTACTGAAAGTTTTAGGTACTTTCTACTGTAACTAAGTAGTTGATCAGAAGTTGAACTACTGTATCAACTTTATTATCTGTATTGCAAGCATTAAGTTTGAGATAATGTTTTCATTTAATGAACCCTGACCTCATTCTGAGTAAGCTTAAATTAGGTATTTCGCTCATTAATCAAAGTGCTATTGATGTGTGGCAGCAATTTATTTCTATTTCTTGACTGAAAGTAAAGAGACTGAAAAAATCTCAGTCTTTTCAGAGCTATAAATATTCAGTTTCCTGTAATAGTCAATTAGCATAATTACTTCAAATTGAATTAATTTTTCAAAAAAAAGGTTGATGTTGCATTTCGTTTTTAAAAGTAAAAAAATGTGTCAGGCCTAAGAATCTGAAATGCTTCAAAAACGGCAAAAAAGACTTCAAACTCTCTATTTGTTATCTAAAATTGTGAAAATCTTTGGAGGCAAATCTCCAAAGATTCACCACTTTTGTTTACTACGATAGAAATCGTACAGGCTTGGAGGAAAAAAACCACGCACGTAAATACCAAGTCTCAATTATGGTTCACGGCACCAATCTCAAATTGAACGATGACAAAACTCAAAATCTAGTATTTTCATCTAATCACTCCGACAATCCTGCGGTAAAAAATACTGTAAAGCTGCTTGGCGTAACACTAGATAGCAAACTTACTTGGAAAGACCATATTGAACAACTGAAAGGAAAAATTTCAGGTACTCTAATTTTGCTTAGACGAATGAGAACTATTACGAGCAATACCACATTGAGAATTACATAGTTCTCTCTATTTCACTCATTTTTGAGTTATGGCGTTGTTCTGTGCGGAAATTGTTCCAACGCCTTAGTAGTTTTCAGGTTGCAGAAAAAGGTAATTCGAATAATGACAGGCGTTGGTTACTTGGATTCATGCAGACCATTATTTAGAAAATATGGAATAATGCCTTTGCCTACATTGTGGATATATAACGTTCTTCTAGAAATACATAAGAATCCAGATACATTGATAAAACAGTGTGATCCACATAATTATAATACAAGAGGCGCAAATAATATCCGTACAAATAAGTATCGTTTAAATAAGTCAAAAAAAAACTCGATAGATTATAATTTATACAATGTCTTACCTTCCCATTTCAAAGAGCTTTCTTTCAATAAATTCAAAATAAACATCAAGAAATATCTTCTGAGATTTTGCTTTTATTCTGTCAGCGAGTATTCGCAGCACTTCAAGTCAAAGTCTTTAATATGAACATGCTCACCACAGTCTTTTATGTGTTAATTTTTTTTCGTGCATTATACAAATTTGTTTTTTTTTTCAGTCTTACGGATAATTAATCACTAGGTTTACGAAGTCTACGCTTATTAGACTTCAATCATTAGTTTCATCTTGGTTTAATTTTGTATCTTTATCTACTATTTTTCTATTATTATCTAATGTATGTTCATTCTATTTGTGGAGGAGTGGAAGAATGATTCGTCAAACTCCTACCATTTTTACGAAATTTGTTTTCTCTACAATAAGGATATTCTATTCTGTTCTATTCTATTCCAATATGTACCCACCAATATTTTTTCAATGAAAATGAAAAATATAGTACATAGTGAAAATACCTATTTTGTATTAAAATACAAAGCTCCCAGTTCATTCATTTGCGTAGAAGACCCTCAGTAAATGGTTTGACGAAGGTGAACCTTTGTACATACTCAATATTTTAGGCACCCCAATTTCTTCCCCTAATCTACTTTTACAAAGAATAAAGTGGCGTGTCGTGATTAGCTCCAGGCATCCGGCAGACCCGAAGGATTTCTCTCTTCCCCTTTCCCTCATTCGATAGTGTTTCATCCCCTAACTCGTTCAAAGGGATAAATTGAATTGTTACTTTTCAGTCCGACTGATTAATAACATACTATCAGCTGTCAATCATTGATGAACCCAATCATCCATCCATAGATGACAAGGGTTTAAGTTCATTAAAAAAGATATTCAATGAATTCATTAATGAAAAAATTTGAAAATTATTTATTGAAAATAAATTAGTTCAAATTCAGTTTATGTTAAAAAGATTTTCAGGTAGCTAAGATAACAAATGCAATGCATACGTTTGTTCAGATAAATAGCCAAAGTTAATTTACTCATCCTTAATAATTTTTATTTTATCTCCCTTAAGAGAGCGATTGAACTTGAATTCGCAAAATTTGGGGCTTTTAAGTCAGCTTTTTTGCCTTGCAAAAACGCTTCATCCTTTGGAAATGCTCCTCCTTCCGTTCATCTGTCCATTTTACTACAGATGGACACGATAATTTTGGCTCAAACTTCACATGCGCGATTTTATAGCGACACTTAGTGCGATCTTCCAGATCTTGTATCTGTTGTTGATCCTTTTGAACCTATTTTAGCCTCTCTGACCTGCATATACTATTTGTTATTATATCGAGTAGTTTCTTCAGTAATCTGGACTGTTTCATTCTGTAGACATATGCATAAAACTTTGCTCTTCGTTTTCTGATTTCTTTCGTTTTTTATTCTTTTCATCCAAATGCCGTTTCTATTGATTTGCCATTAGATATTTCTGAAAATTGTTCGTTCTTGTTTTAGTATTTCTCTAATTCTTGAATCATCGTTAATAACCATTTTTTAGCTTCGTTGATAGCTTCTAAAAGAACCGTTGTGATGCCTTAATTTTGAGCCTTTCGAAATGATAATAAAAAAGATAGTAATACACTTATTCCCAATAATTATACATCCAATTACGGAAAAAAAACTACAAATTATACACAAATAATAATACATAATAAAAAATTGAAAAAAAAAACGAAAAAGAGAATATAAGCGAATATCTACAACGAAAATAAATTTAAATTAAATTGAAACAATAATAAGCAATCAACAAATGGAATAAACGGAAAATAAAATATTATCTATCACAGAGTCACACGTAGTTAACAGAAGTCAATGAAATATAGTTAATGAAGTCAACGAAAATAAAATTGAAATCAATTGCAATAGTAAATGCACTTGATACGTTGAAAAAGATTGAAACAAATAAAACGATTATGTAGTGTTTGTTAAGTGTAAATTTTTGATCTACTAGAACTTGCATAGCCCTTGTTTGGAAGGAATTAACATTGAATCAGTCCATCTGTACTTTTTCTTATTCTCCTCATGAAGAACCGTACATCAGTTGTTTGATTCATGAGAATATAGTACGACATGGGAAGAAAACCTGATCTCTCGCCTCCGATGATGCAACTCAAAATCAGCAAATTTGTCTGGAATCAAGAATATAAAAACTCACCCTAATGCATTTACATTCCATGTTATTTCCTCTCTTGACAGATTTATTGATATATCACCAGGATACTACTCACAAAGATAGAATTGGATTTAAAATTTCGAAAAGGTATAATGGCATTTTAAACGAAAATGAGTAAATCTTCAAATCACATTGAGTTAATTAATAATTTAATCGCAGTGGTTGTAATTGTTAAGTATGTCAGTTGTTCAAGCTTGGACGTCGTAGAGGTTTAATATGATTTTTTAGATTCAGTGGGGGACATGGGTGTCATGACCTTTGTGAGAATGAAAAGGGGATGTTCGAATCAATGAATGATCTTGAATATTGTTTGAATTTCATAGTTATAACTTACCAAACATTTTTTCGCAGATGTATGTGAGAAGATTTCAGATAAACCTAATTTAACACTTTATAAATTTGATTGAATGTTCGCTAATCTTTGGTGAAACATTGTTTAGTATATTTAATAAAGAACACTATGCTGGGTTTTACAAAAATTATATTAATTGTTTGAGAATTGTTTGGGGTATTACCGCATTTTCAAAAGCTAAACTGAACACATTATTTCCCACTAACATTTTTATGTATTTTTGTGTCTATAGCAGTTATAGATATGAAAATGTTAGTCGAGAAAACAAGTGTTCACTTTAGCTTCTGAAAATAGGACAAAACCCCAAAAAATTGATATGATTCGTTTGAAAACAAGACAATTGTTTTTTTTATTCTATATATAGTACTTTATTGTGAAGCAATGACTATTTTTGAACTTAGAAATCTAGACTATCGATCCTGCTGCTGAAAAGCATTTTATTCCATTCGCCTTCATCCACGATTCATGATCGGCAGATTGCGTCAGATTACAACCCTTGATGTTGCTAATTTATGATGTAAAAAAATGGGCTGAAACATATCAGTAAATCTGAATTTTTATCACTTTCTCGAAAGCTATCCTTCTCGGTACACCTTTGATCAGAATTTGGGGCAGCTTTGTTAATCTTTGCACAATGAAAACGCTGTAGTATTCCTTTATTCGCACTAAACTGGAACATGGGTATATAATTCGGTTTCCTTTGTACAATGGGCAATATCCTTCGAGAGACTTCGACGATTCCATCCTAACCTTAAGTCTGGGAATTGAATTATTGAATTTGCCGCGTGAACAGTTTGAGCTAACGTTTCTCTTCAAAATTTTGCACAATTTCTTCTCAGAAAAAAAATATTCGTACTAGGCGTATCAATGTTACCTAGTATGAGGCGGAAACACTTTTTGTGTCTATTACAGCAGATCAAATATTATGTCGCGTTCATCTATCAACTGTATATATAATATAATCTTTATGATGGTTGTTGCAGTCGATGGGATATCTATTTTGATCGGCTATCAGTGATTTTGACACGCCTCTCAGAATAGCACAATGGGATGTCGTGATATTTTCATGAACTTCTATCGTTTACATATGACTTTGTAATATGTAATATTTTAATTTTAGTTTGTATCATTACTATTACAATTGATTTCAATTTTATTTTCATTGACTTCATCAAATACATTTCTGACTACATGTGGTTTTGTAATAGATAATATAATATTTTTCGTTTGTTCCATTTAGTTATTGTTTATTACTATTTCAATTTATTTTAATTTTATTTTCGTTGTATTTATTCGCTTATACTCTTTTTTTTTTTTTTTAAAATTTTTCTTATTTATTCAATAGTGTTGGCGTTTACTTGATGTAACTCCATTAATTGATCATAAACTTTAATTCAAACACTTGAACTTATGATTTACACTTTATTGACTACATAACATGACGCGTTTCGTTGTTACAAATGACTACTTCAGATGCTAACAAAATGTAATCAATAAAGTGTAAATCATAAGTCAATTGTTTGAATTTAAGTTTTTATTCAATTTTTCTTATTTATTATTATTTGTGTAAAATTTGTTGTTTTTAACCTGTTTGGATGTAAATCTGTTGGGAATAAATATATTATTATTATTAGTACTAATACGCCTAACTTCGTTTTGTCTTTACTATACTTGCTATACTCACGAATGCATAATTTATTGGCATAGTGTGAAAAAAATTACAATGTTAGATCAAATTCAGATTTCTGATGTGACACGAGAAATAAACAAGAGAAACGTACTGGATGGTGCAGACTGGGAATGTAACAGAATGTTGGTACTTTATATATGTATTATGTTGTGATATGTTATTTAATATTTCCATATAGATGACTTGTGCTGAAAAGTGTGACAATTTGAAATGCATCAATAAATATTTATCTATCTATGGTTACAAATCAAATATGTAGACAATTAAACACATTGTGATAATATTTTACTCAAGGTACGTTAATAGAATTCTTAATGAAGTAAACTACAGATTTATTGAAAATGGCACAGTTGCAAAACTTTTAAATTCACTTCTATTTAATTGTAAAATGCTAGGGTTCCTTTGAGATGGGATACATGCCCCTCTATTAATATTTACGAGATAGAAACGGGGTCAGCATTCTGTTTATAGTCCTCGGGGTTAATCAGAATATACCACTTTACCGTAGAATTGGTTCAGTTGCAATTGGGGTAGGAAGAATATTCTATTTCATAGGGGTGACCGTTGTCAAGTCATTCATGAATGATTTGTAGGGCGCTCTCGTTGATATATAAATAAGGGATTCAGAATATGAAAGGACTCCATTTGGAATTTTTTATTGAAAAACGGATTTTTTACTTTGTTAGGAGTTGATACAGAATATTGAATACAGCATTGTGTAACTGAAATTCAATTGTTAGCCATGCGATATAAAAGTGAATCGTGATTTTCGTGAATAGATACAAATTGTATATAACTGAAGCGTAAAAGATTTACCAGTTGAAAAATATTATTGAATTCGTTATAGTGAAAAAAGTAATGTAGTTTGTTGGCTTGGCTTTTATTCTACAAAATGATATTTTTTGGATCGCTGATGTTACGCAAAATAAATTATTTTCTTTATTGAATTACATTCAAGGTGTAGCTATAAATAATTTTAGCTTTTTTATTTTTATCACTTTATATTTCGTATGATATTTGAGATATTTTCAATATTTTGTTTTCAGTAATTCAAATTCCACTCAAATTACAGCATCAGATATCTTTTACTTCTTTTATTGATTGATTTAGTTTCGTGAGTGGCGTTATTTAGATATTAATAGCGTAATCTTTATATGAATTCGATTGCTTGCGTATTCGATGAATACTACGAACAAATTGCATCCCTATATTTCAGAAAATGGAATAAATGCATCTATGTTAGTCCAAACTTCCGATTCTACCACCCCAATATCCTCAAACTACTCCTCAAGTGCAACCTCGATTTTTGGCAGTGCTGCATTCCAATAGATTGCCAAAATATCATTTTATGCTTTAATTAATAGTGGTTATCAAATTAGTCTTAAATTATAAGCATAGTATATCAAAATGTCCTCCAATTCAAAGATGTACAATTTGAAGCCTGAATGGTCGCTTCCATTTGGTGAGTCTTGATTCGTTTTTTCGGCGAAAAGAAACGTGGCTACGTTGTTCAAATGAGAGCCAACAAGCTCAAAACAAGTTGCAATGGCTTCTGTCATGTGCGGACTGCACCCTCATCTACTATTTTTGTTACTAATTATAAATATATATATATATATATATATATATATATATATATATATATATATATATATATATATATATATATATATATATATATATATATATATATATATACATATATATATATATATATATATATATATATATATATATATATATATATATATATATATATATATATATATATATATATATATATATATATATATATAAATGAATTGCTTTTCGTTGATCTCACTAAAACTCGTGAAAGATAAGACCGATTTGGCTAATTTTATTTGAATTGTTTGTGAAAGTCAGAAAAGGTTTAAGAGGTGAATGAATAAATATGAAAGTGATCGGTATTAAATAAGAACAACAGTTTTGTTTTTCCTTTGATGTGTCCTCTGTCGTTCAGAAGTCAAATTGAAAGAATAGTTTAAAATGAATAACTATGATAATAGCGAGAAAGACAGTAAAAACGACGATTTCATTTACCATATACACCATTCTATGTACTTTCACATCAAACATTTGAGGTTCGTAATTTTGATTGATTAATCCGGTATTTATCGCGTATAATTTCTATATTTTGACTGTTGTCATTGTTTAGAATGGAAATAAAATAAGTATACATTTGTGCGCGCACACACACACACAACTGTTGTTGTGTTGTTTTGTTTGAATGCAAAAAAAATATTCCTGAATGTCAGGAGGTTATCGAATATTTCAATTGAAAGTTATAAAGTTCTCTCATTCTTTCAGCATTATACCATTATTACAATCACAGATTGTGAAAATATTATTTGCTGCCATTGTTTTAAAATGCCTAGGAAAGGACGAGTTGATAGGTCGTCGAGTTGACATAGTGCGACGAGCTTCCACGCATGCAAACACACTGATGACCAGTGAGAGACAGATAATGACACAATTCGTATTGGTATGGCATAATTGCGCTCTTCAGTGAATAATAATGAAATATTCAGGCTTTGAATGGAACGAGTTTGAGCACATCAAACACAACAGAATGAGTGCTCCTGTGAACCTGGAAAGAGTAACATTCCAATACGATCCGGAATTAGATAAAAAGTCGATAAATCCGTGACAATTAAGGAAAATACAATATTTTTTTAAAATTGTGAAGTGCTAGAATACAACGGCGAATGTACTGGATTATTTTTAGGTGGTGGAAGAGTAAAACCGCCACAATTGGTTTCACCATCAGATCTATCACTCTCTTCGAATTCTGGAGTGTGAAACGAGTCTAAACACTCTTGGTCAACATCCAAGAATATATCATTGCTAATGAGTAGATATAAGAAATAAGTGCCTACTACGAAATTACAAACCTTCAGTGCAGCTATAGAATTGACAGGTTAATCATTTTCGAAACATTAAACGTGTTAATATATCAAATTATTGATAATTTTACTAATTTGAATTTGCTGGAAGTGTTATATTTAATAACTTAGTCCATGGGTGTCCCTTTCGAGTCGACAAAGGATGAACGATGAAAACATTGAAATTGTAGCACAAATAGTACATTGAATACTCTTGATAATGAATTAACAACCCTAAATATACGTAGAGTTTTTAATATATTTAGTGAAAATTGAGCCAAATGTGTTGATTTTAATATAATTGTTTAAATACCGTCAATTTCAAACAAAAATGAATTACAAAATATCAATTTTCGGGATTAGTATATTTATGAAATTCAATTAGCCATCACTTTTGACAAAGAAGTGATCAACAACTCTCTCAGGTCCTCCTCAAAATGGCGTAGTTCAAGTTGTACGAACCTGGAGATGAAAAAACAAGAAACACAGATTATATATAGGTATATATATATATATATATATATATATATATATATATATATATATATATATATATATATATATATATATATATATATATATATGTATATGTTTCTCAGACATATGTCTGTGTGTATGTGTGAATTTGATCTTTCGTCTCACTTCCTCAATAATAAACCCAAAATTTCATATAAAAATTCAGTTTGCTTAGGACATGTTTCAAAAGGAATCAAAATTAGAAATATACATTTTCTGTGTAATCCTTGAACGGAAAACGAAAAAATTCACATAGATTGTTATAAATGACACTTCTTCAATTTTTATTGACAATTTTACCGAGCTTCCACTAAATAAATTTACAGAATGAGAGAAACAAGTGGAGTGGAGACACTATGATTTTCAACCTATAAAATTATTTGATTTCCATCGTCAAAATTTATTTTTATTCATTCGAGGTAATTAAAAATACGATAAAACACTTTTTGATTTATACTTCTATTGAAAACATAGCATGACGCGTTTCGTCGTTATAAACGACTTCTCCAGACGCTTTATAACGACGAAACGCGTCATGTTTTCAATAAAAGAGTAAATCAAAATTTAAAGTGTTTATTGATAATAATCAAATAATTAATTAGGTATATTTAATCATAATCTATTTACATCAAGTAATCGCCAATATCATTCGAAGTAATGCAAACCTGCACAAACTGAAACAACGAAAAAAATTGAGTGAAAGCTGTAGTTTCAACAAGAAATAAATCAAGTTGAAATGGGTTGCTTTAAACAAAAACAAAAATAATAAATTAACTGATTAATTATATGAAATTAATTTCATTGAAGTGAAAATGAAATTATAAGTTCTCATGACTAAATAGAAATTGAATTCATACGGTTTTGTTTTCAACTGAGACTCACAAAAAGGGGTGCCACATTCATCACCAATTGTTCCTTCACCTTCATCAACAGGAAAAATAAGATAAACTATGACAGATTCAAGGGATGAAAAATTTTGGACACCACTGAATTAGAATATAAAAATATGTACTGTCATTGAATATTCATATACGAAATCAACGGACTATGAAGACTAGTCCCAAGACGCCCTTGGTTAAAACCATTGAATAATTTTAAAGTCTATTTGGTTTCAGAGTTTAATGATTTGTGTTACTCAAATTTGCATTTCATTGTTGCCAACATCATCGCAGTTACAACGCGTACAACTAGCATGTATGTTGCAGAAAACGGGCGTAGATAAAAAGTGGAAAACACGAAATTCTACTCCTGGGGTATGCAGGTTAATCTAGACTGGAAGTTCCCTGTAATGGGGAAAGCGCATTGAAAACCCCATTTATTCTGCTCACATAGACCGGAGCTGCAGGCAAAATTGATAGCATACACTCCGCTGATTACGGATTACGGGCGGACTGACGGCTATTCGAAAAGGTTGTTAGGCGTTCCTTTTTATACATCGACGACGGGCGGTCGGACTGTCTGCATGTCTGTCAATGCCATAGGCCCGTTCGTTATACAACAAATATAATTTACTATTGTAATCGCTAGATGCGTCCTCTATTCAACTCTCGGTTATTCGTTCTATTTGGATTCGAGAGTATTTCGTTTGTAAGGGGATACAAGAGAAAATTAATGCTCTGCACGTAGGTACTCACTTTACAGAGAATACATGTATATATATATATATATATATATATATATATATATATATATATATATATATATATATTATTATTATTATTTCGATTGTTCCCCATGAGGAGAGCGACTGAACTTGAATTCGCAATCATTAGGAATTTTGCTTCATCTTTTTTGCCTCCCAAAAACGCTTCATCCTCTCTGAATGCTCTTTCTTCTGTTCATCTGTCCACTTTACTCCAGGTTGACGATTTACTTTTTGCGCAAACTTTATATGTGCGATTTTATAGCAGCATTCAGTGCGATCTTCGAGATTTTTTATATTGATCGGTTGTAGATCCTCTTGGACCTCTTTTAGCCACTCTGTTCCGCATTTGATACACTGATATATATATATATATATATATATATATATATATATATATATATATATATATATATATATATATATATATATATATATATATATATATATATATATATATATATATATATATATATATATATACATATATACACCTTAGTAGTTTTCAAGTTGCAGAAAAGGGCAATTCGAATAATGGCAGGCGTTGGTTACTTGGACTCATGCAGACCATTATTTATAAAATATGGAATAATCCCTTTGCCTACATTGTGGATATATAACGTTCTTCTAAAAATACATAAGGATGCAGATACATTGATAAAACAGTCTGATCTACATAATTATAATACAAGAGGCGCAAATAACATCCGAACAAATAAGTATCCACTAAATAAGTTAAAAAAAAACTCGATAGATTATAATTTATACAATGTCTTACCTTCCCATTTCAAAGAGCTTTCTTTCGATAAATTCAAAATAAACATCAAGAAATATCTTCTGAGATTTTGCTTTTATTCTGTCAGCGAGTATTCGCAGCACTTCAAGGCAAAGTCTTTAATATGAACATGCTCACCACATACTTTTATGTGTTAATTTTTTTTGTGCATTTTACAAATTTGTTTTTTTCAGTCTTACGGATAATTAATCACTAAGTTTACGAAGTCTACACTTATTAGACTTCAATCAGTAGTTTCATATTGGTTTTATTTTGTATCTTTATCTACTATTTTTGTATTATTATCTAATGTATGTTCACTGTATTTGTGGAGGAGTGGAAGAAAATTTCTTTTCTCTACAATAAAGATATTTCATATATTTAAAATTGATTTATTGCCTGTTTGAGATATAATATTTCGAATGTTTTTAGCAATAACAGGCTTCTTTTGATATGAAAAACTTTATTTTTGTTGACGTTTCGTTGTATATGATAACTTATATCAAAACTAATGAAGATTTGAATTTATGAATTACTATATATATCAAAATGTCAAACTTATTTTTTAGAACAATCAAATTAGTTTTTTCGTATTTTCACTTCTTGATTTTCATTATCAGAGGAATATTTCTGGCTTAGCATTCGTTTCGGAAGTTTTATTCTTCTTCACCATGAGGAAACCCCTGAAAAACTCATGGTAAGCCAGGTGATTCTAATAAGTGTGATTTATATATACATATATATAATTACATATAGTTGAGTTTAATACTTATCCAGAATATGTATATTATTGGTTTATGTGTGTGAAATTGAAGGTAGATCTGGAAAAAATGAGTTTTGAGATGTGATGTTTGGTGATTGTTGTGTATTCATTTTATGAGTGTTATTTGTAAGGTTTATTAAATCGTTGTAAATAGAATTAAGATGTTTCATGTCTCTTCTTTCATTCACTGTGTTCTCTAAATTTTTACGAATGTGTAACATTTCTAAAATTTCTCTACATTTTTTGTCTTTTTCAGTTGCTAAAATCTTTTTTCGTATTTTTGCAGTCAAAATCGCGTTTTTCTGTTATTTTATGTTTATGTAAGGTTGTTATTTGAGTTTTTGCGTATTTATGCGCTTTAATTCTCTCTTCGAGATTCTGTGATGTTTGTCGGATATAGCATTTACTGCAATTATAACACCGTATGTTATAAACATACCGTGTACTCTGAATAATAAAGAGGCAGAGATGATTTTCAAAAAAATTAGTTTGATCTTCCGATATCTATGGTAATATATAAAATTCAATTATACATTAGTTTTGACAGAGTTGTGATATACAACGAAGCGTCAACGAAAATAATGTTTTTAACATCGAAAATAGCCTGTTATTTCTAAAAATATTATAAATATAACTAACTCAAACATGCAATGAAACCAATTTCGAGAAAAAAAATGTCGTTATATATATATATATATATATATATATTTTTTTTTTATTTATAATAAATTTAATTTATTGCCTGTTTAAGATTCCACTGTTTAAGAGTTTATTTTTAATATTTTTAGCCATAATAGGCTATTTCTAATGTTAGAAACTTTATTTTTGTTGACGATTCGTTGTATATCACAACTTCGTGATAAAACATCAAACTCATTATTTTTTAAGAAATCAAATTGGCTTTTTTGTCGTTTTTTTAGTATTCAGAGGAATATTTCTGGTTAAGCATTCGCTCCTCAAGTTTTAGTCTTCTTCAACATGAGGAGACCTCTACAAATCTCATGGTTAGCCAGATGATTCTAATGAGTGTGATTTTTAGTTATTACATATAATTAATTAATAATCAATTAATTAATTATTACATATAATAACACATAGTTGAGTTTTATATACTTATCCAGGATATGTATATTGATTGGTTTATATGTGTGAAATTGATGGTAGATCAGGAAAAAAAGAGTTTTGAGATATGATCTTTGCTGATTGTTGTGTATTCATTTTAGTGAGTGTTATTTGTAAGGTTTATTGAATCATTATAAATATAATTGAGGTGTTTTATGTCTGTTCTTGAAAAAATGAAAAAATAAACCTTAAAATTTTATTTTAGAATTTCAACATTGAAAATAGCCTTTTATTTCTGAAAATATTAAAAGTATATATATATATATATATATATATATATATATATATATATATATATATATATATATATATATATATATATATATATATATATATATATATATATATATATATATATATATATATATATATATATCTATAATTTTTTTTTAATTTACTACTGACGTTATTTAGGTTGAAAATCCGAGAATATGTTGCGAAATTAATAGTCTAATATAATAGAAGATATTTATTTGTTTGTGTAAATTGAAAACGATCTTATTATTTTTTATAGAAAATTATTTTGTTCCATAGAATATTGATTGATACAACCAACTAAAACCTGTGACAATCTGCATTTTGTTATATTGCAATATTAATGCTAAAATACTTCACTGTATCATTAATATATCGAATCTCCCGAACAAAACGCACTATCATAATACCAACAGCAGTTGCGTTTTTGCATTGAACACCAAAGAATTAATTTCATTTCACTAGAGGGGTATTCTCATAATTCATTCTGCGAACAATATGGTAAACGAATTGAGCCGAGACCTCTTTTTAAATTCATAGTTTCACACTGACTGCGCACGAAAAATCACGTCCAGGAAAATTTTGAACCACCACAATATATATTGGTTTCATTGTGGCATTTATAGCAACATTCAAAAATACGGGTAGTCTTTCTGCCGTTTCAACTTTATCTGGTTCGGAGTTTTCTGTTCAGTGAATTTGTATTTTATCTCTGCGGAAGACTATTAATAAACATTATTTGTTTGATGTTGGATAGTCGAAAAATAAACAATTTCGTTCACAAAATTTTGAAGAAGAAGTTGAATTATTATGAAATTATAGACAGTGGCGGCTACAGGTAGAGGCTTGGGGAAAGTTTAACTCCTATGAAATGATAACCCTTTTTATTTCGGTTAAATTCATCAAAATTGATTCTTCAGGCAAATTAGAAGTAAAGTTCTTATTAATGTATAGAAATTTAAAATCCTCTGAGTTTATCAATACCTACCCTCTTTATCACAAATTATGAACATGACTGTAGATTTCATGAATGATTGCTATCGTATTTACTGGGTTATATATCATTCTGTTATATACAAGACACTCATTTCCACGTACAACTTCCTCTTTAGATGTTAAACTGGCACTGGTAACAATGTTAATTATATCATATATACATTATACATTTATATCATAAACTTAGATCGCCGGACGACTGTGTTCAACTGCATCTTTCGTATTGAGTTTCAATGTGTCAAAGTGTAATGTTGTCTCTTTCGCATGGAAAAAAGATCGAAATAAGTGTTATTATAGCATAGGTGGTCAGGTTTTTTTTGTTCTGATAGGGTGATAGATCTTGGTATATGTTCCATCAGAAGCTTTCCTTCATTCACACATCACCCAACTTATTTCATCTGCCTCGAAAATATATGGATTCATGATACACAAAGACAAATATTTCTATAACCCCTCAAAATGTAAGACTATTTAACGCCCTAATCCGTAGCAAGTTCGATTGTGGCAGCATGATCTGGCATCCTATTTATACTGGCTGTCAACACCATCTTGAGGCCATTTACAGAATGTTCTTGAAATTCTCAATTTGGAGGGAGGGTAAAGTTTATCCACAGAGAGGATTCAATTATGACGAATTATTGAGTCGATATTGTTTAATCTCATTGCAGAGCAGGAGAGAAACTTTATTACTCAAATTTCTGTACAATTATTGCACAACAGTATTGATTGTCCTCCTCTCTTGTCCGCTATAAAATTTCGTGTTCCTAGACAAATACGCGTACTACAGAATTATTCCACCTAGAGACTCCAAGGACCAACTCGCTAATACAATCCCCCATTTGGTTTATGGAGTCTACATTCTATAGAGTTGCTTATAATTATAACATCCAATTTGACTCCATAGAAATTATTATTAGGAGTTATGTGAACAAGAAATGTTAACTGAAATGAATTGAATTAGATTGAGTTCTTTGTGATATTTCATTTGATTTTATTGTTTAGTTTTTAGTTACTTCTTCAGTTTTTCAGATTAGATTGAGATCCTTGTTAGATTCAATTTCATTTTATTTATTCAGTTGTTTATTTTCTGATTATTATTTATTATTTGTTATTATACTTGTTGAGAATAAAGAAATTATTTTTATAATTATCATCTGAAGAGTCTACAACTTATTTGATATATGAGAAAGTTTGTGTTTCATTGATGCATTTTATATGTGATCATAATAATAATTTCTTTTTTCTCAACAGGTATAATACCCAATTACAGAAAATAATTACATAATGTTGAATACTAACTAAATAATTAAAATGAAAGGAATATATAACAAAGAGCTCAATCTAACCTGAAAAAACTAAAATAGTAACTAATAACTAAATAATAGTATTTAATGATATATTACAACGAACTCATCTAAATCAATTCATTTCAGTCAATTCCCTTTGTTCACATAACTCCCAATAATAGCTTCTATGGAGTCAAAGTGAATGTCACAATTATTGGCAACTCTAGTGAATGTAGACTCCATAAACCAAATGGGTGATTGTATTAGGGAATTGGTCCTCGGAGTCTCTAGGTGGAATAATTCTATCTTAAGGGAATTTTGTCTTGGAACACGAAATATTAAAGCGGACAAGAGAGGAGGACAATCAATACTATTGTGCAATAATTTGTACAGAAATTTGAGAGATAAAGTTTCTCTCCTGTTCTGCAATGAGATTAAACTACATCGACTTAATAATTCGTTATGTCATAACGAATTATTCAATTCACGAGTTGAATAATTGACACGAGTCAATCAGATTGACTCCTCCCTGTGGATAAAGTTTGTCCTCCCTCCAAACTAAGAACTTCAAGAACCTTCTCTGAATATACTCAAGATGGCGTTGATGGCAAGTGTAAACAGGATGCCAGATCATGCTGGCATTCTCCAACTTGCTACGGATTAGGATATTAAATAGTCCTATGAATGTTGAGGAATTATTAAAATATTTGCCATTTCGTATAACGAATCCATATATTTTCGAGGCAGATGAAATAAGTTGGGTGATGTGTGGAACAAAGGAGTGCTTCTAATCGAAGACTACAGAAAGATCTTTCACCTTACCAAAACGAGAAAGAACCTGGCCACCGACGCTATAATCACAATCAATTCGGTCTCTTTTCCTTGCGAAAGAGACAACATTACACTTAGACACATTGAAACTCAAATAATTTTCCTCCTAGCAACTTGGTCCAGCGCGAGCTGAAGTTGAACACTAGGTATACTTGTTGATATAAACAAGGAACACTAGTTGATAATAGGAATAGTTTGATTGTAACTCATATACATTAATTGTATTAAACTCTTGATTATGATTATAATTATCCCGAAACATATTTCGAGTGTTACGATAAATGTTTGTGAACTTAGGTGTAGTGTTAATAATTTTAAAATATCCATTTGAAAACGTTTCACGGAATTCAATAAATCAATTGACGTGATCAGTAATGACTGAAATTACCTCAATCAATTTATAAATTCTCAAACAAGTTGAAATCTCAAGAATGAATCATCTACTTTTTATTGAAGACTTTTGCCATCCTGAAGGATTTCACTAATCAAAATCCTTTTTATGGTCAGATGAGAGTTAATTGAAACTGACGCAAGAAGTAAATTAATCGAGAGCTCTCCAAGCTATCGAGATTAATCAATTTTTGGACGTGGCAACAAAAACTACGGGAAATGAGGTCGTTTCAAAATAATAAATGGGAGTTGAATAACTGTATCGCTTCATTGCTCCGCCGTGTAATTATTTGGTTGAAAACTTCTTCAAATTCTAGCTTCCTCCCGAAGTTTTGTTTTGTGATTAAAAAACAAAGTGAGGGGTCAGAGTAGAGTGCCCATAAAATATTCACTGAAGCGGAAAATGAGGATTTGCGGATGAAATTATAGGTTTTCTTTTATTCGATGTAATGGTTGGAACAAATTTCCTATTTGATATATTCTGAAGATTCAGAACATAGAATAACAAAGAAAAAAATATGAGAATTAGAATTGAACATAAAAACCAGCTAATAAACGACAGGTATAGAAATCAAAAGTTACACTTGAACTTGAAGAGAAGATTATAAAAGGTAGATATAGAACTGAGAGGTGTAGATAATCCTTCTGACCGGACTCTTTATCAGAAGGATCAGTATTCTAATATTTAAAATATTAAGGAAAGGGTTACTAAGAAAAGTCCTAAATATTCGAATTTATTGATTTGTAACGATTCTAGAAAATTTCGTTTGTAACCCTCATTCTCTGTATTCAGTATTTTAAACTATGAACTAAAATATGACTCTTCTAACTGGTTGACATAAAGAAGAATGGGTTTATTACTAATAATACTAGTACTATTGCAATTGATTTTATTTTCGTTGACTTCATATTTCATTAACTTCTGTTGACTACATGTGATTTGGTAATATTTCATTTTCAATTTTTTCATTTAGTTATTTTTTATTACTATTCCAGTTTATTTTAATATTATTTTCGTTGTATATATTCGCTTATATCCACTTTTTTTGTTTATTTCTACTTAATTGCTTCTCATTTATTATTATTCATTTCTTATTTATTTTTATTAATAAATAAAAAATTGTTTTTTTTTCCTTATGTCAGCTGTAGATTCCACACATTTTATTTAGGTGTATTTTTGATGTATTATTATTCTTGTTAATCTTACGAAAATTATTGGCGGTTGAAAAAGAAATTTAAACAACAGTATTTATTTAACAATAACTATTAAAAAGTCATATATACATTTAGGTTCGAAATATATTATTTACAATTATATGTTTAAAACGAACTTTGCTAATTTACGCTTGAATACCTTAAGGTCACTAATTCTTAACTTATCTGCGTCTAATTTGACTTAAATGCGTTGAATCCTTCATAAAATATACTATTCCTAGATTGTTGTGATATACAACGAAACGTCAACGAGAAAAAAGTTTTTCATATTAATAGAAGCCTGTTATTGCTAAAAACAAATGAAAAATAAACTATCTTAAACAGGCAATAAATCAATTTTTATATATATATATATATATATATATATATATATATATATATATATATATATAAAATCTTTCAGATAGCAAACATCTGTATACAGAATGAATTATTGCAGAAGTGTTTTCTGTGCTTCAGTTCCTTTATCTTTTCCCTTGGTGAGAAATCTTCGCTGGGTTTTCCCCTTACGTTCATGAATAAAATAAAGGGAAAATGAAGTATTTATATACTTTTAGGTGATCTCGAAGGCAATAAAACTTTCAACATGATGTGGGGTAGTTTTGCGCTTAGAATAAATATTGATATTCAAAGAATAGTTCGATTCTCTATTTTAATGCCCATTTTCTTAATCTCCAATTGATAATCAATGTCATATTTACAAAGTTATCAAAAAACTTCTTTACTGTTCAGGTTGGAATTTCAAAAATCGTTTTCTCTGTTTCATACAGAAAATAAATATATATTGTTTTTGTTTACTTATCTAATTTCATATAAATTAGGCGTTAGAAATGAATTAATAATATTTATCAATATTTAAAGTCTTTTTAGAATTTTTATATATTATTACTTTTATTCCTTTATTAATAAATTTCATTGTTACACTTCATCTTCATACTTTTGATTACAAAAGCTGAAACTCGACTTCGAACTCAAAAAAACTAGGGTTACCTGAAGAGAATTATATCGATTGCTTGACAATTGTTTCTAGGTGTTATTTCATTTTAAAAAGTTGTGGCCTTGTTGAATTTTGAAACGATCGCTAAGAAATTAATATAATTTTGTGGAACTAACACGTAAGTTTTTATATTAAACACTGTTCGACTAATATATCACTGAATATCTCTAAATGTCTCATATTTTTCAACTTTATTGTAGAATTAGTATTATCTTCTGTTACTTATTCTTGGTACTTTAGTACATTAAGTATTTAGGTATTGAGTATTCTAGTACATCATAGTATAGGGTTATTTTATTAAATATATTCAAATTCATGTGATATCTCCTCAGATTTCTTATCATAAGGTACGAAAAAATTAGAAGTGACAATCCAATTTTTTAATATATAATATTAAATTCAATGGACGATGTATCTACTCTGTGATAGTTCATATTTAAATGAGAGGTAATAATAAAAACTTGTCTAAAAATCACTGACTGAACAATTCTTTATTCGACTAGTTTCGCCTTTTACAGCATTATCAAGTCTTTGTAATATGTATTCATTCTTGATAATGCTGTAAAAGGCGAAACTAGTCGAATAAAGAATTGTTCAGTCAGTGATTTTTAGACAAGTTTTTATTATTACCTCTCATTTATATATAATATTCTTTTTTCGAATTTATCGCAAAACTTGACATAAGCTTTTACAAAATTTAATAATCGGAGATGAGAAAAAATATACGAAGAAAAAGACAACGAATGTGTTGGTGAAATGGTATTTCGACAAATCACTACTGTGATTGTAAATATACCGATTTGATGTTGATCGAATTCAATGGAAAAGGATAAAATAAACATCTCAATAGAGATGGCACAAAAAAACGAGAGAACATCTTATTGTGAATGAAACAAATAACTACTATTCAGGTATAATTCAAAAAATTATATTCTTTTCTTGTATTTTATTCAATGTAATTACAAAAAAATTTACTTGTTATTTTCAATTTTAAACAAAACTTAATTAGAAAATTAGAGATTATAATGAGTGAAATTATTGATTTCATAATATTACGTTTTTCTGAAAAGAAACTAATACATTAGTGGAATACTTGATTAGAAAATAAGTCCAAAATATGGTGAAATTATTCATTTCATAATAATATATTTTTCTGAATAAAAACGAATAAACCAATGGAATAACAACAACAATGAAAATATACATGAGAAATTAATGCAAAAACATATTAACAGTAATAGTTATGACGAATAACGAAATTAAATAATAATAATAAGTTAAAAAATATATTAGTGAAATTTAGGATAGTAATAATATAATATATTATTTACTACCATTATACTTGAATAATTGAAATTTAATATACTATTTACAAACAAACACACATTTGTATGTATACCATGAAAATGGAAAATTTCATCATATGAAAAGAACCTATTGGAATTTTGAATAAAATAAAAAATTCTATGTAAAATAACAAGATATTACAAAGCATTTTGACCGTTCTTTGAGAGTTTTTTGGAAAACAAAACTTTCTTGGTTTTGAATCAATCAATCTCTGGAATGTGTTGAGGGGGTGTTGAAAATTTTGATGAGAGTCTTCAAACTGTGGAAAAATTAAATTATTAAATTGAATTTTATTTTGATTCAGTGAAAGATAAATTAGTTCATGTAGTTACAGATTGTGGCTCTTTATCTTTTTATTACATTGCTCCAATGATAAATGAAATCTTACTTTCTTAAGGGAGTATTGGTACTATACCATGGTATCATTAATGGTATATTTACATTTTCATATATAAGATAATAAGATAAGATAAATCTATTGAGAAACGTTCCTTACATTGTAAAATTACATTCATTTCAATTGATACAATAATTAAAACTAAGAAAAATGTTCTCAAAAGGACCGAATTCAGTTTGGAGTTTGATCTTCCATTCAGCCCTCGAGCAAAAATATTAGTTCAAACAAAAATCTTGGTGAAATTCATATTTACAATAATATACAACTTTATTTGAAAAGAAAAGAAAAAAATTACCTCAGAGATATTAAGCATTTGAGACAATTTCACATGGTGAAGAACATTTGTGTTAAAAATATATACAAACATATTATACAAAAAATTGATTCATACATTGTTGCCTACATCCGAATCATCGAAGTACTCTACCACACTATAGTATGCCTTTGTTAAGAGCAGATATTTAACTCTCCTCTTAAACAAATGAGCTTTCAGTACTTTCAAATACGATGGTAAATGGTTGAAAATTTTAATACTCTGACAATAGAGAGAGTGCTCAAATTTAGCTGTTTTATGCATAGGAATAAGTAGCACGTCACTGTTCCTTGTTGAATACTCATGATTACTATTCAATTTAATAAACCTATCTTCATTTTCCTTAACATATTATAACAAATATCTATAAATATATAAACACGGTAAGGTGAGTTTGTAATGATTAATGAAGTTTACAAGATGTGCGCTGATGAATATTGAATATTAATCGAAGTATTCGCTACTGTGTAATAAACACCCTATTTATTTCTGTAGAGCAGTCCCACAGCAGAATATTATAATTTAGATGACTATATACAAGACTGTAATACACATTCATAACACAGTTTCTAGGTACGATGTTCTTGATTCTAGAAATTGCAAAAAATGAGTTACTCAATTTTTCATATAAATCACCTCAATGTGTGATGTCCATCTCAAATTTCTGTCTACATATATTTCAAAAAACTTTGTTGATTGGGATGATGATATAGTGTTGTCCCCAAATTTAACATCCAAGGTACTAATTCCATTGCCCTTCAGACAAAACTGAACACATAATTTTGAAACATCACATTGAATAATAAACAGATTAGTTCCTAGTTATGTGATAATTAACTTCAAAAAATTGTTTTTTCAAATACGTTTTTGAAATTATTTTCTTGAGATAAGTATCTAATAGTTTTACAAGTTATAAAATATGTGTTACTTACTCGTGTTTTTGGTGGAAAGAACGGTCAAAAGCTGCTGATTAATTTTTAAAATATTGTAATTTCCATCTCATCCAGAACTTCTAGTAGCTCTTCTTCTTCAATACCTGGATTAATTAGAGCTATTTCGAAACTAAGAGTAATTAGAACAGACGCCATAATAATATTAGCCAGGGAATCTACAAGGTCACCATCACCACCTAAATATTCAAATCGAATAGTCAAGTACTCTATTTCTGAATTCATAGTTCTTGAGTCAATGAAGAGTCAGCCTGACAGTATATTTTAAATACTGTTCATAGCAGGTATGAAGATCTAATGATATCGGCTAATGAGAATGGTCAAAAAGGCTTAATAAAGTAATTTTCAGGAACTAGTTATTTTAGGATTAAGTAAAATGGCGAAAGAGAAACTCCAAGATGAAACTAACACTTTCTTACCTGAAATAACAATATTTAAATGTATTTTAATGAAGCAATTTTCAGGAAATATTTATTGTGGGATTTAGTAAAATGGTGGAAGGGAAACTCCAAGATGAAATTATCACTTTCTTACCTGAAGGAACAATATTCAAAAGTATATAAATATCCGTTGGCACTCAATTTTGTTTAATGTTGGTAGTCGAATGTGTGTGCTTCCAGCTTCCAGTCTCTGAATTTGAAATTGATGTAAGTGAAATTTAATTTTTTCAAATTTTATGTGAACTCCATTATGTGAATGTGGGGACGTAGAAACATTTGAACATATATTTCTAAATTGTCCAACTCAATAATAATAATGTATTTATTTAGCAGAATTGCTACATCATATTACAAAATATAGTAATAACAAGTTAATTAAAAATTAAAATAATGAAAAGTAAAATACTGTGAATTAAGTGAAGTACCAATATATGTAAATAACATATAGTAGAAAAACAAAAACGTTATACTTAGCACCTAACTAATATTAATGATAACATCAATTAGAGTACTAAAAGAAACAAAGCCCAATTGAATTAGAGTGACTTAAAACTGTATTGCATTTGATTGAGATGAACGTTCTCAAAAGTCTTTTGAATAACTTTTAAACTTTCACAGTTTTTTATATGTGCAGAAAGTCTGTTTTGAATCTCGTACTATAATTATGTACATCTTTAAATAATCGAACTTTATCACTAATGTAGGGTGGCAACATATTTCTTTTCAGTTTAAAATGAACACTTATACATTAAACACAACTCTTTGGCTAACAGATAACATATTCAACACATTAAGCATGGATTTGACAGGTGTATATCTATTACACTTTAATATAGATCTCATAGCCCTATTTTGTATTTTTTCTAATCGACTTATTTGATATTGAGAACAATTAAACAATAAGGAACAACAGAATTGTAAATGAGGAAGTGCAATGGCTTTATAGAGTGTCAACTTTGTACTCGTAGACAAAGATTTGCCGATTCGTGATAAGAATCCTACTTTTTTCGAAAATTTTCTCGTTATATAATCTGCGTGTGCGTGAAAGTTTAAATTCGAATCCAAAATTGTACCTATAATCAAGTCAAAGAGAGACAAATCATGTTACAATACATAAACGAAATAATAAAAGGTGTTCCTATTAATTTCCTGGAAATAATGTGAATTGATAGTATTAAAGTTAACGAGGCTTTATTCCGATTTCTGAAAAACTGTAGGAAAATAATTTAATAATATATAAAAACTGTGTAGATTTTACCTCATTATTATATTGTATAGATTAACAATTTTTTTTCCTTTTGTTTCTTTCAATTTTGACAATGCTCTAAGTTTAGAGAAGTTAAATAGTTACGATATACAATAAATAAGGTTATGACTGAATGATTTTTAAATCAAGGTCATACAGAAACGTAAACAAACAAATTTTATATCATAGTTAATTTTTCTTGTAGATGATTCGAGTGTTGTGTGAAGGTAAAATACTGGTGATTTTTTACTTTGAATATTACAAATCGAATTCAGAAGTTATATTGTTTACAATGTGGGAATTTTGCAAAAAATGGAAAACTTTCCCGAATTTGAAAAATCTTGTGAAAGTCCACATCAATCTTTTTCCTGAAATTGATTGATTCAATCGTTGAAGCTTTTTCTACTGTTAATTCTTAAAAATAATATATTAAAATTTCGGAGTTAAATTACTTTAAAATTCGATTATTGATATAGACGACAACACTGGATATCAACTGTCCTTCCGATTTTCAAAACTATGTATCTTTTGTAATATCGATTTTGTAAGAGTAATAAAAACTCATTTTTTCTCAAAGTCCTTGCATTACTGCATTTGGTGATGAATCGATATCATTGAGGTATCGATACTTTTAGTTAATAATGTACTTGTTCGTCAAGTATCGATACCTCCTCGGTATCGATTGATACTCGTATGGAATCATTTTTGAAAAATTTAAAGTATGAACCAAAAGAATTATTGAATAATAAAACCAGTGTGGCCATTCAAATGCTTATGCCAATTAGAACTATTGACACAAAAGTGCTCGTCTTCATAGTACTTTTTGCAACCTGTGCTTTTATCGTGAGTTTTTGTGGAATATTGCCACACACTAGAGATATAAGGACCCATTTTTAATCAAAAAATTACTCCCACTACTGCTATAGAGAACTTAGTTAACGTACATGTCAGGAAAACAGAACGAAAATATTCTGTGGCTCTAACCAAATCTGTGATCATAAAAATTTACGATCATTTTTAGGGATGAAACGATTTTTTCAAGGTATATCGAAACTTTTACTCGATACTCGATTGTCAAGTGCCGATACTTACTTACTTGGTATTAATTTAATTTTTTTTCAATGTTAAAATGGAAAAGTGACATTGGCATTCTCATATGAATAGTTTTGAGTTTTTGACTGTTACCTACTCGATAGTTTACTTCAGGTATCAATGCTAAAATTACTTGTTATCGAAAAAACTATCGACTTAGTATGTATGGAAAGTATCGAAAAGTATGAACTTGTAATCACTTTATTTAATGTCTAAAGAGTATTACGTTTAGTCATATTGTTGTTATTTGCTCTTCAATTTCCAGAAGGCCTTCATCCCTGAGTAGAACCCTGGTTATTCGAAAATACGAGATACCTGCTAGAAGAAACGATAAGTGCCAGTACCATATCAGCCCATAAATTTCGAAAATTGTTTGTAAATAATGGACGTTACTGTAGATTATTTGGAAGATATTGATGTCATGGAGATCAGCATAGTATTAAGAATAATTTTAATGCCGCATGAATATCACGTGACTCTAACAATTCGCAACATCGCAACTGTTGTTAGATTTTATCGAAAACTTTCAAGAATGATATCAGGAATCTTCGGTTAACAGCATCTCTCAGTATAAGAATTAAGTATAGATTAGATAACACAAATGTATTAAATAATAAATGATATTTATTAAGAAATGTTATTTAATAATAAATGACACGGAGGTTTCGCTTATCTCTTGGTGAAACATTATTGTAAAAACTATAAAAGTAAAAATTAACACACTTGACTTAGGTTTCACTGCATATATTAAAAGCTCTACATATGTTTCGGGTGGTCAACTGTATGTATACTGTATACTCTTGATAATGTGTATCACCCGAAACATTATGTAGAGTTTTAATATATTCAGTGAAACCTAAGTCAAGTTTGTTAATTTTCAATTCTATAGTATTCAATAATACGTTAATCAGGCATAGAATTACAATTTGGTATAATCTCCAATGAAAGTTCAAATTCAGTGAATTAATTCTGAATCGAAAAGGATAATTTTAACATAATTGTTTCAATCTAACTTTCAACCCCATGCTTTGAAAAACTGAAGTAAAGAAGTAAAACAAACAATATTTAAGTTCCTTCACTCACACAGTTAAATAATTTTATCAGCTACTTCTAACATATCTGTTTCATCAATGTTTAAAATTCTCTTTAGTTCCGGGAAAATTATTTTTTCAGGTAGAAAACAGGTATCGAATAGTGTTGGCGTTTACTTGATGTAAATCCGTTATAATTGAATATAAACTAATATTCAAACTCTTGAATTTTTGATTTACAGGTTTATTGATAACATATCAGATCACATGACATCATATGACATCAGTTAGTATTCAAGTAACTAGCATCTGAAGAAGTCGTATGTAACGACGAAACGCGTCATGCAATGTTATCAATAAAAGTACCTAAATCAAAAGTGTTTGAATTTTAGTTTATTTTCAATTTGTAAACACGAATTGAAGAAATAGTATTTTCAGTATCTATGGGTTTTACGTTATGGGGTAATAATTAACCTTATTGATATATTTTACGTGTCCCAGATTGGTAGTTATTTATAATCATAATGATAAAACCTCTTTATTTTTTAAATTTTCAGCAAAGTCCAGCATTGCTAGCTAATCTACTTAAGCGAGTACCAAATACAAGTTCACAAATTTAAATTAATAATATATACAAATAGGTAGGAGTACACAGCAATAAAATAGACATTATAACTATAAATTGAAAATTAGATAATTAAAACCATAAATTAAACATTAATATTAAGTACAAGAATAGAATTACAACAAAAATTTAAATCAAAACAGAAAATAAATGTAATTGAAGCATCAGAATTACAAATATTAATTCGGATGCTTATGTTATAATTTAACTAATTGCAAATAGTTTGAAAAACTAGAATTACTAAAATAACTAGAACAATCTTCTGAATTATGATTACCATTTTAATTGAACTAACTACAATGTAATGAAATATATAAAAATATTCATGGTGAGCCATTTGGGCTGTATATTTTATCAGAAAAAACTAGTTCAGTTGATAAAATTTTCCAACTATTTCGAAAAACGTGATTTTTGCGTTTCGGCGTTATCGGTTGGAATAAAGGAACAAGCAAACGAAAATTGTGATGGTCCTGTTCAAAACCGGGCATCTGATACCATATACAACAATTTATAACATAAATTTATATTATAATATGCGTTCTATTCAAATAATTATTATAATATAATCCAAAACACTTTATAAAATACCACAAAAATTGCTCTATTCATTTTGGCATATGCTTCCGGCAGTTTATAAAACAGTTTTTTTTTAATTCAGTAGACCTACAGTTTCACGCCGGTTCCGAACGGCCATTGGGCTTGTAATCGATGTACATTAAACAGCATATATCATTAATTAAACTTCTTAAATCATAGACAAACACAAACACCCATGCCTTCAGCGGGGCTCGAACCCGAGTTCTACCGCACCATACTCGGGTGTTCTACCGACTAAGCAACGGAGACCGGCTATAAAACAGTTGTATTAACTGTTGACGATGAATTTTTCTTGAGAAATACAGTAATAAGTTGCGTATACTAAATATCTCGCATAATTAACATGGAAATCATGGTGAGTAATCGTTAATTTACAAATTTTTTTATCAGGATTTGGGTTTATTGAATTGGAAATCTGATGAAAATAAATTGACTGCCTTTATTTTATATAATTAAGTTCATGCAGTAACTCCATAAACATTTCCTTCAACAATGAAATAGATGAGCTATAAGTGATATAATCAACGAATACCTTCTTCGTTCATAAACGTATTATCTATAATATTTTAATATTTCATAATGAATGATTGACACAAAAATACGGAAATATAAGATTTACGTTTCTTGATGTAATTTGTGTCAATAATAACTTTATCTTCACAATCATTTTTATTTATTTCAGATTAGAAAAATTTATTTGAAATTAGAACATAATAAGATGATTGATAATTGATGAGGCCGATACTTGGAGAAAATTAATATCCATAATACTACAATATTTGAAATTTTCTCATAATTTAATATAAAATACCCATGACGACGTTTCGAAGTACTACTTCTTTATCAAATGCTGGATTAATACTAAGAAACGTCGTCATGCGTATTTTATATTAAATTATGAGAAAAGATTCTTGTATTATAATAATAAGATAATAAGATGAGCTGAGTAGAAACTTCTTCATATTTTTTTCATAGATCAAGATTCTTGCACAAGAAACTTTTTCTTGAATATGGTCGTTATCAAAACATCTTCTGAAAAAACATGCTGACGACGGATTTCTATATATGTTGAAATAGTTTTGTATCTATTTGTAAAAAATATGTTGATATTATTATTCTTTCGGTTTGTATATAAGTTGTTTAATGTTCTGAACTGTATTCCAAATGTGTAAATCAAAATTTTTTTGTTGAATTTTGTGTTATTTATAATGAATATGAATAATATTTGCATCATGAAGAAAAAAAATAATAAATTTAACTTCTTTTTTTTTATTTATTTAATAGTGTTGGCGTTTACTTGATGTAAATCCATTATAATTGAATATAAATGAACAATAATTTCTCAATATAAATGAGAAAACTGACATCAAATATTTGAATCAAAGATATTTCATCCTACTTTAAATATTTAAATGGTAAAATAATACATGATTCTTAAATATTCTTGATCGAACACATCATAAATAATAAAGAATCGAAGAAAAAACGGAAATGTACACATTGCGGTGAATAATTAAATCCAGTCGAAGCGAAGCTGTCGAAAAGACGAAATCGATCATTTACATGATAGATTTTAAAATTATTTGACCTTGTTTTATTTTTAGTGAAAGTTTTCTTTGTATTAATGTTTTTAAGATTTCTGTCTAAAAGTGATTATATTGTAGTGTCCTTTTTACGGTGAGTTTTTGAAAAACAAAATTGTCACATACTCCTTTTAAAATTTGTATAATTTTCGTTTCCTGCATATTCACATTTCTGATTCTTGCTCTAGAAGACTACATTGTTAGTCTGAACGATTGAAATTAATAAAAAGTTTTCATATGTTGTATTGACTTCAATTTTGCAAGTCTCCTTGTATATGGTGCGGTAGCACTCGGGTTCGAGCCCCGCTGAATGGGTTTATTCTTTATTTGTTGTTTGCGATTTAAGTAGTTTAAATAATGATATATGCTGGGTTAAGTACAATGATTAAGTGTCCATTGGCGTCCACTTAATTTGAAAAAAACCTCAATTCTTAACCAATAAGTCAAAGAAAGTTCAATACTAGAATATGTTTGATACGGTTCAAGAATTAACATTCATTTAAGTATATATATATATATATATATATATATATATATATATATATATATATATATATATATATATATATATATATATATATATATATATATATATATATATATATATATATATATATATATATATATATATATATATATATATATATATATATATATATATAAATATATATATATATATATATATATATATATATATATATATATATATATATAACCTCGCTTTATGAGTTTGTTTTACATGTCATTTTATATCTTACGTCGTTGAGCACTGTTGCTTTCATATATAACATTTTTATAATAATTGTTGGATGACTTTTGTGTCGTTTTTGATGGTTTATTGACTTATGTCAGATGCAGGTTTCCTTGTTCTACAAATTATAACTGATTAATTAACACAATATCTATATTTTTAGTATTTCTGAAGAACGGAATTGCGTTCGAAATATAAAATTGCTGACAATTAGTCGTTTGAATTAGTTCTGCCCACCTTTTGCCGATAACCCAAAATATTTTGAAAGTTTTATCATTACGGCAACACTCGCCGCGGCAAAATTCCCCGATCTTGTTGGATGATAATATGATACAATTGTTTCATCATTATTGTGAATCATCAGTCCATATTCAATCTATCAATCAAGAATCGATGACTTTCAAAACGAACATAGGTTATGTTTTGAAAGTCATCGATTCTTGATTGATAGATTAAATATGGACTGATGATTCATAATGATGATGAAACAATTGTATCCTATTATAATTCAATAATATCGATGAATTTTTCGAAACGCTCTCAATATTCACTCTCGAAAGTGATGGGTTCGTTCTCGTTGACAACATTTGTGTAGACAGCTCCCTGAGAGTTTTATTTGAAATATTTCAATTAAGAGTCTCAGTATTTACTAGTATTGAATGACCTGTGAATCTTTGAACTATATATATATATATATATATATATATATATATATATATATATATATATATATATATATATTTATATTTACATATATATATATATATATATATATATATATATATTTATATTTATATATTATATATATATATATATATATATATATATATATATATATATATATATTATATATGTATATATATATATATTTCTTGAAATTGATTTATTGCCTGTTTAAGATATTTTATTTTGAACGTTTTTAGCAATAACAGGCTTCTTTTGATATGAAAAAGTTTATTTTTGTTAACGTTTCGTTGTTATTAATATTAAATTAATATTAAATTAATAACAACGAAACGTTAACAAAAATAAACTTTTTCATATCAAAAGAAGCATGTTATTGCTAAAAACGTTCAAAAAATATATATATATATATATATATATATATATATATATATATATATATATATATATATATATATATATATATATATATATATATATATATATATATGTTGATGGCTAGGTTTTCACAGAGAAAATGATATGCTTCTGGAGATTTTCGGGTTTGCTTCCGTGTGCTGCTTCGCAGATTTCGTTGAAAATCTTTGTTAAGGCGACGTTTCGACAAAGTCTCATTTGTCATTATCTAGCCGGTCGTTTGTCTACAAATCTCTACAAGTTTGTCTGAGTTCACGATTTGTAGACAAACGACCGGCTAGATAATGACAAATGAGACTTTGTCGAAACGTCGCCATAACAAAGATTTTCAACGAAATCTGCGAAGCAGCACACGGAAGCAAACCCGAAAATCTCCAGAAATATATATATATATATATATATATATATATATATATATATATATATATATTTAAAATTTATTTATTTCCTGTATAAGACAGTTTTATTTTCAAGGTTTTTAGCAATAACAGGTTTATTTTAATGTTAAAAACTTTATTTATGTTGACGTTTCGTTGTATATCACAACTTTGTCAAAATTAATGAATTATTGAATTTTATGAATAACTATAGATATCAAAACGTCAAACTAAGTTTAAAAAATATCCAATTAGCTTTTTTGTATTTTCACATATTCATTTGTAGTATTGAGAGGAAAATTTCTGGCTTAGAATTCGCTTAGGAAGTTTTAGTCTTCTTCACCATGAGGAAACCTCTGAAAAACTCATGGTAAGACAGGTGATTCTTATTAGTGTGATTTATATATACACACATATAATTACTTACAGGTGTATTATATTATATTATCCAGAATATCTATTTTTATTGGTTTATGTGTGCGAAATTGATGGTA
The DNA here is from genome assembly GCA_030704895.1 of Henosepilachna vigintioctopunctata. NCBI lineage: Eukaryota > Metazoa > Arthropoda > Insecta > Coleoptera > Coccinellidae > Henosepilachna > Henosepilachna vigintioctopunctata. The sequence continues at coordinate 5,547,437 of JARQZJ010000065.1, forward strand.
GATCTGGAAAGAATAAGTTTTGAGATATGATGTTTGGTGATTGTGTATTTATTTTATGACTGCTATTTGTAAGTTTCATCAAATCGTTAGAAATAGAATTGAGATTTTTTATGTCTGTTCTTTCATTTACTGTGTTTACCAAATTTTTACGAATGTGTAACATTAATAAAATTTCTCCACATTTTCTGCCTTTTTCAGTTGCTAAAATAATTATGTTCAATTACAACAATACAAAGATTTTCGCAACTGAAAAGACAAAAAATTTTGAGAAAATTTAGAAATGCTGAATTGGATATAAATACGGAGAAATTTATCTGGTGTTATTTCTTGGTGAAATTTATTATGGTGTTCTTGCATTCTTCAAAGTACTGACTATGCTTATGGAGAAATATTAAGCAGTCGATAGATATATAGGACATATATAGTCAGGATGTTATGCCTGAAATAGGTTCGACATGAGTCCCTGTATCCTATTCCTAAAATTGTGCGTAATGCCCGTTTTTGGACGACAAAAATTTTCTCTACATATGCTGAACCACCCCAAAAAATGATGCAATACGTAGCTACAGATTGAAAATTAGCCTAATAAATGACCTTTAATGCACCCTTTTCCACTTGCTTTTTCCATATTTTCAGTGTACATATCACAAAACAAAGTTTCCTTTTCATCACTTCAATGCACTGTATATTTAAGCTCCAAGAAATTTTGTTTGTTTGAAAGTAATTTTGATTTATATATGTACATATTAAACCCACTAACAAGAATCACCTGGCTTACCATGAGTTTTTCAGAGGTTTTCTCATGGTGAAGAAGACTAAAAGTTCCGGAGCGAATGCTAAGCTAGAAATATTCCTCTGAATACTCAAAATGAATATGTGAAAATACAAAAAAGCCAATTTGATTGATTCGATGATAGATCAGTAATCCGAAAAATATCTGGGGTATATTGAACATTTTTCGTGGAAATTTTAGTAAACTGTTCTAAATTATGAATGTGTTTTCAATTGGAATATAATTATTATAATTTCCATGTTCATTTTCATTTCTAGATGACGATAGTAAAGTTGAGAACCTCTGACGGAAAATTGTTTGAAGTGGATCATGAGGTAATCCAATGCTCTCAAGTTTTATTTACAATGTTTCAATTGCTAGGGACCGATGATGAGGAAATACCAATTCCAAATGTTACTTCTTCCATTTTCAAAAAAGTTATTGAATGGGCAGAATTTCACATATCGGATTCAAGAAAATCTGGCGAAATAGATGATGGAAGAAAAATCTTGGACTCGTCGATTTCAGGCTGGGATGCTAATTATGTAAAAGTGCACGTTGACACTCTGTATGAAATAATGCAAGCAGCGGATTACTTAGAAATTAATAATCTCAGTATCCTTGTCTGCAAAGCATTTGCGAATATTTTAAAGACAAGTTCACCTGAAGAACTGATAAAAACATTCAGTACGGTATCTATAAAGGATGAAGGTGATGGTGGTGGTGATTAATCAATTTAGATGTGATTGAATAAAAAACAATCAGTATTAGGCAGACCTCGATACAAAAGTACGCTATTACCAATTTTACTTGCATTAGCAATGGAGATTATATGTTTTTCCAAAAACAAAGTAAGAACGTCCTCTAATGAAAAGAGGAAACAATCTTCAAATACCTCTTCAAATACCTTCAGCCCTCCCTACCTTAATGTAGAGATATAGGGAGTTGTATAGTAAATATTTTAATGTAAAAAGTAATTAAAAATATTGAGTATATTAATGTGAAAATTTTGTATTCTTATTCTTTTTTTCCAATTTAATCGTTGAAGGTAACATGCACATCACTAGGAAATTTCTTCAATTGTGAAATTATTTATATGAATTGCTAATTAAAATAGTGAAAAAAATGAACTTTTATATGAAATAATAATAATATAAAATAAATTCATTGAGAAACATTCTTGACATTGTAAAATTACATTCATTTCAATTGATACAATAATTACAACTAGGAAGAATGCTCTCAAGAGGACTGATTCAGTTTTGAGTCTGATCTTCCCTCAGCCCTCGAGCAAAAATATTGGATAAATTTATATTTACAATAATATACAACTTTATTTGAAAAGAGAAGAAAAAAATTACCTCAGAAATATTAAACATTTGGGACAATTTCACATGGTGAAGAACATTTGTGTTCTTGAAAAAAAATATAAAAACATATGATACAAAAAATTGATTCATACATACATTATTGCCTACATCCGAATCATTGGAATACTTTGCCACACTATAGTATGGCTTTGTTAGGAGCAGAGATTTAATTCTCCTCTTAAACAAATGAGCTTTCAGTACTTTCAAATTCGATGGTAAATGGTTGAAAATTTTCTCTGATAATAGAGAGAGTGCTCAAATTAAGCTGTTTTATGCATAGGAGTAAGTAGTACACACCTGTTCCTTCTTGAATACTCATAATTACTATTCAATTTAATAAACCTATATTCCTTTTCTTTAACATATAACAAACATCTATAAATATATAAACACGGTAAGGTGAGTATGTAATTATTAATGAAGTTTACAAGATGTTCGCTGATGAATATTGAATATTAATCGAAGTATTCGCTTCTGTGTAATAAACACCTTATTTATTTCTGTAGAGCAAGCAGCCCCACAGCAGAATATTATAATTTTGATGACTATATACAAGACTGTAATACACATTCATAACATAGTTTCTAGGTACGATGTTCTTAATTCTAAAGATTGCAAAAAATGACTCAATTTTTTACACAAGACCTCAATGTGTGAGGTCCATCTAAAATTTCTGTCTACATATATTCCAAGAAATGTTGTTGATTGGGATGATGATATAGTGTTGTCCTCATATTTAACATCCAAGGTACTAGTGCCTTTGCCCTTCAGAGAAAAATGAACGCATACAGTTTTGTCAACGTTCACCATCAGATTTTTATTTGACACCAACTTACAAACTCCCTCACAAAGCATTCACATGCCTCCAGAAGTTCATCAGGAGTCCTGCCAGAAACGACCACCGATGCATCATTGGCATATATTGTTACCAAAAACCGGGACAACTTCGCAGGCAGATCGTTTAAAGTGCACTTGAATGCTCAAATAAAATAATATTTTTTTTGTGGAATGTATTATAAGTAATATTTGAAATGAGTGATTTTCAGTTCTCATATTCTGTATTCCCTTAGTTATATTGTTTAATGAAATGAAAAATTACACACTCCGTGTCGCTCTAATTTCCTTTAATTTCTCGCAGTTGCAAGCGGACACAATTTCATAAGCATTTTAGAAAATATATTACTAAAGGTAAGTTTGCTAAAATGAATAATGTTTTATGCGGGAGAAAATACAAACAAAAGTGAAAGTTATCGACATATACCGCAATTGGTAGCAGCCGTTGATACGTGTTCTGAGCTTATTGGTTCTCCTCAGAACGGAGTAGCCAAGTTCAAGTTGCAAGAACCTGGAGATGGAAAAACAAGAAAAATAGAGATTTCTCTAAAGAAAATGGACACATTTTAGGCTTCCTCGTTCGAACTCTACTGATTGGGAGATTTGACCAAACTACTACGCCTTTGAGACAACCATTTACCTTTCACGGATGCTCTAAAAGGCGGAAACCTAAAATGCGTCGACTTTCTTTAGAGAACTCTCTATTTTTCTTGTTTTTCCATATCCAGTATAACATACTCCCTGTGAAATGTTAGTGATAACAGTGGCCAGCTCTAGAATTGGGAAGACGTATATAAATTCACCTGATTTATGCATAATCCAGACAGTGATACAAAGTAATCTTCTTTAAGAATTCTATTTCTATGTTATGATGAATTAATTAAACTCATAAATGAATAGAAAATATATATAAAAAAAAAGTTTTTAAAAAAACAAGACCGAAAATCTCCCTTAGCTTGACATTCAGTTTTCTTCCTTCTTGATTGAAATTTGCTATTTCCACTTCTTCAGTTGTTCAAATTAGACGTAAATGATGGAATCAATGCAATTCCAGAGAGGCATTAGTGATCTGATGGAATCTTTTTTAACTTCCAGGGGATATGCTAAAATATGTTCCCGAAAAATTCAGTTCATGAAATTCATATTGCTTTGATGCGTAGATTTATTTCCCTACTTGTTCACCACATTCTACTGTTTGAACCAAAAAAGGAAAAGGAAACCAGTTGTTCTGTAAGAAAAAAAGCACACAAATTCATATCAATAAAAAAAATCGAATTTTCAAACAAAAGAAACTTTGACTTGATTTCATTGAAATTTAATTGAGGCGGGATCATGATTCAGAAGGTTAGAAAATTCGATTTTTTCGGGAACTTTTTTAGGATAGAAAAAATGAAGCAAGAGAAACAAGATGGAGCTCGTAATTTTCATCTGAAACTGAAAAACCCAATACCATTTTGATTATCATATGTTTCTCTTTATAAGAACTAAGAAAAACTGAAAAAATTATGAAATTCTCAGGTTTGAAACAAAAAATGTGCTTAATGTGACACAATAATAATTTCAACTTACTATAAATTTCGTTTAATTGTTTCGTGTAGTTTTCCTGCTATCACGAGTTACTCAAATTTTCACACAAAATCATCAATGTGAGTTGTCCAATTTTCTCTCTATAATTATATTAATAATAATAAGTTTTACTTCCAGTATAAATTCTGCATTTGATGAAGATGTAGTATTTCGAAACGTCGTCATGCGTATTTGTATTAAATTATGAGAAAATTTATTAATTTTTTAAATGAAGTATCGGCCTCATCAATCATCAATTTAATAATAAGTTCTTTATTCCTAACAGGTGTAATACCCAATTACAGATAATAATAACATTTGTTGAATAATAAATATTAAAATAATAACCAAATAAATAAAATGAAAGAGATATAGCAAAGAGCTCAATCTAAAAAACTAAAATAGTAGGTAATAACTGAACAATAGAATTTAATGAAATATTGCAAGAATTCAAGAAGAACGCAACAAGAATCAATTCATTTTACTTAGTTTCCTTTGTTCATATAACTCCTTATAATAACTTTTATGGAGTCAAAGTAAATGTCACAATTATTGGCAAGTTTATTGAATTGAATATAAACTTAAATTCAAACACTTGAACATATGATTTACACTTTATTGACTACATAGAATGACGCGTTTCGTCGTTACAAACGACTTCTTCAGATGCTTACAGAATAATATGGAAGAATAAATGGAAGAAGTCGTTTGTAACGACGAAACGCGTCATGCTATGTAGTCAGTAGAGTGTAAATCATAAGTTCAAGTGTTTGAATTTAAGTTTATATTCAATTATAATGGATTTACATCAACTAAACGCCAACACTATTAAATAAAAAAAAATTTTTTTGAACTTGGTAGACTCCACAAATCAAATGGGGGATTGTATTAGCAAGTTGGTTCTTCGAGTCTCTAGCTAGGTGGATACCTACGTATATTCCAAGAAACTTGATTGATTCTAGTGATAAGATAGTGTTGTCTTCACATTTAACATTAAAAGTTCTTGAAAATGCAAATTATTTTGGATTATAATTTTATTGGGCATTAAATAACGTATTATTCTTTTGTCTATGGATTAATACGAATGGGGTTTGCCTGTAACAACCCTCGTTACTTCATATTTATTGTGGGAGTTTGAATTTTAGGTAGAATAGTGTTCCAAGAATTAGCCTGGTCATATTCTATTGTATCGATTAGGATTCAAGAATAACTCAATCTAAATCAATTCATTTTAGTTAATTTCCTTCGTTCATATAACTCCTAATAATAACTTTTATGGAGTCAACGTAAATATCACAATCATTGACAACTCCATAAACCAAATGGGGGTTTGTATTACCAAGTTGGTTCTTCGACAGCTAGGTGGATACCTAAGTATATTCCAAGAAACTTGATTGATTCGGGTGATAAGATAGTGTTGTGTCCATATTTAATATTCAAGGTTCTTGAAAATGCAAATTATTTTGGAATATAATTTTATTGGCGTTAAATAACGTATTATTCTCTTGTCTATGGATTAATACGAATGAGATTTGCATGTAACAACCCTCGTTACTTCATATTTATTGTGGGATTTCAAATTTTAGGTAGAATAGTGTACCAAGAATTAGCCGGGTCATTTTATATTGTACCGATTAGGAGATGAGCCCTGACATTATCTCCCTGAATATTCTGTGACATGACCGAGGGTTATTCCTAGGTCATATATCTTCATCTATCGGTCATTATAACATCGATATATCTACGAGATTCAAAGTTATTTCATGGAGTTTATATCAGTAATCAGACATCTCACCAAAGCACTCAAAATTGTGAATTTAGGTAAAGTTTCTAAATAAAATGATATTACACAGAAGGATAGAACTTTCAATACTACGTAATTTCAAAATTAAAAGCATACAGTCCACTTAATACAACATAACGATACTGAGTCTATTACCTTCAGACAAAAATGAACACGAACAGTTTTATCAAAGTTCACCATCAGACATTGGCGAATATACATAATATTTTGTGGCAGGCAAGACCAAGGTTAAATTATGTAGTTAAGTGTAAAGTGGGTAATTTACAACAAGATCATTTTGATATTGATTTAACACGGTGAAACAATGTGAATACAAGTATATGAAAAATGGCTTATTGAGATAACAGTATTTACACAGATTACATAACAAAGTCCAAGTTTCTTGGTGTACTTGAAAATTTATCAACTTCCTGGTTACTTACAATATTATTCCTGTGAATGGAAAGTTGACCTAGTTCGTTGGGCCTATTTTCGGATGTACTGTTTCTTGAGTAGGTCTTCAGTCTTCTCAGACTGGAGATCTGAGAAGAATGATAATATTAAAAATAATGAAAAATCTCAAAAATAAAAACAGCAGCGGTGATGATGATGTACCAGCAAGCATAGTGAAAGCCACAATTAATGAAATAGCCGAACCAGTTACATATATAAAAAATAATTCTATTGAGTATGGTATATTTCCTGAAAATCTGAAACTCGCTTTAAGGATACCAATTTTTAAGAAGGGAGATAGAAGCATTCTCGAGAACTATAGACCAATAAGTTAATTATCATATTTCTCAAAATTATTTGAATTAGTGATAACAACAAGATTACTGAACTTTTTGACAAGTTGCAATATACTGAGTAACAGCCAACATGGATTTATTAGAGGCAGGTCAACAAAAACTGCCATTTTTCAATTCATTCGGAAAGTATTGGAGGCTCTGGAGGGAAAACTAAATATAATTGGATTATTCCTGGATCTCTCGAGGGCGCATGACAGCGTTGACGATGAGATTCTGTTGGAAATCATGGAGAACACTGGAATTAGAGGTCAACTCCTAAAGTGGTTCAGATCTTACCTAACAAAACGAGAACAGAGAGTGTTGATAGTAGAAAAGAGCGAAGAAATACAATCGCACAAAGGCCAAATGAAACAGGGCATACCGCAAGGTAGCATATTAGGAAGTATTCTATTTTTGCTGTACATAAATTATTTAACAGGTGTTACTGGATTTGGAGAACTGATGATATTGTTTGCTGATGATACCAATCTATTACTGTGGGATGAAAATCTTCAAGAACTGATTGGCAAGGTGTCTGGTGCCTTTGTAAGGATTCAGGAATAGCTACAATTTCGTAAACTCAAACTCAATACTGAAAAAACGAGTATTATGTACTTCAGAACCCAACATTCAACAAAAAATATATCAAGAGAGATAATGATTGATGGAGACAACCTCAGTCTTCAAAAAACAGCAAATCCTAGGATTGACACTGGATGAACATCTTACATGGAGACAACATATAGAAATTACTAACAGATGCTTAAATTCGGTATGCTATACCATCAGAGTGTTAGCAAAATACCTAAGGAGAGATATATTAAAAACCATATACTTTGCCAACTTCGAATCAAGACTGAGGTATGGTATCATTTTCTATGGATCACATAAAAGTATTAAGGACATCTTTTTAACTCAAAAAAAGGTAATGGTAATAATGTTTGGAGTTAAAAAGTAGAGAAAGTGGAGAAAAGCAGAGGTTTGTTTAAAAACAACAAAATTTTAACAGTGTAAGCAGTTTACATCCAGGAATGTCTGAAAAATAAACACCTTTTTGAAAGGTACTCAAGCCAAAGCAGTTATGAAAATAGAGAGACACAATATATTTATCCTATACATCACCTTGCTATGACAGAGAAAAGCTGCCACTATTCCTGCTTGAGGATTTTCAGTAAACTGCCTAATTCCATCAGAAGGGAAAGAAATATCAGAAAGTACAAAAAAGCAATATACGAATTTTTACTTAAGTTAGAGCCATATGATTTGGGTGAATTTTATACTGGTTAAATTGTAAATTTTTTTATGAAACTATTTTTTTTTAATATTTGTAGTAACTAGAAATAAAGATCTATTCTATTCTATTCTATTCTACTGAACCGAAAAGCGGCTTTAGGTGTATTTATTTTTTCGAATGAACGTACTGTAGATCGAGAGAGATTCTCTGCGTAGTGAGCGAAAATGAAGACGCCAAGTGGCCTGATGAAACCGATGTTGATCTTCAACAAATCACTGTGCCTACAACTAACTTGCAAGATGCTTATCCAGTTAATGGTGTTGATGAAAGTATTGCTAATCCGTGGTCTGAGGACATTGTAAATTAAATTATGTTCATGTATTATTACAAAAAAGTTTTTCGCATTTCGTTCATTATTTTTACCACATTCCAAAACAACTCGCAAGCTTGTATACCTCTTAGGGTTATTATTGTAGTTTTTTTAATTTCTGAAATAAAATTTGATGATACTTAACCTGTATTTTATAATAGATATTTTGAAAAAATTGAGATTCTTCAAGGTACTAAAAAATACACGTGATATAGGGTAAGGAGGGGGGTTAGTCTTAAACCTCACCATGTATCACGAAGGGGAGGGGGGCTTAAAAATACAAAAAAAAAATCACATGATTAATGGACGGTCCCATACCTCCAGAAGTCCCTCAAGAGTTTTGCCAGAAACATCCACTCATGAATCATCATGAGTAACCCAGAAATTCGGTTCGCTTGAAAATAAATTATATTCAATTCCAATTTGAAAGCAAAATCATTACCCCATAAATTGATTGCAGAATAGTTACCTTCAACTATATGAAATAAAACTGACACTACGAGTTGAGATCCTTTCTGAGAAGGATCAAAGTCCTTTTATAATTCAAAGCCATTCAGTATTCCACTGCATTCATTTGGGTGAAAGGAAGGGACGATAGAGCCACATGTCTGTTGCAGGTAAGCTCCGCACATGTCAGATTTTCAAACAAATTTCAAGATAAAAAATAATTTGCACTCGCATAGCGCCATCTGTCAGAATTTCTTTGTGAAAGAAAACGAAAGACCCTGCCAAGCTTTTTGAATATTTATTATGCTCACGGAGCTTACATTAGGCCCTTAGAAGGAACGGAATACCTTTGTACAAAGGGCGCTATTATGTCGTCCCTCTCCTTACTGAATCTTTGTTTTGTTTATTAGAAATATCCCACAATCGAGTTCGCATTGCATGGATTATACACCAGGAAAAATATAATTAGCTGCTTGGCAGGTTATATATTTTCATGACTTTGCAAGAAAACTTTCTCTTTGTGACAAACTTTCTTGAATAGATCGTTTCATTTTGATCAAACGATTGACTTGATCGATGGAGAGAAATTAGAGGCAACTTCATTGTATTTTAGTTAGGGATGATCGATGTTAAAAAAACATCGATGTTGACATCGATGTCATAATCGAAAGCCCAACATCGATGCTCGATATTTATCGAATACCGAACATCGATGTTAAAACATCGATGTTCTTGCTTTGAACATCGATTTTCAATGATCATCGAGCATCCCTATTGGTCGTGCGTGAGGCCGTGAGTTAACATCGATATCGATTCCGTTAACATCGATGTTCGATATTTATCGAAAAGCGAACATCGATGTTGAAACATCGATGTTTTTGCTTTCGACATCGATGATCATCGAACATCGATGATCATTGACCATCCCTAATTTTAGTATATTTAGTTAACATCTTCAGAACAAGTATCGTATATGCGCCAATCAATACGTTAATTTTATAATATGTGAGAAAAAATATACCTACTTACAGTAGGTATATTTTCTGATACTATACTAGGATCTATTTCTGATGATAGCCAATGAGCTTGAAACATATGTAAACGGCTGTTACAAAAACAAGCAAAGTAAATCTCAGGTAAATATCGTAAATTTCTTAACTCTATATATATATATATATATATATATATATATATATATATATATATATATATATATATATATATATATATATATATATATATATATATATATATAGGAAAATGAACACTAGAACATTCTTTCGAAAAATTCAAATTAATCAAATTAAATTATCAATTAATAATTATTATTAAATTCAGTGCCATAAGCCCAAAAAATTTCATTTCCTTATATATATACATATATATATATATAAATATATTTTCTTATATATATATATATATATATATATATATATATATATATATATATATATATATATATATATATATATATATATATATATATATATATATATATATATATATATATAAATCTATAATATAAAAAGGAATCGCAAAATGTGTTGGTAAGCGCATAACTCAACAACGCCTAGCCAATTTTGCCAATTCTTTTTTTAAAATGTTCGTTGAACTCTAAGGGTGGTTTTTACGACGAGAAGAATTCGAATAATTGCCGGGAAAACCCTAAAAACAGCTCATTTCTTTTTCCCATTCAAACGGTTTCTAACTAAAATGTGGAGTCAACGGCTGGACCGATTTCACTATTTTTTTGTTGCGTTTGTTATTGTCAGGAAAAATATTTTAAAAATTGCAATTAAAATAAGAAAATTCAAGAATACTCTATTAATAATATAAGTAAGAAATAATTATTAACTCTCAAAAAGAGGATGTAAAAACTGAATATCTTATCACACATCTCGGTTAGTTTTTTTTTATTTAATATAAATTCTGGTAAGATTAAATAGACTAACATACACGTTACGAACATGGCACGCGCCGGTCTCCGTAGCTAAGTCGGTAGAACTCCCGACTATGGTGCGGAAGAACTCGGGTTCAAGCCCCGCTGAAGGCATGGGTGTTTGTGTTTGTCTATGATTTAAGGAGTTTAATTAATGATATATGCTGTTTAATGTACATGATTACAAGCCCAATGGCCGTTCGGCACCGGCGTTAAATTATATGTCCACTGAATTAAAAAAAAAAAAAACATAGCACGTGGTATATTTGATTATGAAAAAGAATACATCGTTTCTTTAATTTACTGTTTAAATTTCGTTTTAAAAAATGATAGCTATTAGATGTAAAAACTTAAGTCGCAGAACTCGCAATGCAGCAAGTCAAAGATATAAAAGAGCAAGTCAAACTGACGAGCAACGCGAAGCTCGGAATGAAGTTGAACGGAATCGATGGAATCGAAATTAACAATATGAAAAGGTTGCGTTTAACTTCTATCGATCTGCATTAAATTATAACGTTGAAATAGATTACAGTTCACAGCAAATCGTTGCTATGGACCAATAAACGTTTTGTGTCAATATTGCAAAGCAAAGTTTAATTGTTATTGATAAGAAAATACTACGAATGATGCGACAAAATATTGCGCGAAGAGTCAATTCAAATAGACGCTATTGGTACAGCAACCACCCACTACTGGTACAGCAACCAGCCACTATATTCATTGGTTTCCGGAAATGGACTAAATTCTGAACATTTTTTGACTTATATCCAGCAAATATCTCATATAATTAATAATGAGATATATGGGACAAGTACTTGATACGAAATTAGGAACATGCCATACAACTATAGAACGGACAGGTTAATAACTTTCAATATAACATACGTCTTAATACGAATTTTACGATAATTCGTTACTGATTTGAAATAACAGGAAGTATTACAGTTCCTTCGTAAGTGAGTAATTCCCTAGCTCCACACGGGATAAATATTTAAAACAAGATAGTGTAGCAGAAATATAAGAATATGTCTTTCCGGCTTTTTGAAAAATACTCACATAAAAATAAATGGGCGTAACAAGTTCTCCGTAAGATTAAGTATATATATATATATATATATATATATATATATATATATATATATATATATATATATATATATATATATATATATATATATATATATATAAATCTATATATATATATATATATATATATATATATATATATATATATATATATATATATATATTTAAAATTGATTTATTGCCTGTTGTTTACGTTGGGCGTAAACCTGAGAGACCTTGGTTCGTATCCCAGTCGAGGTTGAAAACTTTTGTGGTGTAATTTCGATTACAAATTTACATTAAATATTTCTTCATATATAATATGTCCGTACGTGCATGGTTAGCGCGAATAATATGCACTTTACTTTAATCTCATGTTCATTAACGAAAAAAACACATCGGGAAAATTGCCACCACGGCTTTGGATACGCATACGCACTTGTTTGTCCAAAATTTTCATAACAATGAAGCATAAATTTCGTTGATGTAACGTTGAATCTTATGTCCTAAAGCATGGTTGTGAGCTTGTTGACATAGATCTGTGGTTTTAATTAAACCCATAAAAAATCTAATGGAGTTAAATCGCACGATCTAGGGGGCCAAATATGATCACAAAAGTCTTTCATGCAGTAATTGTAGTGTTTCACAGGCGGTTTGGCATGTGGTACTATTCTGTTGAGACCACATATTGATTACATCAATGTCACCCAAGTTCGGTAGAAAGAAGTGTGTTATCATGTCGCATGAATGGCGGTAAATTCAAATGTTGCTTTAATTTTGGGACATCCTTTATATAAATGGATAAAGAACATCACTTTAAAACCTGCATCTCAAAGAGCCGTTGATACGTGTTTCCAAATTCCAGAATGAGGGGAACAGTTCTCAGTGAAAATTCATGTGAGCTCCCTCTATCAGAGAAAAGACGTATTAACTCTCCCTAGCATTCTCTTAACTCTTCTAGCGTTTGTAAGTCTTTTCTCCGATAGAGGGAGCTCATGTGAATTTTCACTGAAAACATTCTGGTATAGAACCTATGGGCGTTTTGAAAGTCATAGATTCTTGATTGATATTCATCGATAAAGATCGATGAATTTTTCGAAACACACTCAATATTCACTCTAGAAAGTGATGGTTTCGTTCTTGTTGACAACATTTGTGTAGACAGCTCCCCGAGAGTTTTATTTGAAATATTTCGATTAATAGTCTCTAGTCTAAGTATTTACTATATATATATATATATATATATATATATATATATATATATATATATATATATATATATATATATATATATATATATATATATATATATATATATATATATATATATATATATATATATATATATATATATATATATATATATATATATATATTTTGAAAGTTTTTAGCATTAACAGGCTTTTTTAATATGAAAAAGTTTATTTCTGTTGTCGTTTCGTTAAATCGCACGATCTAGGGGGCCAAATATGATCACAAAAGTCTTTCATGCAGTAATTGTAGTGTTTCACAGGCGGTAAATAATTCCTCTATATAGGTTTTAATATTCCTCTGATAATGAAAATCAATAAGTGAATATACAAAAAAACTAATTTGATTTTTCAAAAAATTAAGTTTGACATTTGATATCCATAGTAACTCATAAATTCAATTATTCATTAGTTTTGACAAAGTTGTAATATAACAACGAAACGTCAACAGAAATAAACTTTTTCATATTAAAAAAGCCTGTTAATGCTAAAAACTTTCAAAATAAATACCTCAAACAGGCAATAAATCAATTTCAAGAAATATATATATATATATATATATATATATATATATATATATATATATATATATATATATATATATATATATATATATATATATATATCTCGCTTATTACTACTGATAACTCAGGTTTTTCGGTTGTTAAATATATCTTTTATTCTCAAAAATTTTAATTGCGCTTGGTAGGTGTTTCGAATAATTGATTATTTCATCGATTATTTTTCTCTTCAACAATATTTGTGGACCTGACATAATAACATTTTCAATTTTGCATAAAATCCCAAAATGGTGTCTCCAATATAAGAAAGGTCTTTTCCAACTTTTCAATCCTTTTTTCATTACTTATTTGATACTCAACAAATTATTTTTCTATTAAGACAATTTCAAAAAGCAAGACAAGTATTTTTTATATTTTGTCGATTTGTTGCGTTGATATGAATCTCCAACATTACAGAGGAGTTCGTATAATATATATATATATATATATATATATATATATATATATATATATATATATATATATATATATATATATATATATATATATATATATATATATATATATATATATATATATATATATATATATATATATATATATTATATAATATTTATCTCGTATGGAGCCAGGGACCTACTCACTTACGAAAGTACTGCAATACTTCGTGTTATTTCAATATATATATATATATATATATATATATATATATATATATATATATATATATATATATATATATATTATATAATATTTATCTCGTATGGAGCCAGGGACCTACTCACTTACGAAAGTACTGCAATACTTCGTGTTATTTCAAATCAGTCGAATTATCGAAAAATTCCTATATCAACACGTTTGATATATTGAAAGTTATTAACCTGTCCGTTCTATAGTAGAATGGCATGTTCCTAATTTCGTAGCATGTACTTCTCCCATATATCTCATCATTAATTATATGAGATATTTGCTGGATATAAGTCAAAATTTTTTTAGAATTTAGTCCACACCCTGAAACCAATGAAATGTATTGGCTCTGGCGGCTGTACCAATAGCGTCTATTTGAATTAACTTCGCGCAATATTTTGTCGCATCATTAGTAGTATTTTCTTATCAATAACAATTAAACTTTACTTTGCACTATGTTAGTAACGTTTATGTTAGTCTATTCAAAATTAACAAAATTTTATATCAAAATGAAGTTTTAATATTAGTCGTGATAGCTCTCAACTAACCGTGATGTGATAAGATATTCAGTTTTTTATAAAATTATTATATATATATATATATATATATATATATATATATATATATATATATATATATATATATATATATATATTTTTTTTTTTTTAATGTTTTTAGCAATAACAGGCTTCTTTTAATATGAAAAACTCTATTCTCGTTGACGTTTCTTTGTATATCACAACTTTGTCAAAACCTATTATCGTAAACGAGAATAAAGTTTTTCATATTAAAAGAAGCCTGTTATTGCTAAAAATATTCAAAAAAATAAAAACAGGCAATAAATCAATTTTAAATTATTGTTGATATGTCATTAACTTTAGAGTTATTTTGGGTAAATATTACATGTTCAATGAAATCAAGATAAGTGTATTTTTTGAACTTGAACTCACTCAAATATTCGAGAAAGAAATGATATTTCTCAGCTATAAAGACACTCATTCAAGGAATCAAAGGAAATTCGAACGGGATTGTCAAATTCATGAGAAAGGAATTTGAATAAGGAAATGTTTCGTGAATCAATACGAATTCAAAACGCGCCCTTTTTATTGAGGGGGAATTCTCTAAGTGCCCTTTTGAAACTAAATGAATCGAGGCGCAATTCGCTTTAATTACCGAAGCAGGGAATATCGTTTTCTGTCGTTCCCTCGTCTATAATGGGCTATTGTTGAAATTTATATCCTGCCTTATATGACACCGAATATTTCAGGCACTTTTAACAAAGCGTTTTTTTGTGGCTGGCTCAAGCAATCTGGGTCAAACCTCTTTATTAAGAGTAATCTTAATGACCCCTTTAATAACTTCAGGGATTCTTGTCAGCTCAACTTTGCGAGTTGACGAGCTTTGAAGTTCGAAAAAAAGGACCGGATTCTCATACCCTTAAAAGTACCAGATCCGTAACATTCCCACCCAAGATCAAGTTATATCTTCAAAAGCAACCGAAAAAGAATAAGCTGAAGGGTTTCATGGAAAGGCACATATATATATATATATATATATATATATATATATATATATATATATATATATATAAGAATATATATATATATATATATATATATATATATATATATATATATATATATAAGAAAATGAACACTAGAACATTCATTCGAAAAATTCAAATTAATCAAGAGAATGTTATAGTAGAGCTAGATATGTGAACGTGTACGATGTGATGTCTCCATTATCCTTCAAGGGATTAATGTTAGAGAAATATTGAAATCGATGCCACACCTGATGGAAGTGCGAGATATATATGTTTCGTTCTGCAAGGAACTCGTCAGTCTCACCACGTCCATCGAAGTGAGGCAACGATTTCAACCTTCAAGCATCTTCTTGTGGCTTCAAGCGGAAGATCGTAGAGTAATGAATACTCTACAATTCCATCTACAGAAATCAGTTGAAATCGTTGCCTCACTTCGATGGACGTGGTGCCACTGACGAGTTCCTTGCAGAACGAAACATTAATTTATTTCTCTAACATTAATCCCTTGAAGGATAATGGAGACATCACATCGTACACGTTCACATATCTAGCTCTACTATAACATTCTCTTGATTAATTTTAATTTTTCTAATGAATGTTCTAGTGTTCATTTTCTCAAATATTTCATTCAGTGCCATAAGCACAAAAAAATTTCATTTCCTTAAAAATATCGCCGAATAGGCCCCTGAAATACGGGAATAAACGCGAGCGCTCTACTAACGCAACCTATTGACATTTAAAAACATCGTTCGATGATATTTGTCAAATAGACATTGCAATTTAGTAGATACCTACGGGTATAGCAGATATGTGAAATTTCGATGCTTGGTGTGTCTGTAATCTGAGAAAGGTGTTTTCTACTGATTTCTATAGATGAAATTGTAGTGTATTCATTACTCTACGATCTTCCGCTTGAAGTCACAAGAAGATGCTCGAAGGTTGAAATCGTTGCCTCACTTCGATGGACGTGGTGCGACTGACGAGTTCCTTGCAGAACGAAACATATATGTCTCGCACTTCCATCAGGTGTGGCATCGATTTCAATATTTCTCTAACATTAATCCCTTGAAGGATAATGGAGACATCACATCGTACACGTTCACATATCTAGCTCTACTATAACATTCTCTTTGTTAATTTGAATTTTTCAAATCAATGTTCTAGTGTTAATTTTTCAAAATATATATATATATATATATATATATATATATATATATATATATATATATATATATATATATATATATATATATATATATATATATTAAAATAAATTGAACTCTTGGCTTAATGTTTCACGATTTATTTAACAATATGAATATTCAACATGTTTCGAGCGTTGAAACGCTCGAAACTTCCCTTTGACTTCGTTGACTTCCCTTTGCCTGGGTTGTTGTTCTATGAACGTAGTGAAACCTTCCTTCACTGCTTCGGCCCTTTTCCTCGCATCTTCCATTATCGTTTCGCTTTTCTCTATTCTGTTTTCGGATGTATAATATCCCCGATTAACCACTGAATGCGGAACCCGCGGTACGACGTCCCGTATTCCGTCGACTTCTCGTTGCCTGGGTTGTTGTTCTATGGCCGTAGTTGGAGTTTTACATAATAGGAATACGTGGTACAATGTTTCGTATTCCGTCAACTTCGTTCAACCTGAGATTTACAAGATTGTATTTATTTATCATCATCGGCATGATCTTCCGGACGCTGTGTGAACGTGATCAGCCAAGCAGAAATTGCCGACGCCTTGCCCTTAACAATTATCCCTAGAAGCATAATGAGGGCAAAACTGTAAAAAGTAGAAAAAAGTACAAATCGACGACGAAGAGGCATATGGAAGATAATTCCGGACCTCATTAAAATTCAGTGGGTCTCTGAAGAAATTATTCGTGCTAACCAACACGTACGGACATGCTGTGAGACGTAAACCTGAAAGACCTATCCCAGTCGAGTTCCAAAAACGTTTAGATGTAACTTTGATTCTGAATATATAATAAAATATATATTATATATATATATATATATATATATATATATATATATATATATATATATATATATATATATATATATATATATATATATTATTTTGAAAGTTTTTAGCAATAACAGGCTTTTTTTGATATGAAAAAGTTTATTTTTGTTGACGTTTCGTTGTTATATTACAACTTTGTCAAAACTCTTTTTTTTTTAAAGGACCCAAATATTATTTATTTGTACATATGTATAACATGCAGATCTTTGTGCCGCCCAAAACCGCGATTAGATATACATACATAACTTATTATTAAATTGAGGGATCAGCCGTGTAACATCATCTTTATATTAGACTACAAAGGTCTACAAGTGATTATTTTCATTTTCTACAGCTAGTTCCAAATTTGTAGATTTCATGTAAAATTCTTCTTAATTAATTAATAAAAATGTTTGTTGAAAAAGATTTGTATTCGTTACATCTTGCAATTTTATGTACTGTTTTCATGTACTTTTGTTTGTTCTGATACAACTTTGATATACTGTTGCAAAAAGAAATTTGACACAAAGGTGTCAAATTCTTTTTATTCAATTGGATCGGCAAACTTCAACATTTCAGCAGAAATAGCTCATTTTCGAAAGTACTCAACACATCTCCATTCTCTACTCAACTCAGGAAACATTGCGAAGGAGATTTATCAGCAAGTACATCCGTGCAAATATATCGAAAAGGGCACTGCTGGTTCACATTGTGGGGATTGTGGGGAAGCATTGAATTACTGGACGATATTTTGATTCTTTTTTACTTCTATTCTATTCTATTCTTTATTGATCCTGGATTGTGACCATTTATTAGAGTAATTAATGTCACACGAACGGTCAGTTTGTCGAGATGAAAAAAGAACCAGGTTAATACTGTTTCTGTAGGGTTATATGAGCGGGTATCTTCGCATCGCATTATCATTTTGAGTGATATCGATCAAACCTCCAGTCACAGCAAAAGATCGGTTTTGAGACTGCTCTAATGACAAGTCAAAACCCACTGCATTAGGTCTTCAAACAATCGTTTCTAGTGAAGTCTGTATTGTTTTTTATCTTAATTTCTTCGATCTGCGGTTTTTGAATGTCTATGGTTGTGGTTTTCATCTGATTACCCGTTTTATCACAAAACAAACACGAAGTTCTTCATTTTTTATATTTATCACTTGTAGCGAACTTGTTCACTTTTTTTTTAATTTAAGCACTAGGTAATTAAACACTCACATACCAGACATTTTGCATTATATTGCGTGAATACCAAAAAATTAACTCTTCTAAACTATCATTCCATTTCTACTGGCGACTACACGCGCTATGGCGCATTATGGCGCTCGAAGGGGGAGGAGGGCCAATAATAGGAAAATGGATCAGCACAGGTCTATTATACATACAGGGTTTACTGTCTACTGTGTACTGTACAGGGTTTATTAGAATCTGAATTTTATTCTATACTAGTTGACCCGGCAAACTTTGTAAGCCAATATATTTTTATATAAATATTTCACAAAAAGCCGGAAATACATGTTCTACTATTTGTGCTACACTATCTTGTTTTTGATATTTATCCCGTGTGGAGCCAGGCACTTACTCACTTACGAAGGGACTGCAATACTTCCTGTTATTTCAAATCAGACGAATTATCAAAAAATTTCTATATCAACACGTTTGATATATTATTGAAAGTGATTAACCTAACCCTTCTATAGTTCTACGACATGTTCTTAATTTCGTAGCAAGTACTTGTCCCACATATCTCATCATTATTATATGAGATATTTGCTGGATATAAGTCAAAAAATGTTCAGAATTTAGTACATTCCTGAAAACCAATGAATATAGTGGTTCTGGTGGCTGTACCATTAGCGTCTATTTGAATTGACTATTCGCGAAATATTTTGTCGCATCATTGGTAGTATTTTCTTATCGATAACAATCAAACTTTGCCTTTCAATGGCACACGACGTTCATTGGTCTAATAGCAACGATTTGCTGTGAACTGTAATCTTTTCAATGCTATAATTGAATGCATGCCGATAGGATTTAAACTCAACCTTTTCATATTGTTATATTCGATTCCATCGATTCCGTTCAACTTCATTCCGAGCTTCGCGATTGGTTGTCAGTTTGACTTGCTCTTTTATATCTTTGACTTGCTGCATTGCGAGTTCTGCGACTTAAGTTTGTACATTTAATAGCTATCATTTTTAAAAACGAAATTTCAACTGTAAATTAAAGAAAGCTATATATTCTTCTTTATTATCAAATATACCACGTGCAATGTTAGTAACGGGTATGTTAGTCTATTTAAACTTACCACTATTTTAAATTAAATTGAAGTTTTGATATTAGTCGTGATAGATTTGAACTAACCGAAATGTGTGATAGGATATTCAATTTTTCTACATCCTCTTTTTGAGAAGTAATAATTATTTCTTACCCAAATCATTAATTAAGTATTCTCAAGTTTTCTAATTTTACACACAATTTTTTAAATTTTTTCCCTGAGAATAACAAACAAAACAAAAAAAAAATAGTGAAATCGGTCCAGCCGTTGACTCTATATTTTAGTTAGAAAACATTTGTATGGGAAAAAGAAATGGACTGTTTTTATGGTTTTCCCGGAAAGTATTCGAATTGTTCTCGCCGTAAAAACCATCCTTGTAGTTCAACGAATATTTTTAAAAAAGAATTGGCAAAATTCTTCCAGGCGCTTACCAAAACATTTTGCGATTCATTTTTATATCATAGATTAGTTGATATATTTTTCCGTGAATATTTTCGAAAATCCTGAAAGACATATTCTACTATTCTTATTTTTATTTTTATTATTCATCCGGTCTGGATCCCAGATGACACAAATGGATTAATGAAATGTAATAATTTCACTAATTGCGGATAATTCGAAGTATCAATAGTTCCAAAAATTTTATACTAGAACTGAAGATTCGTAATTGTGTAGTAAGTGCTTTCTCTTTATATTTCCCTCATAGAAATCCTCAAGGAGTTTTTTGAAAATCGTAACATCTTTCTTCATTGAAACTCAATTAACAATAGGACAATAAATTATAATATAATATTATAATAATTTAATAAATAATAATAACTAATTAGATATAATTAATAATAATCAATGATAATATAATATAATACAATAAAATATAATAAATAACAATAAAAAATATTATGTTCTGAACTTCTAAATACACATCAAAGTACTGAGAATACTCTTTTGCTGTGTCTAAAAAGAGCTAATTGAATTATGTCAATCTATCCGTACTATCAATATTAAAACTCTAAATCAAACTCTTGGTTTAATGTTTCACGAAATTTGTGAAATATTAAGCCAAGAGATTGATTTTTATTTGTATTTAATTCTGTTTCACCAAGAGATAAGCAAGAATTCAATCTCAATTATTACTATCCATATTTTTTTTGTTTTTTATTAATTTTATTCCATAACTACATTGCTCAATATATTTCATGTTTCAAATTTTTTACGTGTGTGAGACAACGTGATGTTCAACATTTTTTTTTATTCGTATTCGCTTACTGTTGTTCATCTAGGTTTATAACATTAATAAACTTACTATTACTATTATTGAAGCTAGCAGCTGCTACCTGCAAAACTGACGTTAATCTCTCAATAGCTGCCAGTCTTCTGTCTTATTCGCTCAATGACTTTACAAATTTTGAGGTTTCCAAATGTTAATTAAAGAAAACTGTTGCACCTATTCTTCTTTATAATTATAATCAATTATACCACGTGTTACCAAAACTTTATGTAAAATTGAACTTCCAATATACGGCTTGATAGCTCTGAAGTAATCGTGATATGCACTATTTTCAACACTCGTTTTGGCGATATTGAGTTTCATCTCATCTTCTTAAAGACGACATTTGCAGTACGAAATCTGTCAATGTTATGACAAACGCCATAAGGTTACTTTGTCATATATTGTCAAAAAAAAAAAATTCATTATGGTGGTTAATTATTCTTTGCTTTTATAATTTTCCGTGCAATTTTCTTCATTTTTTTTTTCATAACAACCTAACAACTTTTTCTCGACAATAGAATAACAACAAGAAATGAATTAGCAGAGTTGACCCCAGGCTTTCACGTGTGATGCCGTGACCAAGGGAAATAGCGATTCATTTATATATATATATATATATATATATATATATATATTATATATATATATATATATATATATATTTCTTGAAATTGATTTATTGCCTGTTTAAGATATTTTATTTTGAAAGTTTTTAGCAATAACAGGCTTTTTTTTTTGATATGAAAAAGTTTATTTTTGTTGACGTTTCGTTGTTATATTACAACTTTGTCAAAACTCTTTTTTTTTTTTTTTTTTTAAAGTTTTGACAAAGTTGTAATATAACAACGAAACGTCAACAAAATAAACTTTTTCATATCAAAAAAAGCCTGTTATTGCTAAAAACTTTCAAAATAAAATATCTTAAACAGGCAATAAATCAATTTCAAGAAATATATATATATATATATATATATATATATATATATATATATATATATATATATAAACGAATCGCTATTTCCCTTGGTCACGGCATCACACGTGAAAGCCTGGGGTCAACTCTGCTAATTCTTTTCTTGTTGTTATTCTATTGTCGAGAAAAAGTTGTTAAGTTGTTATGAAAAAAAAAATTAAGAAAATTGCACGGAAGATTATAAAAGCAAAGAATACTTAACCACCATAATGAATTTTTTGTTTTTGACAATATATGACAAAGTAACCTTATGGCGTTTGTCATAACATTGACAGATTTCGTACTGCAAATGTCGTCTTTAAGAAGATAAGATGAAACTCAATATCGCCAAAACGAGTGTTGAAAATAGTGCATATCACGATTACTTCAGAGCTATCAAGCCGTATATTGGAAGTTCAATTTTACATAAAGTTTTGGTAACACGTGGTATAATTGGTTATAATTATAAAGAAGAATAGGTGCAACAGTTTTCTTTAATTAACATTTGGAAACCTCAAAATTTGTAGTCATTGAGCGAATAAGACAGAAGACTGGCTGCTATTGAGAGATTAACGTCAGTTTTGCAGGTAGCAGCTGCTAACTTCAATAATAGTAATAGTAAGTTTATTAATGTTATAAACCTAGATGAACAACAGTAAGCGAATACAAATAAAAAAAAAAGTTGAACATCACGTTGCCTCACACACGTCAAAAATTCAAAACATGAAATATATTAAGCAATGTAGTTATGGAATAAAATTAATAAAAAACAAAAAAAATATGGATAGTAATAATTGAGATTGAATTCTTGCTTATCTCTTGGTGAGACATAATTAAATACAAATAAAAATCAATCTCTTGGCTTAATATTTCACAAATTTCGTGAAACATTAAACCAAGAGTTTGATTTAGAGTTTTAATATTGATAGTACGGATAGATTGACATAATTCAATTAGCTCTTTTTAGACACAGCAAAAGAGTATTCTCAGTACTTTGATGTGTATTTAGAAGTTCAGAACATAATATTTTTTATTGTTATTTATTATATTTTATTGTATTATATTATATTATCATTTATTATTATTAATTATATCTAATTAGATATAATTAATTACAAATTATTATAATATAATATTATAATAATTTAATTAATAATAATAACTAATTAGTTATTATTATTAATTAAATTATTATAATATTATATTATAATTTATTGTCCTATTGTTAATTGAGTTTCAATGAAGAAATATGTTACGATTTTCAAAAAACTCCTTGAGGATTTCTATGAGGGAAATATAAAGAAAAAGCACTTACTACACAATTACGAATCTTTAGTTCTAGTATAAAATTTTTGGAACTATTGATAATTCGACTTATTGGCAATTAGTGAAATTATTACATTTCATTAATCCATTTGTGTCATCTGGGATCCAGACCGGATGAATAATAAAAATAAAAATAAGAATAGTAGAATATGTCTTTCAGGATTTTCGAAAATATTCACGGAAAAATATATCAACTAATCTATGATATAAAAATGAATCGCAAAATGTTTTGGTAAGCGCATAACTCAACAAGCCTGGAAGAATTTTGCCAATTCTTTTTTTAAAATATTCCTTGAACTACAAGGATGGTTTTTACGGCGAGAACAATTCGAATAATTTCCGGGAAAACCATAAAAACAGTCCATTTCTTTTTCCCATACAAATGTTTTCTAACTAAAATATAGAGTCAACGGCTGGACCGATTTCACTATTTTTTTTTGTTTTGTTTGTTATTGTCAGGGAAAAAATTTAAAAAATTGTGTGTAAAATTGGAAAATTTAAGAATACTTAATTAATGATATGGGTAAGAAATAATTATTACTTCTCAAAAAGAGGATGTAAAAAAATTGAATATCCTATCACACATTTCGGTTAGTTCAAATCTATCACGACTAATACCAAAACTTCAATTTATTTAGAATGTTGGTAAGTTTAAATAGACTAACATACCCGTTACTAACAGTGCACGTGGTATATTTGATTATAAAGAAGAATATATAGTTTTCTTTAATTTACAGTTGAAATTTCGTTTTTAAAAATGATAGCTATTAAATGTACAAACTTAAGTCGCAGAACTCGCAATGCAGCAAGTCAAAGATATAAGAGAGCAAGTCAAACTGACGAGCAACGCGAAGCTCGGAATGAAGCTGAACGCAATCGATGGAATCGAAATTAACAATATGAAATGGTTGAGTTTAAATCCTATCGACATGCATTCAATTATAACGTTGAAAAGATTACAGTTCACAGCAAATCGTTGCTATTAGACCAATGAACGTTGTGTGCCATTGAAAGGCAAAGTTTGATTGTTATTGATAAGAAAATACTACCAATGATGCAACAAAATATTTCGCGAATAGTCAATTCAAATAGACGCTAATGGTACAGCCACCAGAACCACTAATTTATTGGTTTGCGGGAATGGACTAAATTCTGAATATTTTTTGACTTCATATAATAATGAGATATGTAGGACAAGCTACGAAATTAGGAACATGTCGTAGAACTATAGAAGGGACAGGTTAATCACTTTCAATAATACATCAAACGTGTTGATATAGAAATTTTTTGATAATTCGTCTGATTTGAAATAACAGGAAGTATTGCAGTCCCTTCGTAAGTGAGTAAGTCCCTGGCTCCACACGAGATAAATATCAAAAACAATATAGAGTAGCACAACTAGTAGAACATATCTTTCCGGCTTTTTGTAAAATATTCATATAAAAATACATGGGCTTACAAAGTTACAAAGCTTGCCGGGTCAACTAGTATAGAATAAAATTAAAATTCTAATAAACCCTGTATAGTACACAGTAGACTGTAAACCCTGTCTGTATAAGTATAATAGACCTGTGCTGGTCCATTTTCCTGTTATTGGCCCTCCTCCCCCTTCGAGCGCCATAATGCGCCATAGCTCTTGTAGTCGCCAGTAGAAATGGAATGATAGTTTAGAAGAGTTAATTTTTTGGTATTCACGCAATATAATGCAAAATGTCTGGTATGTGAGTGTTTAATTTCCTAGTGCTTAAATTTAAAAAAAAAGTGAACAAGTTCGCTACAAGTGATAAATATAAAGAATGAAGAACTTCGTGTTTGTTTTGTGATAAAACGGGTAATCAGATGAAAACCACAACCATAGACATTCAAAAACCGCAAATCGAAGAAATTAAGATAAAAAACAATACAGACTTCACTAGAAACGATTGTTTGAAGACCCAATGCAGTGGGTTTTGACTTGTCATTAGAGCAGTCTCAAAACCGATCTTTTGCTGTGACTGGAGGTTTGATCGATATCACTCAAAATGATAATGCGATGCGAAGATACCCGCTCATATAACCCTACAGAAACAGTATTAACCTGGTTCTTTTTTCATCTCGACAAACTGACCGTTCATGTGACATTAATTACTCTAATAAATGGTCACAATCCAGGATCAATAAAGAATAGAATAGAATAGAAGTAAAAAAGAATCAAAATATCGTCCAGTAATTCAATGCTTCCCCACAATCCCCACAATGTGAACCAGCAGTGCCCTTTTCGATATATTTGCCCGGATGTACTTGCTGATAAATCTCCTTCGCAATGTTTCCTGAGTTGAGTAGAGAATGGAGATTTGTTGCGTACTTTCGAAAATGAGCTATTTCTGCTGAAATGTTGAAGTTTTCCGATCCAATTGAATAAAAAGAATTTGACACCTTTGTGTCAAATTTCTTTTTGCAACAGTATATCAAAGTTGTATCAGAACAAACAAAAGTACATGAAAACAGTACATACAATTGCAAGATGTAACGAATACAAATCTTTTTCAACAAACATTTATATTAATTAATTAAGAAGAATTTTACATGAAATCTACAAAATTGGAACAAGCTGTAGAAAATGAAAATAATCACTTGTAGACCTTTGTAGTCTAATATAAAGATGATGTTACACGGCTGATCCCTCAATTTAATAATAAGTTATGTATGTATATCTAATCGCGGCTTTGGGCGGCACAAAGATCTGCATGTTATACATATGTACAAATAAATAATATTTGGGTCGCACCTCACGTTCAGTGAATTCGATAGATTACAAAAGTGGCTTATTATTAGTTCGATAACGTTCGTCGATACCAAAAACCATTTCCCGGGCGTTGTTTGTCGGTCGAACTGGAAATTTCTCGGAAAGCAAACACACATAATGAATTTTCGATAAATATTTCAATGCGATGTTTGCGTTTGACAATTTACGGTAATCGTACGTCACTTTTGTGAATGTCGGAAATTGTTTTCGACCCGCACAATTAATAAAAGTTGTTTTTCAATTCGTTCAGTGAGCGAACGCTACGTGCTCTGAAAACTGGAAAATAAACGAATTTAAGTGGCCATTCCAGCGTAATTTGAATTTTTTCAATTTAATTTCGTTAAACGTTCGAGGATAGAATCGTTCATGAATGTGTCAAGAATCCCTCAATCATAACATACTAACCCAGCCAACGTCGTTTTGCCATATATAATATATATATATATATATATATATATATATATATATATATATATATATATATATATATATATATATATATATATATATATACACGATACATAAGGAGTATTGCCGTATAATATTAATTAGTAAAAGATGATGAGTTCTCGGCAAATGTAGGTCCACTAAATTGATACACAACCAATATATTAACCTTGTCTATATTTCGAACATGTTTACATTCTTCATCAGGACTCTGAAAAATAAATAAGTGTAAAACAAAGTGTTTTAACCAAAAAATTACATCTTACGGTTAACTAGGCTGAAGATGTAGCCAGACTGTACGCAGCAGTGAAAAAATAGATGGTAAAACAAATTTTAGAACTTACAGAACCAGATAATCTCATTAAAAACGCAATATAAAATAAAATCAGGTGTCACAACAATCATATGTTAAAGATACCGAACTGTCAGGAAACACAGACAAACGTCACTAAGGATCACAGAGTGTCAAGTGCAAAACTCTCTGTCAACTGTCACCACAAGTGAAAGAACACAAAACATCAAACAGAACTCAGGAATTGTAGCTGGGCTTATCGAATTTTCTTCGAGAGCAGATAACTATAGATGCAACTGAGCCTAGCAATGTCTGTTTTTTTATTAATGCTATTGCCATTAGCATTAATATGGTACATTTCCAAAAATATTCTTTTCTGATAGCCACTAGCTATATCCAGGATTTTAAAATTATTGAAGTCAAAGTGATGTCCCATCTTTGCCGCATGGAGGGCCAAAGCACATCTGTCTGGGTGGAGTTTATATCACTCTTATGGAGAGTAATTCTTCGCTTGATGTTCTGCGAAGTTTGACCTAGCAGCATCCTAACATAACCATATTGCAGTCGGATAAAGGAAATGTTACTGCAGCGATGGAGAAGAGTGAGTAGGAAGAAAGAGCATTCAGAGAGGATGAAGCGTTTTTGGGAGGCAAAAAAGATGAAGCAAAATTCCTAATGATTGCGAATTCAAGTTCAGTCGCTCTCCTCATGGGGAACAATCGTAATAATAATAATAATAATATATAATAATAATAATAATAATATATATATATATATATATATATATATATATATATATATATATATATATATATATATAATTATGTGCTAGGTAATGGGATAAGGCAAGGCCATATTAGGTCCCTCATGAATTATAAAAAAATCAACAAACGTTTCCAAATAAAATCCAGGAAGTTATAACATCTCGTTATCTCTCTACAATGTTATTCATGAATTATCAGAACGGCGTAGTTCAAGTTAAAGATGAAAGTACTTGAAGAGATATATAAAAAAATTAATAAAAACGTTGCAGACGACAGCTTCTGAAATCCCAGACAATCTTAACGATAAAATAATTATTCTAAGAATTATATTTAATGCAGGCAAACTAAAATTAAGTAAAAGAAACTTACGTTGAAAACCTACACACTTTTTTTTTTTTATTTTTTTTATATAAAACGTTTCCAAATAAAATCTTTTATAGCTTCTGGAAAGGAAGTTATAACATCTCGTTATCTCTCTACAATGTTATTCTTGAAGCAATAAATATATTAATTCATACTTCACTCAACAATGATCTGGCATAACCTAGTTCCTTTGTTTACGAGGCACTCATCATTTATTGCATTTGATAATTATGATGATGCAATTACTTTATAATGGCCAATTCACGAACCCAGTTTTGTTTTGAGAGCTTTTATGTAGAATTTATTATTAAATGCTGGCAGTCCATTACATCGATTTCATTATACTTTCGAACAAAACTCGTGGCGTTCCAGTGATAAAGTGTAATAGTTCTCTAACGAAGAATAACAGCCGCATTATATTGAAATAATATAATTTTAATAGCATTTTCGTCAGATAGCAATCAGGAATGCCTTTGTGAAGTTTCAAAGAATCCATCGCGCCAATATTGATTGAATTATTAATCAAGAAATCGTATTGTTTTCCAGAATAATAGTTTGAAATTCAATCAATTCTGAAAAGATATCGAACGAATTGTTTTTCTATGAGGAATTGTTTGCAGAAAATGGATGCTTCGATGCCAGATTTCCATTCAAATTGATTATAATTGTCAATGGTTCAATGAAATTGATTTATTTGAAGTCGTATTTTTGTTTGATTTTAATTCGGTTTTGTCCTGAAATTCGTCTAGGGTTATTATTTATGTTTAACTTTGTGTGACCTTCAGTGAAATGAGAAACATTTTACTCTATTTTCTTCTTTTAGATTGAAGTATAATGATTCTGTAGAACATATATAACAAAAACATAACTTTTTTTAAAATTCAGTGGACCTACAGTTTAACGCCGGTTCCGAACGGCCATTATTACATTTTGAATATGATTTCTGGCATATGACCGCCACAGCTGGCTCGGATGTAGTCCAATCTGGACGTCCAATTTTCGATGACTTTTTCCTACATTTGTGGCCGTATATCGGCAATAACACGGCGAATATTGTCTTCCAAATGGTCAAGCGTTTCTGGCTTATCCGCATAGACTTTACATAGCCCCACATAATGTAGTCTAGCGGTGTTAAATCACAAGATCTTGGAGGCCAATTCACAGAACCAAATCGTGAAATTAGGCGGTCACCAAACGTGCCCTTCAATAAATCGATTGTGGCACGAGCTGTGTGACATGTTGCGCCATCTTGTTGAAACCACAGCTCCTGGACATCATGGTTGTTCAATTCAGGAGTGAAAAGTTAGTAATCACGGCTCTATACCGATCACCATTCACTGTAACGTTCTGGCCATCATCGTTTTTGAAGAAGTACGGACCAATTATTCCACCAGCCCATAAAGCGCACCAAACAGTCAGTTTTTCTGGATGTAACGGTGTTTTGACATACACTTGAGGATTATCTTCATTCCAAATGTGGCAGTTTTGTTTGTTGACGTAGCCATTCAACCAGAAGTGCGCTTCATCGTTAAACAAAATTCGCTTATGAAAATCGGGAACAACAGCAATCTCGTTTTGGGCCCATTCGACGAATCTACGCCTTGCTTGATGATCGTTTGGCTTCAATTCTTGCACTAGTTGGATATTTTGAGCACGCAAACCAAGATCCATTCGCAAAATCTTTCATAAAGTGGATGGACACAGATCCAATTCCTGTGCTCGATGGCGGATGGACTCATTCGGGTCTTTCTCAATGCTACGCTCTACAGTAGCAATAGCGTCATCTGTACGCACCGTACGGCGTCTCTGGGGATGCGAGTTATCAATAAAGTAAACGTGGTACGAAAACGTTCCATGGTTAATCGAATTAACTGCTCTGATGGACGATTTTGTCGACGATAAAATGGACGTAGTGCGCGATACGTATTCCGCACAGAACCATTATTTTCGAAATAAAATTGCACTATTTGCAAGCGTTGTTCAGGCGTGAGTCTATTCATGATGAATTGCTAAACCTAACTGAGAATAAATCAATGTGGATGATTAAGATATTTCAGGTGAATGGGCTTCCTCGGAGGGTAGAGTTGTCGACTTTATGTGGCGAGAGAGCTACATGCCCTCATTTCATCAATAAATAGGCCTCGCAAAATTCATTGATGCAAGAGTCTGGTGTCAACATTTCACCTATGGCAGTTTGTCGGTGAACATAGAATTATGGCAGCACGTCGGCAAGAGAAAAACCACTGATCACATCAATCATGGCAAGACAAAAGGCTGCAATAGGCTAAAGATCACAAGAATTGGACAGTTGATGACTGGAAACATGTAGATTGTTGGGATATTTCAGGCTTGATTTCATTTGTAGAAGAGAAATGTGCAATTTTCAGTAGTTCACTTTTTGGGGAGAGCAACATTCTTTTATCGAGAATCGAGAAAAGGCTCGCCTATTTCCTATGACATTAATGCAAAAGTGACGTCAACATTACAGTGCTCACATCCGCCATGAAATAACTGCTATGGTCTTTAGATCACAAGGATTGCACAGTTAATGACTAGAAACATATAAATATATATGTATATATAGCATAATGAATACTAGTATTCACATTACAATTTATCACCTTTTGGCGGAATTCTGAATTATTACAGGTCTGCTTTTCGGACCAATCATTCGTGTAGATCCTCATGGAAACAGAAGAATTAATGAGAATAATTAAGGCGAGGATTAATTAATTCAAGGACAAATGTATCACCGATAAGACATGGCCAGTATTTTATGGTGCTACCAAAAAATTTCCTCAAGTCCTGGTATGGTTTCCGAAGCAGAATACACCTTCAGGTAAAACTTGCTACTTTCAACTACTTTGATGAGTAAATTCTTCTCGGACAACCAAGTAAAGGTATTCAACTGACCTCGAATTTCGCCAGATCTCAACCCAATAGAGAATGCTTGGAAGTTGATAAGTAAAGAAATATTTAACAAAATTGTAACTTACAGCGTCGGTTGATCTATCGTTTAATAGAAGTATGGATAGAAGTATGAGGAATAGATACAAGAGAAGTAAAGAACACTAGCTGCAATAATTAGAAAGCATGACAGAAAGGTGCAGCGCAGTCGTATAAGCACTAACATTAAGTATTTCTACTTAATATCAGAAAAGCTACTGCATTCAAGTATTTTCTTGTCAGCATTATATTTCCTTAACATTTTATACGTTGAGTTTGTCTTTTCAAACAAAAAATTATTAATAGCATGAACTCACTGATTATCTTCTCAAAACCAAAATCTTCTCAAAACCACTAGTGGCTCTAATAATATGATTAGTAACAATATACATGCGTGGAAAATGCATTTACTTCGATGCAGTAGTTTCTGCTTGTAACGGGTGATTTTTTGAAAGTAGTTTTTTTTAATCGAATAAAACACTCAATTTGTATCATATATTCAAAATTTTCATTGAATTGAACTTGGCCTTTTCCATTTACATTTTAAAGACAACTTCATGTAAATGTCACTTATTCGAGCATTTCGGCCTGTATTACGCGGGTTATGTTATCCTGTAATGCTTCAATCGTGTTCGGCTTGTCCACAAACACTAACGACTTTACATAACCCCACAATAAATAATCCAGAGGCGTCAAATCGCAGGATCTTGGCGGCCAATTCACAGGGCCATTTCTGAGAGATAAGCTGCTCACGAATTCATCCTTCAACATGTCTATTGTTTCACGAGATGTGTGGCATGTGGCACCGTCTTGATGAAACCACATGTCAACCAAGTTCAACTCGGCCAACTAGGGTAAAAAAAAAAGCTGCGTATCGTGGCTCGATATGGTTCGCCATTGACGGTAACGTTTCTTCCACGGTAGTCTTTGAAGAAAAATGGACCGATGATGGCACCAGCCCATAAACCACACCAAACTCTCGATTTTTCAGGATGCATCGGTAATTTTTGTATGTCATGTGGCTGTTCATCACTCCAGATGGGGCAGTTTTGTTTATTTACACCACGAATTGTTGATTCATCCAGTCGATTATGACGACCATAATATCGTCGTAACAAACGATACACATTTTTCACAGAGCACGAATTTTGATAGTAAATTTCAACAATTTTCAATCTTTGCTTGTTTGTAAGTATTTCCATCATGAAATGGCAGAATATACTGAAAACTTTTCATTGGGACAGATGACGTTTGGATGCCATTACCAACCAGTGCCGCTAACGTGAAAAACTTTTAAAAAATCACTCGTTATAAACGTGATATATACAGTCTATACGTAAAATAGACTGAAAAACCTATAAGAAATACTCTTTATACCTTTCGACTTCTGTTGGCCTAATAAATACTCAGTTTATCAGTTTTGCTTCACTATCTGTGATACTCAACTCATTTGTAACATGACAAATTCCAAAGCAAATTAGACAAACTTATCTGCGAATATATGTTCTAAAGATATTTGGGTGTTTCATTCATCAATAACGTAATGGAATCCCAGAATTTTATGAGGAATATCAATTAAGTTCGTAGTTTAAATTTCAAATTTCATATTCTTCAAAATGATTTTCTTTAGACCATCTTATAGGGTCCCCTTATAAGTTCATTATATTGCCTCCTTTAATCTAAGGTTTTAGTCCGATCGGACTCAAAATCTAACCATTTCGAAAGTGGACAAATTTTTTTGTTGGTACTACTGATGACACCTTTGTTACGCAGAGAATTTTTTAGGGTATGTTTTAAACTACATACTTCAACTGAAAGAAATTAATAGCACTATGAAATACTTTATAATCAATAATGTTGAAAATTTCATAATTTACTTGAGGTGGTTTGGAAGAAAATTTAATCAATCTATTCTATATAATCTATGTAGGGGATAATTGCAATACACTGTGACTGTGAGTAGTATTTATACTGCGGATGGTACCACTGTTAGATACACTGAAGAGCCTCAAGGTCAGTCACCAAATTGCTGGAAAAAATTTTTTTCCTGGAGATAGTTTGTACCTATATAAGTTCATCCCTAGGGATAATAATATTTTCTCGAAGAACATGTAATCAATTTCACAAATTATGAAATACTTCTTGTTTTTACAGTAATGTTGAACATTTAGTGAATGTTTTTATTGTTAATTATTGAATGTTTTTGAATTTAGTGAATTTGTGTCAGAAGAATTGAGAGACGCTGATGGATTATCTGAAACACTATACGTACCTACTAACTCCTTCTTGCTTTCTTTAATGGTTCTCATAGATCTCTTTATTCCTCAGTTTACTGAAACACATGAAAGAAGACTTCATCAACATGTGTACCTAGAAATAATTCTACCAATAGACTACCCAAAAATGAAGAGGAAACGAAGATTAAGAGTTAGTTAAGAAAATAGTACCGCATAAAACATAACTCATTTTACATTTATAGATTTTCATTCAGTTTAATTCATTTTGAGTACAATTATTAATTGATATTTTGTGATTAGATTCTAAGAACAAGATTAATTTGTGAGTATTTTGAAATCAAGAAATTTTTTCTCCTACATAATTTTAAAAAAATTCGAAATTAGATAAGTGTTCCGCTTTCAGACACTCCAGCCTTTCATGATAATATTTTATGCTTATTCAACTGAAAGAAACTCCGTTTTCTTATAATTTGAATACATGAAATAGATTACTACCATTTTAAACCGATTAATTAAATATATTCATCCTACTGTAAATGGAAAATGCCCAATTGTTATTCTTAATTTCAGTTGAAATACTTGAAATATTTCAAGCTCTTTGATTTCCATATAGCCCTTAGACTTAACAACGGAAAGGAATAAATCACTTTTTTGTTCTATCTTCTCGTTTGAAGATAAAGAAATGTTTGAATGGATGAGATTTCCGTAAAGATAACATTTACACACTTTGAAACTAAATGAATGTCATTTGTAATTCCATTCAGATTTTATTGCCTACTTCGAAAGGTTTAATTGGATTGTTCATTAAAATTTGATCCCGGTTTTTTTCAAAGAAAATATATCTGCGCTTTAGGTTTTTATAGTCAGAAATGTGCTGCTAAATGAGTAACATAAAAAAAAGAATTCGCAGTTAAAGGGACTGCCGATACACTTCAGAACTTAGAACTTTTAGTATTAAAATTTCAAATTTAATATTTAAATTAAAGTTATCTACATCAATCTAGTTTTTCCATCTATTGCAGTACCAGGTACAATTATCTGAATGTTTTTATCATTGAAAATATTGCTAGAGTGTACAATATCTTGACAAAATATACATAAAATTCAATTGAAATAACAATTAATATACAATCATATTATGTAGGGACAGTATTTAAATTTACATAAATTTCAATGTACCTACATAATTTTTATTATTATTTCCATTATTGGCATTATTGTCGTCATCAATTTCAACAATACTTGGGCTTACTATTTGTACTTTCAATTATTTCATTGTGTTTTTTTAAAAAATATACAATTGGCTTTTATTAATTATATTATTTATAGATTGTAAATTTTTATTTTTAAGTATGAATTTATGACTTAGCAAATAATAAAAACATCAGCAATAATAATAATAATAATAATAATAATAATAATAATCTTTATGTAAGGTTCTTGTAATACAATTATATAGGTGAAATAATAGTATTTTAATTTTAAAATCTATCTTGTCAATTTTGTTGCCTAAACAAAGATAATACATTTTCTCACAAAAACCGTAGCCTGTGGTGAGTACAAAGAATGTCTATTTATATTCTGCAATATTTAATACCTACATACATACATATTGAAGTATCTATTTCAATAACTAGAGGAAAAACTTATCAATATGAAAATTTGATAACAATGATGGGGAGAAGCGAATATCAATACCATAAAAATGTGTAACGCTATCATATATTGTTTTACAACCATTTTAGCTTTCAAATGTTCACGAGTTGATGAATCATATATCTGTCCTTTGTTGTCATTCAGTTCTTTATGGTAGACTTGAATTTTTTAATGTTAACCATAGTTTTCAATTCAAATGGCAATTCATTATAAATTCTTGAGGCCAAATAGGAGTAGCTACGGAGACAAATGGATTTACTGTATTGTGGAATTGTTAAAGAGTTCCTGACGCTATGTTCAATAAAGTAAAAACTGTCTATCTTTTTTCAGTGAAGTTTAGCAGCGATTGAACAAACAGCTGGAGTATATCCAGTATGTTATACGGAAAGTCAGTAGGTTATCTGATTTTTTTTTATGAAGGATTTTCAGCAGCCATTTTTGTTGAATTTCGAGCTTTTTCACTATCCAGGCACCACCCCACGCAACAATACCATATCGTATCAGAGACTCCGCCAGAGCTTTGTAAATTATTGTTACATGTTTTACGTCTAGAAAAATTGACAGTTTTTTATATTCGGATATTATTCCTTTAAGCTTAACAATGATTAGTATTTACATTCGTATCTTCAAGGAATGGTAAATATATTTTCTGCTATTTTAATCATAAGTAGTTCACTGGGTGGAAGTAAGCGCTTATCTACAGCAAAAAGAATGTATTTCGTTTTATCAATCTTGATAGTTAAGAGGTGATGCTTTAACCAATTCTAGATATTCATAAAATCAGATTCAGATTTGGCTTTGATATCGCTCCGGTTTGCTCCTAAGTAAACTATCACAGTATCGTCTGCAAAACTGATTATTTTACCTCACTTTTCGACAACAAAAGTTTATTCATATAGAATAATTCAATTATTAAGGTGGAGAAGTTTTTAAGAATATCAAAATGGATTAAAATATAAGTCAACAATTATGGAAGTAGCGAAATTAACAAAATGCTCAATTGCTTGTTGACATAGACTTGTGATTTTGAATAACCTCATGAAAAAAATCCAATGATGTCAAATTATGGGATCTACAGGGCCAATTTTGATAAAATGTCTCATGCAGTAATTGAAGTGTTTCACTGGCTGTATAGCATGTTGCATCATCTTCTTGAAACCACGTATATTCCACTTCAATATCCTCTAATTTCAGCAAGAAAACTGTGTTATAATGTAGCATAAATGGCGGCAAATTAAAAGCTCGCTTCAATTTTGGGACACCCTTCATAACATATATGGTACAAAGTTATAATAACATAATTGAGGTTGAAAATGAAAACTGCTTGAAAAACTAGAGCAAATGAAGTCATTAGAAAAACTGGAAACTTTATCAGAAACAATATCTAACAAAGCAACATTGACCTTTATTTTAATGGAAAAATGCATTTATCAAAAATAGGGCCAACGAACTTGTTTGTTAGTTTTATTAGTCGATGATAGTAGTTATTTTATTACAAATATTGTGAATATGTAATTATTAATTCAGGTCACGATAAAATTGCCGCATAGACAAACACATATTA
Organism: Henosepilachna vigintioctopunctata; assembly: GCA_030704895.1. Taxonomy (NCBI): domain Eukaryota; kingdom Metazoa; phylum Arthropoda; class Insecta; order Coleoptera; family Coccinellidae; genus Henosepilachna; species Henosepilachna vigintioctopunctata. Next base: position 5,584,508 of record JARQZJ010000065.1, read on the forward strand.
AGATTCAAATTGAAAACAGTGAACAATAAATTACTACAAACTCTGATAGTATAAGTGGAACATAGAAAAGTAAATAGGCATATCCAAAAATATTTGTACGAAAATGCAAACATGCAAATATTTATTCCTTCAACACGATTAATTGATTTAGTCAACACGATTTGTGGGAGCTTTGCATATGAAATGCTGGTATCTCTTAGGTTGAGTATGAAAGAAAAACAAATTTTATGATCAAGGTTTGTTTTTATTGAAAAAAGAGTTATTTTTTCGATTCTGAGAAAATGGCATATTTATACAGTTTTTGACATAATTTTCTGTTAAATTGAAATTATGAAATTTTTTGTCGAACAATTGAGTCTTTTTAATCAATAAGAGTTGTGATGTCTGTATAGACTGCCTCTCATTGAGTGTTGCTCAACGAGGGGCCCAGTTTTCCACAGGATGGCAATTTAATGTTAAGGGGGGCAATTCAAAATAGACTCGACACTCGTTTAAACCTCTAGCTTTTCTTCAATTTATCTTTTTAATCATTTTCTGTCACTCTGTCCCGGTGTCCCCAGTGAGGACGATATGATCCCGCTTTTGGAAATAGACCTAACGATAATTTGAAATGTATTTCTCTCAAATTCTATTTCATTCGAAATTGAAGAAAGTAGATTGTCGTGGATCCCACATAGTCCATAACCTGATCGACACTACCTCTGTTTCTTCCTGTTGACTTTGAATGCATTATAGTAAAAATTTACTCATTTTTCTACATCTACAATCTACATTGTTCGAGTAGAAGGTTTGAAAGAGTTTTGTGATTCTACCGAAACAGAGTATCACAGACTGCTGTGATACAATAAAAGAAGATGGCTTGATGGAATATTTTGAAGATGTGTTCCGAAAAACCCAGCTCAAAATTTGGGTAACATTTTCTGCACACACAAGCAGCGACCTTTCATGAAGCTGTGTTAAAAATTGAAGGCAAAAAATGTCGGACAACTTTGAATACTTACTATACTGTTCGAATTAATTCGGACAAAGGATAAAAAACAATGTTTTAGTAAAATCTTACCTCTTAATGAAGTAGATCCATACAAAATAGCGTAAATTCTTTATATTAATATGAAGTATGTCCTCCTTTCGCAGAAATAACTTCTTGAACTCGTCTAGCCATCGATTCCACTAGCGTAGCCCAGATTTTCTTCAATTGTTCATCATGAAAAAACACCTGAATTGCACTTATAATCATTTTTTCTTTTGTCGTGCCATGCATTTTTGCCAGTCCTTTCTGAATATTCCATAAATTCTCAATGGGATTGGGATCAGGTGAATTCCCCGGCTAATCGAGTACTTTTATTTCATTCTCACGCATAAAGGTCTGCACTCGTTTGGAATTGTGGCAGGGAGCCAGGTCGTGCTGAAATGTTCCATCAAACTTTCCATGAATGGGACAGTCCTGGTGCGCAATATTTCCATATATTTCCCTGAATTCATCATCCCTGTTATATGAGCTACGCGTCCAGTGCCATTGGTTGTGAAAAACACCAAAAAATTTGTTTCAAAGGCTGTTTTACTGTTTGCTGGATGTGATCAGGCCGCAAAGTTTCCCCATCACTTCGTCTAAGAACACTTAATTTGTACCCTTGAGCAAACAAATGTGTCTCATCACTGAAAATCACCTTCTTCCAGCTGTCCACAGTCCACTTACGGTACTTTTTGGCCCCTGCCAAACGTTCCTTCATCATTTTCTGGGAAAGCAGTTACTTTCTTCTAGGTCTTCTTGCATTATGGCCAACCTCCAGCAGTCGTTTTGGACAGTTAAGGTGCTCACCTCCACACCAGAAACCATTAAGTTCCTTCGAAGATCAGTGCTTGTCTTTCTCGGATTAATTTTGCTATTTCTCATCAACAATTTGTCTGTTCTTGGAGTAGTTTTGCGCTTGCGGCGACAGTTTCCTTTCCTTTTTGTAGACGATGAGCCACTTTCATCAAATGTTTTTAAAATTCTCGAAACGCTGGACTTTCCCACACCAACAGCTTCAGCTATATCTCTCACAGTCCTTGATTTGTGTTCATGAAGCGCGATAATTTTGGAACGCTTCCTCGAAGTGATATCCATCTTTGGACAAGACAATACAGCATATCAAAATAGAAACCACCAACTGTCGGACCGGTAGGTTCACAACTGAATTGCTGGCGAGGTAAAACCAGTCAGAATGTAAATGATGGTCAAGGTCGAAATCTCACGTCACCTCAGGTAGTAAACAAGCAGGTCTGAGGGAGTTTGGGCCACCCTGGTACTCACATACCTACTACGGTAACTCAAAGGAAGAAAAAAATGTTTGTCTCAATCAATTCGAACAGCATAGTAACTATATTGTATTCAGTGTTTTGATTATTTCGTGTTATTCTATCTTCAATCAGGATAAACTGAGAAGCACTAACAAATTATTTTCATTCTATTATTTCGCAAAGTTTCGCTTTGGTAAAACAAATATATGGGTACGTTAGATCACACAAAAAAGGTTGGGAGACAATATTTTAAGCCATTAATGTAATCTAAAATCATATTGTCGTTGTACTGCCCTTGGTTATGTAGTCCAAATTCCTTGACATCTTGGTGAAAACGTTCTCCTGATTTGAATAATAACCTAGGTGATAATGTACCATGTGAAGTTTATGGAACATTCTACGTCCATAGGTAATTTCTGAGTTTACAAGCATAGTTTCAATTAATTCTTCATAATTGACAACTCAAATATTGCTTCAAGACGCTCCCAGGCTAATTTGTCATGAGTATTGAATAGATTTGTATAATCATAACTTGCCATTATTCATTTTATTTGCCGCCTAACAAATATACCAACTTTCACTTTGGTTTCAGTTAATTTGGGAAAAACCCTTTGAATATTCATAACAATTTCAATCTGAAGTTATGACGAATTTTATCATTACACCACATTTTATATGAAACGTACGTCACATTTTAAGGCTCTACAAATGGTTTAGACTTCACATTATATTTTGCAATTAACACAGATGAAGTACCTAATTTTTATCATGATTTTATGGTCAAAATATTTCTCAAGGGCTACGAACAATTTCGTAGTTTCTATTAAATCAAGTTTAGCATCCCTACTCAAATGAAATCACTACAAATGAAACAAAAAAAATCAACATCTTGAATAAATTGAATTAAACTCTTGAAGACATCTTGAAGAGTATTGAAAATGAGCTCACGCTCGAAACATGTTGACAAATTCATATTGTTAAATATAATCGTGAAACATTAAGCCAAGAGTTTAATTTAATTTAATATTTTTTGATATTGTTATCTATAAATTATCATTAATATTTTTCAGTCACTAAATTTTGTATTTCATTATTCATTATGTATTTTCCTGTAATTGGGTAGTTACCTGTTGAAAATATGAACTTATTATTATATATGCTTATTATTACATATCTTTCAGTTAATAAATTTATTTATTATTATTATTATTATTATTATTTTATTTTTATTGATAAATTAGGTAGCAGTTTCATATGATCACCAATGTAAAATTTTTATTTCAAATATTTGACGAATATAAATGCAATCACGCTGATAGGCTTTCGAGATGAACGACTTTTATCTACTTAAAATTTTTCATTGCAGGTGGCGTTGCTTTTGCTTTGAATCGTTTAACATTTCACGAGCATTTTAATGAGAAGTAACTATGGGATCATTTCACCTGCGTTAAAAAAAGTTTCCACTTCGTTCAAGTCATATTAAATGACAACGACGCTTCTTGCTAGGACTGCCATCATTAATTCATAAGACCATTCACCCCAGTTTAATCGATTCGTTAATTCCTAATGGTTTACGTCTTATCTGCATGCTCGTTATAAATTTTAGACGCTTGACCTCAAAAAGAAGAGAATTCAAGAATAGTAATATAGTTTCGTTTTAATGCTGACAAATGAGTCATATCTTGATGGAAAATGTTTTTTCATCAACTTTCAGAGTCGAATTAATGAATGTCACAAACAATTTTGATATTCTCTTGCATTCTAAACCACAAAACATAAAATTAGGGACAACTTGCAATTCCAAATATTTCTTCAGTTTTTTTTTCGTGTGATAAATTGTTTTATGTATTATTGTTTTGGTTGAAATTTATCAATTTTTCATGGAACAGGAATCTTAAAAATTTCAGAGGCCAGTTTTTCCAGGACCTTATCTCGCAGAGACAACAACCTGCACACAAGGAGGGAGGCTTAAAAAATATTTTGTACAATATTAGGCGAGAATTTGTTGCATTTTATATTAGTACTAGCAGACCCGGCGAACTCCGTTTCGCCACCAGATGGCTTCGTTTTATGTAACATTTCGTTTGGTGATTAAAAGTTTTATATTTGAAAAGGAAAAATTTTATTTCGTTTCTCAACAGTAATGAATTCATTTCGATTACAAAAATGAAGTGTTATTTAGTTGAACGTCTCTAAGTAAATGAAAGTGAATCAAAAGTAAATACTGAATTATATCCGTGTCCGCAAATTATCCGTTTCATTGAAGTAACCACATTTTTTGTTTTTTGGTCTGACGTTAACACAAACGAAGCGGATGGTTTCCCAACTCGTGAACACGCAACGTATAACTGCCCATGTGAAAAACAATGATTTTCTAAATTTATCCCGCAAATACTAAGCGATTGGCCTTGCGACTTGTTCATTGTCATTGCGAACGCAAGGCGACCTGGAAATTGCAATCGTTTGAAGTCAAACGGAAGATCAGTCGGAATCATTGGTATTCGAGGATACATACATTTTCACTTGCGTACTTTCCGTTAATAATGGTTGCCTCAATCAAATTCGGCATGTCTTTTAACCGAAAGTCGAGTACCGTTGCAAAGTCGCGGTGGATTCAAATTACGCAATATCATAATAACTGTACCATCTTTGAGTTGCAAGTTATGTGCTGGAAATCCTGGTAACTCCAGAGAGTTCAAAAACTCCGTTGGATAATTTACTACATCATCGGGATTTGTTATGGAATCAACGGATTTGTATGTCACCAAATCGCCTGCAATTGTTGATTGAATGGTGAAATTCAGTGCGTGTATATCATTATTCTTTGCTGCAAGAATTGTTCGTTGACTTAACTAAGCATAATTCTGATAATTCTCACTAATGTTTGGAAAACATCTTCAATAAAAGCTAATTGAGAGTCTACAAATCGGCAAAAGTTGTTGGTAAGAGTAATTTATCCAGATGTCGCATCAACTGGGACTTTTCAATTTCCAACAGCTAATAATTGTTATATATAAGATGTTCTGAAGATCTACAGAATTTCTGGTGGTCAACTAAACGCCTAATAGATGCAAATATTGTCAATGAGATTTGAATCTGGACTGGGGGAAGGACAAACTTAGCTCGAAATTGAAAATAACTAGGATAATAATTAGGATAGTTCGTTACGAGGTTTGTCCAAAACAAAAAGTGAATTTTTTATTCATCAATATCCATTCAGTCCCCCTCAGAGTAATCCCCCTCACATATAACGCACTTATGCCAGCCTTTCCTCCAATCCTGAGAGCACTTCTGAAACGTGCTTTTCGGTGAAGCCATCAGCTCGTTCCTCGATTCCGACTTTATCGAATCAAGTGTGACAAAACGCTTTCCTTTCATTGGTCTCTTCAGTTTTGAAAATACTATGCTGTTCGTAGTACTATTTGCTATGAATATAATTGAGACAAACATTTTTTTCTTCGTTTGAGTTACTGTTGTGAGTATGTGAGTGAAAGGTTGCATAAACACCCTCACACTTGCTTGTTTACTACCTGAGGTTACGTGAGGGTTCGACCTTGACCATCATTTACATTCTGACCGGTTTTAACTCTCCAGCAATTCAGTTGTGAGCCTACCGATGCGACAGTTGGTGGTTTCAATTTTGATACGTGATGTACTGTCTTGTCTGAAGATGGATATCACTCCCAGGAAGTGGTCCAAAATTATCGCGCTTAATGAACACACATCAATGACTGTTTGGTCATTGGATGAAGCGGTTGGTGTGGGAAAGTTCAGTGTTTCAAGAATTTTAAAAACATTTGAAGAAAGTGGCTCATCGTCTCCAAAAAGAAAAGGAAGCTGTGACCGCAAACGCAAAAATACTCCAAGAATAAACAAATTGTTGATGAGAAATAGCGAAGTTAGTCCGAGAAAGACAAGCACTGATCTTCGAAGGGATTTAATGGTTTCTGGTGTTGAAGTGAGCAATCCAACTGTGCGAAAACGACTGCTGAACTAAAGACCAAGAAGAAAGCAACTGCTTACCCAGAAAATGATGAAAAAACGTTTGGCACGGCCAAAAAGTACAGTGCGTGGACTGTGGACGACTGGAAGAAGGTGGTTTTTAGTGAGGAGACACATTTTTTCGTTCAAAGGTACAAATCAAGTGTTGTAAGTGTAACGTGTTTCCCCCTCACTGAAGTGACGGGGAAACTTTGCTGTTTGCTGTTTCAAAAATATATAAAATCATATGGCTGGGAACAAAACCTTCTTCTTAGATATTGTTTATGAATTAAAAGAAAAACTCTTTACTGTGGGTCTGTCCAGCAGAATATTCCGTGGAGTTTTCGATCGTAGCATCCGGTCCAAAAACAGTATCAACTATACGAGCAGGATTTCGTCCATGACTTTTGTTTATTTCACATTTTTTTCGTTTTTCTGTTCGCTAGCTCTGTACATCAAACATCATATAATATCTTCAATTTTATAAACTCTTATACCCTAAACTCTCATACATACAGAAGTATCTACGTTTTAGCCAGGATTCGAATTAACATCTACCTAGTGGACGACCTTCTCTACATCCTCAGAATAGACCTCCATACGGCTTCTAAGTAATCTCCCCCCAATGAGGTCTGGTTAAAAATGTCATTATTCTATACTCTTGGCTAGGGATGTAGACGATTTTGTTTGACTCCTCTGTTGATCTTCTTGTTGATTTGAAGTTGTAGCTCTTGTATGACTGCTGTTTGCCTCATCAAACTATAGCAGCCTTCGCTCCGAATGTTGTCATAGCCAGAGCCGGCTTCAGGCGCTTACCACTTATTCTGACCATTTTCATAGAGAATTTCACCCATTACCTCAGTAATTTGTGAATATATTGGTAATGACGTCCAAAATAAAGATATTTGAGATTTTGCTTTGTGCTCTAATACTCAATATTTCTTCTTTTTCCCACAGTACTTATTCCTGCTCAAAGCAGATTTATAGATACAGATCGACGGTCACAAATCGGGCAATCATCACCATATCAATCATTAAGATATAGCTGAAGACATAGATGCAGGAATATCTATCTTACAACGGTATCTTACACCTAGACTTTACTGAGGACTTCTGCAGCTTTTAATTAGGAAACTGTCGATGTTAAGGTTTTCCGATTCACAGACAATTCCGATAACATCTTCTTCGTTCTCAGTTACATCGGGAGTACCGCAGAGTCTATGTTGGAGCCTCTGTGGTCCAAATTTTCAATTGAAATCTATAGTTTCTGAAGACGATATTGGACAAAATAAGACTGCCAAATTGTTGTTGCATGCTGATAACGTAAAAATGTATGAGACCTTAAAATGCATAAAAATCCTAGAAGTCGGTATAAAGCTTCAGTCAGATTTTGATATTGTGTACAATTGATTTGTACAAAATGAACTGATGTTGAATGAAGAGAAATGCAAGGTAATGCCGTGTAGTACTTATTTTCAACCCATTGAGTACCAGTATGTATTTGGGGATCATAGTAGACACAGAATCAATAACATATTCTTCTTCATCTCCAGACACCATTCAATAATGCTTTGAAACTTTCTCCAATATACAACTTGTCAAAAATGTCTAAGGAAGAAGTCAATATCGATGTGTTCAACACTTTGTTTTCTAATATCCGACGCATACTGCCTTACCGTAGTTTGTAGGGAGTTGGGAATTAGGTGGTAAAGTGGTAGTTTTTATTTTTCATTTTGTTCCTTCTTCCTTTCTATATATGTATATATTCTATTTTGTCACCTTTATTGTTTGAGTATTTAGGTATTTCTTTCGTTTCATTTATATGTCTTGTACCAATTACATACTTGTATTTCATTACACACTTCAATTGGGTTTATATTTTGTGATGCATATACTATAAATGAATGAATAACCGAAATTGCACGCTTTCTTTTCCTAAAAACTCATACAAGGAAAACCGTAACTACAAGTTCCGTTATACTAATCCTTGATAATCTGATTAGTCATAAAAATTCTGATATAATTAAATTTTTCGAATACAAAAGCACAAATCTTACATAGTCACCATGTGAATATAATAAGGTTTCGAATTTATACGGCACCCCAAACCCGCAAGCAGTTTCTTCTTTAATTTATTTCCCTTCAAACTGGTTCTTAAAAAAATAATATCCTAATCGCCATGTGGTACTTACTCATCGCTCAGAAGGCCCCTTCTCAGTCACTATCCATCAGATTTATTTTTACAATTCTGACAAGGGTCCGGTTCTTATTTTCATATCAAACCAATGCTACGTTTTTCATAATCCCGATATAATTGAAGGTAAACAATCTGTATCTCATTACCCAGAGACACGTAGTCTGTTATATTCAAATTACGCCTTTCCTGTCAAGAACATCTTTCGTTCGATACTCTTGAAATTGAGGTCACCGTCATTAACTGGAATCGACGTTTTGGCATTCTCGTTGTTTTTATCTCTCCTTCAATCATTACAAATGACTTCGTATAAATGTGTATGATATATAGCTTATCTAATGCTTTTTTTTGTTATAGTCTTTGAATATGGAACAGTTGAGATTCTGGCTATACAAAAGAAGTGATCAATTATGGGTAATTAGATTTCTCATGTTCATTTAATTTATTTCATACAGATATTCAGGGTACATAATATTATAGTATACTTTGGATATTGCATATTCAAATATAAGATGATTTGAGCACGATAACACTATATATATATATATATATATATATATATATATATATATATATATATATATATATATATATATATATATATATATATATATATTTAATATGAAAAACTTTATTTTTGTTGACGTTTCGTTGTATATCACAATCACAACTTTGTCAAAACCAATGAATAATTGAATTTTATGAATTACTGTAGATATCAAAATGTCAAACTTATTTTTTAGAAGAATCGAATTTGTTTTTTTGTATTTTCACATATTGATTTTTAGTATCAGAGGATTATTTCTGGCTCAGCATTCGCTTCAAAAGTTTTGATTTTCTTCACCATGAGGAAACCTCATTTTGAAACACGATTTCGAATAACATTACAAAGATTTTAGCAATTGAAAAAGACAATAAATGTAGAGAAATTTTAGAAACGTTACACATTCGTAAAAATTTGGGAAACACAGTAAATGAAAGAACAGACATTAAACATCTTAATTCTATTTACAACGACTTAATAAACATTACAATCACCAAACATCACATCTCAAAACTCATTTTTTTCCAGATCTACCTTCAATTTCACACACATAAACCAACAATATACATATTCTGGATAAGTATAGAACTCAACTATGTGTAATTATAAGTATGTATATATAAATCACACCCATTTGAATCACCTGGCTTATCATGAGTTTGCAGAGGTTTCCTCAGGTGAAGAAGACTAAAACTTCCGAAGCGAATGCTAAGCCAGAAATATTCCTCTGATACTAAAAATCAGTATGTGAAAATACAAAAAAAATAATTCGATTTTTCTAAAAAATAAAAGTTTCTTTATAATAATTATAATAAGTGACATTTTGATATCTATAGTAATTCATAAAATTCAATTATTCATTAGTTTTGACAAAGTTGTGATATACAACGAAACCTCAACAAAAATGAAGTTTTACCTTCAACGCACTAACTACAATCGAATACCTTCAATCGACAACCTTCATAAACTTTTCATTTTGTGATTGTAATGCTATCTATAAAATCCAGAAGCCATCTTTACCTGAAAACTTCCAACAAATACAAACCTATGTACAATAGAAAAACAGGTACATAGCTATAATACCACCCTTTATATATATATATATATATATATATATATATATATATATATATATATATATATATATATATATATATATATATATATATATATATATATATATATATATATATATATATATATATATATATATATATATATATATATATATATATATATATTTCTTGAAATTGATTTATTGCCTGTTTAAGATATTTTATTTCGAAAGTTTTTAGCAATAACAGGCTTTTATTGATATGAAAAAACTAATATTATTAGGTTTGACAAAGTTGTAATATAACAACGAAACGTCAACAAAAATAAACTTTTTCATATCAATAAAAGCCTGTTATTGCTAAAAACTTTCGAAATATATATATATATATATATATATATATATATATATATATATATATATATATATATATATATATATATATATATATATATAACGAATGTAAATTTTTCTTGCGGTAAAAAGTACAAATGACAAAAACACAATTTTCGGTATTACCCTCTAACAACTCAATTGGAAGCAGCCGTTGACACGTGTTTCGAGCTTATTGGCTCTCCTCAGAACAGCGTAGCCAATTTCAAGATGTACGAACCTGGAGATGGAATCAACAATAAAAGAACACTCCAGTAAAGGAAGTCTCCACTGCTAGGCTTCCACGTGAACTCTCCGGATTTGGAGATTTGATCAACGTATCGCCAATGTGGCGACTATTTATCCTTCAAGGAGTCTTCAACCGACAAAGTTAACAACGAATTAAATTTTTCTTGCGGTGAAAAGTACAAATAACAAAAACACAATTTTCGTTGTGTTTTTGTCATTTATCATGTTTATTATACTTGTTAACTCATCATTAAGAATATTTATATCAAATAAGGTGCATAAAAAATAAGGTGCAGTTAAACGATTTTCAATAATATAAATTGAAGGCAACTATGAAGGTACTTTTGCAACTTTTCATAGATAAATTTGAGAAATTTACGGATATATTCCAATATTTCCAAAACGTACCAACCTTTTCCTTCATTTAGTAAATGAAGGTTCTGAAATCTTCGGTTTTCAATAATTTCAAATTATTTTTCTTCGAATTTAAATGCACCCTACAAATCCTACTTAAGATGACAGACATCGATAATATTCTAATCTTTTCAATTTTCCACCAGTATTAAATCAGGATGACTTGATTTATGTTTGTCAAACAACAAAATAACAATTTATTCATTAATACTGATACACTTAATGTTTAAACAACTTGTATCAACTCTTGATAATAGTCTAGTTAACCCGAAGGAAAGGATGAGTTGAAACAATTTTGTGGACGTGTTTTGGATTATATTATACTTATCTGCTGATTTTATTTATATACAATTTCAATGTATATAAATGAAGACCAAAAATTTTGTACAATTTAATTTTATCTATCAAAATAATACCACATCAATTTTGATACTGCAGAAAATTACTGATATAGAATAATCAATAAAAACTTATAACAGATGAAAGTGTGTATAATAAAGTAATATTATGAATTTCTATACGAAAAACAAAAATTTAAGATATATTTTCGCCGTTGAATATTTGCCTAAATTCAGATATTCATAAATTATTCAATAGAAAAAATGGATATAAACGATAGGCTATGATGAAATTTTTTACAAGTTCTTCGAATAATCTTTGGTACATGTGGGAACTGAGCTATAATTTTGGGAGAAATATAATTATAAACAAATTCAATGGACGATGAATCTACTCTGTGATAGTTCATATTTAAATGAGAGGTAATAATAAAAACTTGTCTAAAAATCACTGACTGAACAATTCTTTATTCGACTAGTTTCGCTTTTTACAGCATTATCAAGAATGATAATGCTGTAAAATCATTCATTCATTCATTCTTGATAATGCTGTAACAGGCGAAACTAGTCGAATAAAGTATTGTTCAGTCAGTGATTTTTAGACAAGTTTTTATTATTACCTCTCATTTAAATATAATTATATAAGTGATTCCCAAGATCAGTAAGATCAAGATTATTATCAAAATGTTGCATAATTTATACTTTCGAATATCAATATCGAGTAGTCACTGACACATATTCAACATTTGCAGAATTTGAATATTTGTATTTTGTATATTTGTGACATGACATATTGTTTTAGATATTTAAAATCTAGGACACAAAACAGCGAAAAATTTAACCATTTCATCATAGGAGTTCCGAATATAGATAGCGTACTAATATAAATATATATATATATATATATATATATATATATATATATATATATATATATATATATATATATATATATATATATATGTAACGCCATATAGGGCACTATGCACTGACGTTATGTTATTTTAGTGTATTATGTTACGGTAGAGACCATATTACAAATTCTGTAATCGTTGTACCTTTTACTCATATTTTGTGATTCTTATATTATTCTGTGAACTGTCTGACAGTACTTAAGGCGCGACATATTATTTTAACTTTCTATTCTGTTTGTATATTTTGTGGACGCAGAGCTGAAGATTAATATTCAATCGACATTTACTTCTCGATTCTTGTTTCAGGTTTGTTATATTTTAGAATAAGTTAATATTGTATTTATTAAATAAAATCTTGTTTCAGTTTTAAACATTCATCGAGAGTCATTGACTATTAAATAAAATAGAAAATTAACTAAATATATATATATATATATATATATATATATATATATATATATATATATATATATATATATATATAAGTAATAAGAAAAGAATTTTAGAATATTCTTTCGGAAAAATCAAATCAAGCAAAAAAATATTTTAGTAAAAAAATTTAAATGTGAAAGCCATCACAATGTGATGCCTTCATTATCCTTCAAGGGGAAGTGTTAAAAGGAATTGAAATCGATGCCACACCTGATGAAAGTACAAGACAGATGTTTCGTTCTACAAGGAACTCGTCTATTGCACCGCATCGATCGCATGCAATTCGATCGCACCGCGTTGATCGCAATGCCTCAAAAGTGAGGCATTGCAAAACTCTATAAATGAAATTATATACACATGTAAGTGTCAAGAAATATTTTTATTTGCGTAACGCAGGAATATGCACATTGGAATATTTCATGAAAATTTTTTGAAAGGAAATAAATATATTGAGATTTTGGAATTTCATAATTCTATAGAAAACGATTCGAATTATTTGGGATGGTTACAAGGAAGTGATTAACATAAAATCCATGAAGTAATAGTACATAACTTTATATTTCATCGATAGGGATTCTCCCACAATATTTACAACAATATTTGAATAAATGGTGGGTACGACAGGTATTCAAATAGGCAGTATATATACTGCCCCCCCGCACTGAGATTTCATTATCAGCAGAACCATGTTGAATATAAGTATAACAAATAATTGTAAAGTATTCTTGCAGAAAAATAAGAAAAACAAACTTCTAAGAGAGTTTTTAGGAAAGTTTTTTTTTCTTCTGAATCATATCAATGTTATGGTGAGATTTCTTTCATTAGATTTAGACATTTTAGATACCTACGTTAATCATACTTTGAAATTATACTCGTATTTCAAAAAATGTTACGTTGCATATATTTTTTTAGAAATTAAACAGATATTTAATGTAGGTAGTTACTAATGAATACTGAGACTCTTAATCGATATATTTCAAATAAAACTCTCAGGGTGACAACTCTACACAAATGTCAATGAGAACGAACCTATCACTTTCGAGAGTGAATGTTGAGTGCGTTTCGAGAAATTCATCGATCTTGTTCAATGATAATAGAATACAATTGTTTCATCATTATTATGAATCATCAGTGTATATTTAATGTATCAATCAAGAATCGATGACTTTCAAAACGCACACAGATTCTATACCGTAATGACGGGAATAGCTCTTAGTGAAATTTCACGTGAGCTCCCTCTATCGGTGAAAAGACGTATTAACTCTCCCAAGCGCTCTAGATTCCTACTCAGGACAACAGTAGTGCGAGTGCGTAACGCTGTTGTATTTTCTCCAATAGAGGGAGCTCACGTGAATTTTCACTAAGAGCTATTCCCCTCATTCCGGTATAGGACCTGTGGGCAAATTATTTAATCATTTAATTTGATTTTTCTAAAAAATAAGTTTGACATTTGATATCTATACTAACTCATAAATTCAATTATTCATTAGTTTTGACAAAGTTGTAATATAACAACGAAACGTCAACAAAAATAAACTTTTTCATATCAAAAAAAGCCTGTTATTGCTAAAAACTTTCAAAATAATATATATATATATATATATATATATATATATATATATATATATATATATATATATATATATATATATTCATTCATTAATCTTTTCTACTTAGTCGATATTCGATTATCTCAATCGAAATATTTCCAATCAAATTCTCAGGGAGCTGTCTACGCAAGTGTCTACAAGAACGTACTCAACACTTTGGAAAGTGAATTTCAAGTGCGCATCGAAAAATCATCCAACATGTTGAATGATAAGAAGATACAATTGTTTCATCCTTATTAGAAATCATCAGTGAATCGGTGACCTTCAAAACGCCCACAAGTGATATATCCGAAGTGGATCTGGGATTCGAACCCAAATCTTCCAAGTGAGTGTTCAAGTCAAGCCAATAGAATTTTATTTACAAAGTATGTACATTTTAGTTGTGTAATGTAGTATCTTAAATTATCTTAATATAATACAAATTTCATTTGACATTATATTATTCACATAATCTAGCTCCTATCTGTTGGTTTTAGTGAAACATATAATTTGTTTTGAAATATTTGTATAAAGTTTAAGTTTTGTGGTGATTAAATATTAACATTTCACTTGTGAGCATAATAATGGGTGATTTTTTAAGCGCAGTTTTTTTTTTATCGAATAAAATACTCAATTTGCATAATGTATTCAAAATTTTTATTGAAATTGATAACTTGGCCTTTGCCATTTACATTATACTCATTTATCTCGATGTCATATCATTGTTCACAAACATCCCCTTGAATCTTGCATTAGAAATATTAGAAAAAAAGTGTAATGAATTGGAACATTTCACAACCTTACCTAAGTCAGAATTTATAAAAGCAACAAAATTTTGTCTAAAATCAGCGTATTTCAAGTACAACAAACAATTTTATTCCCAAATATTTGGAACTCCAATGGGGTCACCAATTTCTACTACGATTGCAAATCTCGTCATGGAGGAACTTGAAACAAATATATTAAATAAACTTCAATTCAAACCTACATTTTTTAAAAGATACATAGATGATTGCTTAACCGCAATTCCTAAAAATGAATCCAATGAAATTTTAGCAATATTCAATTGTTTCAATGATAGATTGCAATTCACTATGGAAATGGAAAATAAAAAATCAATCAATTTCCCTGGCATAACAATCTCACATGATACAAACGGAAAAATCAAAACCAACTGGTTTACTAAAAATGTATGGTCAGAAAAATACCTCAATTTTAATTCATGTGCCCCTGGAAGATATAAAAGAAGTGTTATTTGGAGTGGTCGATAGAGCTATAAAACTTTGTAACCCCGACTTCCGAAAAAATAATTTAAATAAAATTAAAAGTGTATTAGTAAAAAATAATTATTCACAATACTATTTTGAACCTTTCATAAAAAAACGCATTCATCAAATTTATAATAATTCACAAGTGAAAAATGCTGAAAATACTGACAGCATGAAATACATCGGACTCCAATACGTTCTAATTCTTTCTCAGAAAACTGATAATTGCCTCAAAAAATATAACATTAAAATCGGACACAAGCCGAATAATTTTTTCACCAACCTTAAACCTACCACCGAATTCAAAAACACAACACATACTGTTTACAAAGTTAATTGCAAAGAATGCGATGGAACTTACATTGGTAATTCGAAGCAATATATTCATAAGAGATTATATGAACATAAATATTCTGTATTCAACAATAAAAAATGCACCGCACTTTCAAAACACGCATTAGATAATTTACATTCTTTTGACTTTGAAAATGCCAAGATTGTTGCCATTGAACGGAATTACGCACCAAGAAATTTCTTGGAAATGTTAGAGATTAATTTAGACGAAAATTCCATCAATTCTAGAACACAACTAGACAATTTCTTTCACACCTATCAGAATCTATTTCTATAATCTCAATTCTAGATTTTGATACCCATTTTCAGTTATTTCTGTCATTTTGTTCCTATACATTGACATTGCTGAATCTGTTTCCTGCTTTTTCATGTTGTTTTGTTTTTTCTTTGTATCTTTTTGTTTTTTTTTGTGTTTTTTTGATTGTTTTAAATAATGATTTTAATTTTGTAATTGCTGCGATTGTCGAAGGAAAAGATGGTATTGGTTCGGGGAATCAAACATTTCATTGTTTATCATCATATCAATATAGATATTATAAAAACTGGTTATCCTAATACGACCAGTGGCGGATTTACAAATTTGCCGCTAGTAGGCCATCCAATTTTTGCCGCCCCTACTGGCTTTTGAAATTCAATATGTTAGTTTAATCCCGTTATTAGTATGATTGTGAACTTAATGATATTTCTGTCAGTTACTAGATTATTTTTGCAACCCGCTATGTACTGAAGAGTTTAATGTTGACCTAACAAGTTTATTTGACAGGCAAAACAAAAAAACCCCGACTTTAATGCGTAAAACCTCGGTAACTTTTAAACGGCTCAATCGATTTTATAAGAGCACTCGCCCGTAAAACACCTGTAATACAAGAAAAAACTAAATTGAAATCGGTCCATTCGTTCGGGTGCTATGATGCCACAGACAGACAGACAAGAAATTTAAAAAAAAAATCTAATTCTACTCAGTTACTCATCTTAAGCCATCCTAGCTAATTTTTTTTCGAATATCTTCAATGTACAGACTATTTTAGGTTTACGATTTTATTAAAGTATAGATTGTGTACACCTATAATTATAAAAAAAAAAATTCTGTAAAAAAAAAATTTGCTAAATTTGCCGCCCCTCTAAATCTGCCGCCGTAGGCACCGGCCTACTTCGCCTATTGGTAAACCCGCCACTGAATACGACCGACTTGCATATTCCACAGTTCTCAATGCTGCCAGTAAAATTAAAACAATGAGTGATTGATATTCTGTTCTAATCTCATTACATCAAATTATGCATTGCTAGATGAATTCTTTTTGTAAGTTGTATTAATGCTTAATTGATTGACTTTTATATGAAATTGGCTGTTCTTGTTTCAGACAATTTATAATATAAATTAATATAAATTACAATTTGAAAATGGCTCGTCGCCGAAACGCATAAAGGAGAATTTTATTGTAAAAACCTAAAGAAGAATTCTCTTCTTTCAGTATAATATATGACCTACCCCCAAGAATCAGAAATTAAATTAATACATAAGGTCAGGACAAAAACTTAATATATATATATAATTATATATATATATATATATATATATATATATATATATATATATATATATATATATATATATATATATATATATATATATATATATATATATATATATATATATATATATATATATATATATATATATATATATATATATATATATATATTTTCATGAGTCTTTCATACTGAGTCAATATTGAGTTTCTTAATCGAAATATTTCCAGCCAAATTCTCAGGGAGCTGTCTACACAAATGTCAATGAGAACGAACTCGTCACTTTCGAAAGTGAATTTCAAGTGCGCATCGAAAAATCATCCAACTTGTTGAATGATAAGAAGATACAATTGTTTCATCCTTATTAGGAATCATCAGTGAATCGGTGACCTTCAAAACGCCCACAAGTGATATATCCGAAGTGGATCTGGGATCTGGGATTCAAACACAGATCTCCCAAGTGAGTGTTCAAGTCAAGTCAACAGAATTTTATTTACAAAGTATGTACATTTTATTTGTGTAATGTAGTATCTCAAACTATCTTAATATAATACAAATTTCATTTGACATTATATTACTCACATATTCTAGTTCCTATCTGTTGGTTTTAGTGTAAAATATTATTGTTTTGAAATATTGGTATAAAGTTTAAGTTTTGTGGTGATTAAATATTAACATTTTACTTGTGAGCATAATAATGGGTGATCTTTTAAGCGTAGTTTTTTTTTAAATCAAATAAAATACTCAATTTGCATCATATATTCAAAATTTCATTGAAATTGATAACTTGACCTTTGGCATTTATATTTCAAATATAATTTTATGTAAATGTTATTCGGCTTAACCACATACACTAACGACTTCACGTAACCCCACAAGAAATAATCCAGAGGCGTCAAATCGCATGACCTTTGCGGCCAATTCACAGGGCCTTTTCGAGAGATAAGCTGCTCCACCAAATCCTTCAACGTGTCCATTGTTTCACGAGCTGTGTGGCATGTGGCACCGTTTGATGAAACCACATGTCAACCAAGTTCAACTCGGCCAACTGGGGTAAAAAAAAAGTTGCGTATAATGGCTCCATCCGTTGACAGTAACGATTCTTCCACGGTCGTCTTTGAAGAAAAATGGACCGATGATGCCAGCAGGCCATAAACCACACCAAACTGTCGTTTTTTCGGGATGCATCGGTAATTCTTGTATGGCATGTGGCCTTTCATCACTCCAAATGCAACAGTTTTGTTTATTTACATATCCGTTAAGCCAGAAATGAGCCACATCGCTGAACACAATTTTTCGATAAAACAGCGGATTTTCATTAAGCTGTTCTACTTTCATTCACCAAAAGTTAGACGTTGTGGTAGGTAATTCGGCTTCAATTCTTGCAGAAGTTGAATTCTATAGGCGTTCAAACCCAAATCAACACGTATAATTTTCCATGTGGTTGATTTGCTCAATTGCTGAAGAACGGTGACGAATTGACATTTCACGATCCTCATTAACGCTGTACGCAATATTCTCTTAAGTATGACGACCATAATATGGTCTTAACAAACGATACACATTTTTCACAAAGCACAAATTTTGATCGTTGCTCGTTTGTAAGTCTTTTCATGATGAAATGGCAGATTTTACTGAAAACGCATCACTTTGACAGATGACGTTTGGATGCTATTACCAACCAGTGCCGCCAACCTGAAAAACTTAACTCTTAAAAAAATCGCCCGTTATATATTGTTTTCATCAGTATTTTATATACCCAAACCTATTTGAGATAAAACTGCTTTTGATAATTAATTTTCATTTTAAACACTCTATATGCTCACTCTCCCCACTTACCTACAAAAACGAGCAATTCGTTATTTTAATAGTTTAATATTCAATAACGTTTCTTAATATGAATCATCAAAGACTTAAAAGTTTTTTTCTTAATTTAGTGGACCTACAGTTTAACGCCTGTTTCGAACGACCATTGGGTTTGTAATCGATGTACATTACCCAGTATATTTCATTATTCAAACTACTTCAAATCAAAGACAATCACAAACACCCATGGCTTCAGCGGGGCTCGAACCCGAGTTCTACCGCACCATAGTCAGGAGTTCTACCGACTAAGCTACGGAAGTAACAACATGTAAAGAACATAGTGTAATTTGAATAATACTTCGGGTACTTGTATATTTTCGTTACGGTACCATCATGGGACACCCCTATAAATTCATATTGACAAAATATGACACGGAGATAGTAGCCGAATGGTATAGTAAACCTACAACGCCTTCGGCTTACTGGGGCTGGTGGGTTCGATCCCCATCGTAATATTGATTTATTCGGAATTGGCGTTAAACTCTAATGTCTGAATATCCCCTATAGGTCAAACTATACTACATACTTCTATACAGACTTCAAACTATTAATTCTTGGGGAATCCGCGATGAAATATATATAATAGGTTCAACTTTCGCTAAAGAAAAACTCTGATTCTTTCAGAAGCCAGATACAAAACAGTTTAGATTCATTAGAATGCTTTGAAATTAAATAAAATTAATAATTGTCTAATCAGTATTAACTAATCATATAGGTCGAACTAACCACTTCTATACAGACTTCAAACTATTAGTTCTTAGGGAATCCGTGATGAAATATAGGTTCAACTTAAAAACTTCTATATATAAATAAATGACATAAAAACATATATATGAATGACAAAAAACACAATTCTCGGTATAGCCCCCAACTCGATTGGAAGCAATAGGGATATAGGAACAGAGAAAGCGACTTTGCTTTATACCTAATATGTAGTGATACTGTATTAATACGAAACAGAATTCAATTCCATTTCGTATTGTATTCTAAAAATACGAAACATACATTGGATTCCATGAAAATACATATTTATCGCAATATATTTTCAATTCAACAATGATGTTGTGTGAAACTATAATTGCGAAAAATTACTGGAAAATATTTAATAATTTTTAATGCTAATAATGAACACTTTTAGATCAATGATTTTTGTATAAGCAGAATCATCTGTGACGAATTTACCAGAAGCGGCGTTTCGAAAAGAACATTCGTAATTAGATGGCAGTAATGGTAATGTCTTGGTTTGTTTATATCTGAGCAGTAGAAAGGGACGAGAGATACAGAGGCGCCGATGACGTAACAGTTACACATCGTAAAGTGCGCTCCGTAAATAATTAGAGCACGGTGGTGATTGAGTTGGCCTGGCACGCATGTTACATGACGTAGCAGTCGCGACTCAGACGTCCCAGCAGACACTCCTGTAATGCTGGATCCATCGATTTCCTACCCCCACCACCGTCAGCGGTTTGGTGAAAAAGCGTATTTCGCTGATACGGACTCGTTTCAGTCGAGGCCAGAGCTTCGTGCAGTGAACGTCGCAATGGCTACGTGCTATTCACCTTACGAGCTCCCAGCTCAAAGGACAATTCAAGTGCCTGTGCAAAAGGATTATTCCAAGCCTCTTCACGTCGATTGCAGTGTAGAATACGAACTTCCTAATACCGCCAAACCTCCCCAGGGCGTTCGGAACGAGCCGCTCCTCATGATTCATCCCTGTTATTTTAGAAAAATTGAATCTCAACGAAGAAGTCCGTTTGTCAACAATCTTCCGGTGAGGTCGGCTGTAGCTCCTGTTAAACGCCAGCGGATGCCTAGAGGTCAGCAGATTCCTCAGCAAGTACCCCTTCAGGCAGCCCAATACCCAGTGCAGTACGCCTCCACGGATAGACAGCTGTGGGAACCAATACCTCCTCTAGTGCCAATGACAGCAGCTCAGAGTTGCTGTTCCAAGAGAGATGCTGTAGTGCCGTCGTGTGGAACATACAATTCTAGTGTCGCTAGTGATAATCGCGGTGAATCCTGTCTTTGGACCGATTCAGAAAGGTCCCCAGACAGACCAGAGGACAAACATATTCTTTCCGGAAAGTACAGACAGTACTTAAGGGCTCATAGACTTCACCCTTATGTGACTTCGGCCATTCCTTTGGCATCTACATTTCCTCAGATGCAGCAAGTGTGCTACAATGTGTGATGGCTGTGATAAATATGTGACACCGCGGCGACTGTGTCCATAAATTGTGATAATAGTTTTTAATTCAGTTTCGACTGCGCGCTTGCGTTCTTCGTCGGGCGTGGTAGTGATTTTCGTAAAAATCAGCTGTATCCATAATCCAAGTTATCAACATCAAATGTATTACGATTTATCTCTTCATTTGGATTATCCGGAAGTGTGATTCTTCAGAAGATTTGCAGAGTATATGTGGACGATGCCACTGAATACGGATTATTCACAACAGTTACAAGCAAAGTGTTATTTATCGACAGCAGGCTGGTATTGTTTGTCAACTTTTAATGCATTCAACCGAAATATAACATGGATATTATATATGTTCCAAGTATTTGTGTAAAACAGACATCTTGAATCTATTTCATGAAATTCAGAATCAAATTCGCAACTTTTTCTATGCTTGAAACTAGGAAATCAGTGAATCCTCCAAGTGTAACGAAAACTTAATGTTTATGCAAGAATAATCATGCAATATCTTTTGTGATGTATTTTAATTGAATCCAAAGTCTATTAACGATGTGAAAGTTAATTTCTAAACATTGATTAATTAAATGCCGGTGTTAACAAAGTCCATTTAAATTTTAAATATCGTCGATGACTGGTTCATTTACGGTTTGTTACAGTTGTGTGTAACAAAAACTGGACAAAACTTTCGTTATTACTTGACTTCGATTTAATGAAAGTTCAATACCATATTTTTTTAATTTGTTTGCATTCTGGACATAAAATCCAATTGTAAATTATTCCTAGTCAAAATTTTGTATATAATATTAAATAACTATGTAAATATTATCAAACTGAAATTATTTATCACTAATTTTTTGTATAGAGAAATTTGAATAAATTTATTAGTTGAAAGTTAGTTTAAAACCATATCAAATCCGATTTGTCTAGACAGTTTTAAATGTTAGAAACACGATCTAATTATTGGTGAAACGTTTTCTCAACAACAATATTTCGAATATTGAAAGAATTTAAACTATATCGTTTACATAAACGTGTACAAGTTATAGAAGGATGTTTGATTGGTGGTAGAATTACGTAACTAATTTATAATCATTCTATGAATGCTTGAATACCGTTATTTTTTCCATTTGCAAATTGAAACTTAAATTTTCATTCTCTGAATATCTCGATTGAATCTTGCTTTTTCAATCTACCTAATTTGAAAACGAAATTCAAAGACGTTCAATTCATTTCTTTCTTCAGTTAGATGGTTTTTTCGGCGGGTTCCGAAGTAAACTTGAATCATTTTTCGACATTCAATAGCGTTTAACTCGTTTTCGCGAAACGTTGAGACACTCCTTATTATTCTAGGTAATCAATATTTCAGAGTATTTTATTCGTCTTAGAAATCTGTGAAATAAAGAAGTTGTAAAGCGTTTCGAATTTCTATTGTCTTCTTGGAAGTTGTTTTGAGAACTCTCGAATTCTTTTTAGGTAAAGTGTTATTTGTTCGACTTAGCTTTCCTTTCTTAGAATTCTTGAAGGACATTTTGTTGAGTGTGTCGAGATGTAATTATGAATGTATAAAGTCACATTTTCAGTTTATTTGATGGATAAATTTGACAAACTAACCTTTTTTCTGTTACATAACTGTCTTAGTGAGGAAATTTACCTGTGTTCATTAAAAAATTTTTTCATTTTCAGTTATTGTATGCAAATATATTTTGGCGTTATATTTCTGTTTGGTAAATTGATTCAGTCATTTCAAAATACTCTAAACATAATAAAATTATTTCTTAAATATTTATAGTTTCAATTAAGAATTAATACCGTTTGTTGATTTTTTCGCACTTCATGATAATAAAAAATACACAACTATATTTATGAATATCTATTGGAATAATTTGGAGTATACCGATTTAGTAATTAAATATTAAAGATTAAAAATATTTTTGTGGATATCTTTCTGACACATATTGCTTAATACTTTGGTTTATCGTAATTACCTTTCGAAAACTTTTGCAAATGTTACCTGGTACATTTAGAACGAAAAACATGCAGAAATTGTGTAACAATATTTATAAAATACACAAAATAACTAATTACAACATTTTTTCAAATACTATACGAAAGTCGAAACAATCAGGAACCTTGAAAAGTATTTGAAGATCGTATTTTGTAGACATTTTTGCATCAATGACGATAAAATTGAACGGAAAGTTAGCAAAAAAATGTTGAAGTACTAACCATTCAATTGGACTTCGCCGAGGATTAAAAAACAACTTTTATTATTATCATCAGAGAATAATTTTTTTTAATTCTATTGACCTACAGTTTAACGCCGGTTCCGAACGGCCATTGGGCTTGTAATCGATGTACATTACCCAGCATATATCATAAAAATTCTGAAATCAAACAGTTTTTTCAAACTATGAAAACAATTAAGAAAAAGCTCAATAGTTCATGGTACTTAATGTTATGATGACTCAGAGTTGAATGCTTAAATTCTTAGAATGTGAAAAAATTTCGGTAGTTATTGATTTTGAAAATCTTTCGTTTTTTACTTACCTATCCCAGCTCAGAATTGTGGTTACCTTTTCTGCACATACAAGCATGTACTTTTCATGAAGCCGTGTTGAAAATCAATGGCCACTACTGGAGCTGGAAAAATAAATAAAAACAATAAATTACAACTTACACACTTGACTTAAATTTCACAAATAAGTAAATAAAGAATTCTGCATATGTTTCGGGAGGTTAATCCATTATCAAGAGTGTACAATACTGACAATATTATTGTTTTTAACAATAATATTGTCAGTTTCATCAAGAGATAAGCGAAACCTTCGTGTCATTTAGGAAAAATAAATGGTCACGTTATGTATACTAAAAAAAAGTTTCATATCTACTTTCGCTGGGCAACTTCAGTGTAATTAATTATTTAAAGTTATCTTAGTGATATTCATCTCTCTGAATAGACGATATTTATCAATTAAGAATTGAGGCTACAATAATCCTGATATGGCTTGTTATTAAAAATTAATCTCAGTAATCAATCAAAGAATTTGTAGATTTTCAAGAGATAAGTTAGTTTCGTCTAAAAGTGTGGATTTCGAGATAAACTTCTGAATGATATATATTATGAAAGTGTACTTTGATGATTTTAATAAATGATTTTTCATTTGTCATCTGTCACATTTTCGAAAGTTCATAAACTAATCTAAAATTTCTTATATAATAATTAGCTACATAATGACTGTTGAAATTTTAAATTACTTGGGAGTAACTCTCTAAATAGCAGGTATTTATTAGTGAGTAATCATTCCGTTAATGAATCCTTTATGTGAAATGTATTGAAACGTCTTTGATGATAATGGAAAATATTTCCAAAACGATTAAATTAAGTTCTATGTTATCACATAATACATTTCGTTTCTCATTTCCTGAGTGAAACTTTCTACTGATCAAAATAATTTCTGAAATATTCTGAAATATTTTGTACATTCTCCGTAAATTAGTGTTGCATTCTGAGGAAAAAATGTAACATTGATATTCTCGAAAGTATCTATCATGATAAATTCTGCCTCCGCCTGCGGTTGATAACAAAATTTGAAATAATACTCATATCCTTCAACTTAGACAGTAGCAGTTCATGTTTCCTTTGATTCCGTTTAATATGCTATTTGAGTACTGGTATTCAAATAACAGTATCATATTTCTAAAGATGATATCGAAATGTGCATTGTTAAGTTGTGTGAAATATGAGGACGACTCACTCAAACCAACACATAACTTCTTAGATATATAATACAATCGTTCTTTGAAGCAATATCATATTCTCGTATTTAAGAAATAAACTTCACGTCAACGTCTTTGAATTTCTGACACTTCAATAGGTTTTTTGAATGTAACTGTTTGCATGGGAAATATGATATACTCTCAACCTTTTTTGAATCTTAAAATATCCACTACTGACTGCGAGGTTTAATTCTTAGATAGTATGGGTTTCTCAGATAAAATTTAAAACTTTATTTATTCCCAATGGAGCACTATTTTAAAATTGTGTGAAAAAATTTACACGAAAGTTGATAACAAAAAACATGTAAGAGTAGTTCAAGAATTCCAGCAAATTAAAAAAAATAAGGTGAAGATTGGAAATTATCTCAGTAAAGTCTACCTAATTTATTTTTATTTCAAGATATAAAAATTCTTCATAAACGACTGCAAGAGATATTGCGCCTGATAATATTGATTGACCTTGTTTTAAAATGTTTGGGAACTTTCTATAGAGTCTTTGTTACACCATTTGTCATTCAGTGAAAACAATATTTCGGTTGAGTGCTTTCAGAATTTTTTTTCATTTCAACTCATCCATGTATTACAAAGCTTTTGTAATTATTGTAATAGCTATTGCCGGGCTATTGTTTCCAAAAAACAAACGGAATTATTCATTTGGCATAGTTAATTGAAATGAGGTTATTCGTTGGAAGTACGAGTCCATTTAAATTCAAATATGCCACTTGAATTATTCTCTCTGAAAGCGGCTACGAAAATTATAATCATCTTTCAATTCTATTCATGACATTCTGAAACATAAAACCATCTTTGTGATGTTATTTATCGATGACTTCAATGAATGAATTCAATGGGCATAGACGCTTTTCTATGCTAATTTTTCAGTGGAGGAATTCTAATTCTGAACGTGGATTTTATTCATTCATTGAAGTTCATTTATATCATTAGAAATTCTTTTGATGTGATTCAATTTAGGACTGATAATCTGACTTTGCATATTTATATTTGGAACATAACTATCAAAACTGTATTGTTAAGTCAAGCAAACATGATATACTTTTCAAAAGACGAAATATGTCCACAAGAAGAACCATTTCAACTAGCTTATTATTTCATTAGACTGCGAATGAACTAATCAACTACAAAATGTTTTTGTTGCATGTGATCATTCCAGATATTCGATGTTTAGTTCTTCTTTTTCAACTAGAATTTGTAAAAATGTTGTTTGAAACTCTACAAAGTAAATAAGTATTATGTGTAATATCCAGCTTATATTCTGATTTATACGTTCAAGTTGGAGATTACGGTTTTTAAGATTATCAGTTTAGATTAATTTCTGATCTAATTGCATGTATATTTCGAATACTATCAAGAATAACTCAAAAGTTGTCTATATAAAAATATAATATTGAACTGAAGATGCCATTTATTATGCTCTATAGATATTAAATTAAGTTTCTAAGAAGTTTTCCATTGGGCGTGTCAAAAGAGAAAAAACCTAACATGTCACCTCTAATCTTGACATTAATTTCTTACGAACTTCTTTAGCTATACCAAATAAACATAAATGTGTGTAAAATGACAAATCTATTGGCACGAAAAAGCAGGGTATGCTTCGAAAACGAACTGATAGTTTTTGGCTAAATCTAAACTTTATTTTTTTAGACTTTGAATGAAATTTATCAATTTTCATTGTGAAGACTTAATTTTTCGAAGTTTTTTTCGGTCAATAGATTTTATAGAATCAGCACCAATAAATCTGTAAGATCTGATAATAACTATTCTATGGCTAAATATTTTAGAGACCAAAGAAATATTTATCAAATGTATATAATAGAAGGGTATATGTACTGTTTTGCTCGTAATTCTTATAAATTTCGAGTTTGCAGAAATTTGTGAATATGTAAAGAAATGCTATAAATATATAATATATTGTACAGCTAGTCATAGATGAAATACGCTTAAAAATAAAGTGTTAATGTTTTTATAGAATCAGACATGGTTTTATTTCCTATTCCGTATAGTTAGTTAATTATTATTTACCAAATTTTGATAACAATTTCATTCTAAATATCCAAAGATTGGAATGAATTCATATTTGAAATAAAGGAACTCCAATAAAATGGTTTTCTATCAGGAGAATTGAATGGAAGTGTGATAAACCTACACATAAGGCTAGTCAGGTTCAGTTGAAAAAAAATATTGAACTACAGTTTAGTCAGTGAAAAAATTTGTGTTTCAATTGTGAGTTTATATGTGTATTTTCTGGAATATTGGATTAACTGTACTGGAGTTTAATAGGTAAGTATGATTTATAAAATTGCTTGCATGCTGATCACAATGATTGAAAATATAGTGACAAAGAAAATGAAAATTGAGAGAAATAAAAGTTTCTCCCTTATTTGTCTATATTTAGGTGGGTGCTCCCTTACATTTTCTAAAATGAACATAATATAGAAGATCTCTTTTAAATATTTAAGTGGTATCGAAATTGATCCATTATTTTAATTTCAAAAATTTTATTATCGATGGAATTTTATTTTCAAGTCCCTGAATCTTTTTTGATGTTTTAACCAAAATTAACTTCTTCAAAATTTTTTTTTGCACTAAGATGCTAGAGCAGGGGTTGGCAACTTTTTGCCATTAAGAGCACAATATTAGATCGAAAATCACCTGGTATATTAAGGCATTGATAAAAAACCATAACGCAAAGGCACCTAATTCCGACCACTGATGCTTATGATTAAATGAATGAAATTTTGAAATGGTTCAAAAGATAATGAAATTATTCAAAAATTAATTTGAAAATGTTTTTCTAAAAGGTTATATACTCTAATTTTAAGAAATGTACATTATTTTATCCTATAATGACTCGATCATTTATAAATTTGATGTTGAACTGAAACAATTGGAAATTAACCGAAGGCACCGTTTACCGACCCGCTGACAACAACTATCCCTGTATCCGACCACTGAGGATCCTGATTCCGACCGACCATATTCACCTACTAAAATAAACTTTATGGTTTATAAAATCATTGTGAATACCGCGAAAAAAATTATTATATAATTGGGTCAAAATATAAATTGAAAAAAAGGTTCAGTACTCATTAGGAATTGAGTTATATCGGCAATGAGTGCAAAAAAAGTCAGAAAAATAACGAAAATTAACTCATATCATAAAATAATAAAAAATAATAGAATTACAATTTTTAATGGTGATTGAGGAATAATTATTAAATTGTTCATAATTAATTATAATACAAGTAATAAATGAATTCACGCATTGTTTTTCTTATGCAGCTCATTTATTTTAGGAACAAGTCCCACGACTGGATATGAGTGCAAGACTCTCGATTTTACATTTGATTTCGTTCATGTCATAAACTAGAATATCATCTTTATCTGGCCATTTCCAGAAGTTTTCGCTCATCGTCATTGCCTATACATTGAGTTTATCATCAACCTCTTCAATGACTTTTTTCAAAAGTGAATCTTTTTATTCACATTTAATTTGACCCGAACTGCACCCTCTCGTAGCTTTTGTTGAAATGCCCAGCTTTCCGTTAAGATTTTAGAGACAGACATTAACATCTGGCGCAGGATGATTCTATGAAGGCAGCTCTATTTTACAACTTTTGGTCGAAGTTTTGAATATTTTAAATAAAATATTCAAAAACGTAAATGTAAAAGTAGGCCGGTCGGCAACCAGTGCCTTCACGTAATATCCGACCCGAAGATCCTGATTCCGACCAGGCATCAGGATTCTCACCTTTTAATAGTGGAAATTGACACTCCAATTACAAAGAATCTATTTAAGTTAGCCTCGGTCGCATACAGGTGTATTATACACAGATAGCGTTTAGAATATACATATAACTGAATACGAAACACTTAAGGAAAAACCTCTAAAATAAAAAATTAACATCATCTACAAAGTGCAAAACTCCTGTTACCGACCAATTGGTCGAATTGAGGAAATGCTCATATTTTATAGGGATCCGCATTCCGTCCATTATTATTATTTAATCGATAAATCAATGAAAATATGTAATTTTTGATCACATGTTGAAATTTTATGTTAGAAAGATATACTTTTAAAGATATGACAATATCGTGAGTATGTAAATATGTATAATAAACAAAAAATGTAAGTTTGAAAAAAAGGAGTCTTATTTCGATTTTGTTCGAAATTAGAAAAATAGTGGAAATTGAAAGTTCCATTGCAAATAATCTATTAAAGTTAGCCCCGGTCGCATACAGGTGTATTATGCAGAGATAGCGTTCAGAATATATAACTCAATAGAAAACTCTGGAAAAAAAACTTGGAAAATATAAAATTAACATTATCTACAAAGTGCCAAAACTCCTGTTACCGACCGAGTGGTCGGAATGAGGAATGCCCATATTTTATAGGGCTCCTCATTCCGTCCATTATTATTTAATCGATAAATCAATGAAAATATGTAATTTTTGCTAACATGTTAAAATTTTATGTTAGAAAGATATACTTTCAAAGATATTACCATATCGTAAGTATGTAAATATGTCTAATAAACAAAGAATATAACTTTTAAAAAAACAGGAGTCTTATTTCGATTGTGTTAAAAATTAGAAAAATAGTGGAAATTGAAAGTCTGATTGCAAAGAATCTGTTAAACTTAGCCCCGGTCGGATACAGGTGTTTTATGCAAAGATAGAGTTCAGAATATATAACTGAATACAAAATACACACAAAAAAACTTGGAAAATAGAAAATTAACATTATGTTCGAAGTGCCAAAACTCCTGTTACCGACCGAGTGGTCGGAATGAGGAACGCTCATATTTTATAGGGTTCCGTATTCCGTCCATTATTATTTGATCGATAAATCAATGAAAATATGTAATTTTTGCTTACATGTTGAAATTTTAAGGTCTTAATGAATCAATAAAGCATTTGAAATTAAAAAACTCAGAACTTATCACAGCATTCTTAGAAAAATCCAGATGTTTGTTTTCACTAATTTATGTTTTTTTGAGATCAATATAGTACGAATACGGACGCTCTCGTACATTTTGTTGAATTGAACCGCTTTCCGTTAACATATGAAAGAGAAGTCTTGATATGTGACATATGATGAGTGATTCTATTAAATGCTTTCTATTTCACAACCTTTGGTCGGAATTTGGATGTTTTAAAGTAGAAAAACCAAAATGGTCGGATAGAGGAGAACGGTCGGCAACAGGTGCCGCTAGCTTTATATCAATTAATTCCTATATTAACACGTTTGATGTATTGAAAGTGATTAACCTGTCCGTTCTATAGTTGAACGGCATGTTCCTAATTTCGTACCTAATTAAGTACTTGTCCCAATTGATCTTTAATTATAGCTGATATTTGCTGGATGTAAGTCAAAAAATGTTCAGAATTCAGTCCATTACCGGAAACCAATGAATATAGTGGCTCTGGTTGCTGTACCAATAGCGTCTATTTGAATTGACTCTTCGCGCAATATTTTGTTGCATCATTGGTAGTATTTTCTTATCAAAAACAATTAAACTTTGCCTTGCAATATTGACACAACGTTCATTGGTCCAACAGCAACGATTTGCTGTGAACTGCAATCTATTTCAACGTTACAATTGAATGCAGGTCGATAGGAGTTAAGCGCAACCTTTTCATATTGTCAATTTCGATGCCATCGATTCCGTTCAACTTCATTCCGAGCTTCGCGTTGCTCGTCAGTTTGACTTGCTCTTTTATGTCTTTGACTTGCTGCATTGCGAGTTCTGCGACTTAAGTTTGTTCATCTAATAGCTATCATTTTTAAGAACGAATTTTCAACTGTCAATTTAAGAAAACTTTGTATTCTTCTTTATATTCAAATATACCAGGTGCTATGTTAGTAACGTGTATGTAAATCTATTCAAACTTACCAAAATTCTATATCAAATTGAAGTTTTACTATTAGTTGTGATAGCTCTGAACTAGCCAAGATGTGTGATAAGATATTCAGTGTTTTTACATTCTCTTTTTGAGGATTACCTAATAATAATTTCTTACTTATATTATTAATTAAGTATTCTCAAATATTCTAATTTCACACGCAATTTTTTGAATTTTTTCCCTGACAATAACTAATAAACAACAAAAAAATAGTGAAATCGGTCCAGCCGTTGACTCTACTTTTTAGTTAGAAAACGTTTGTATGGGAAAAAGAAATGGTCTGTTTTTAGGGTTTTCCCGGCAATTATTCGAATTTTTCTTGCTGTAAAAACCATCCTTGGACTTCAACGAACATTTTAAAAAAAGAATTGGCAAAATTGGTCAAGGAGTTGTTGAGTTATGCGCTTACCAACACATTTTACGATTCATTTTTATATTATAGATGAAATATTTTTCAATGTTGTGGAACATTATTTTGTTTTACCATCCATAACTAGTTTCCGAAGTGCACGCGATGAAAGACATTTTATGGCAGGTTTTTTCATAGTTACCTGGGTTTATATTATTGAATTATTCACGGATCGGTATTCTCTTCTAGTGAAATATATAGCCTATGTCACTCACAAACGACGTGGATTTCTATTGGTGAAATAATACTCAAAATCGGTTCAGTGGGTCCAGAGATTACCACCCCCATAGCTTCACAAAACTCACAAACTTTACATCTTTGAAATATTAGTATACCTATGCTCTCCCTGAAGTTTATGTAGCTGTGTGACACAAATTGATTAAATCGCTCATGATCTATGAATGGTTTTCACTTCTATGATCTAGTACAATGAAGACGCATTGAAAAATCGATCATTCTTTTTTTTGTTAGAAAGGAAGATTCTTATTTCTGCTTCAGATTTTCATGATATTAGTTTGTGCTAATATGGGAAATATTCTCACATTTCTGAAGATATTCCGATAATACTTAATTGCTTTCAAGACATTTTCAATCTTACATAACTTCTTATGATAACATTCAATTTACGAAGGTAAATAATTCGAACTTGTGAAATGACAAAACGTGCAGTCATCAAAAAAAATATGGATGTTTGAATAAGTTAAACTAAGCAATGTACTTTACAGTTTATATACTCACCTAAGTATTCGAACAAATATTGATAATATAAACTTTGATGATATTGAAATATGTACGTTTGAGACAGAAACGATAACAGTTGACTAAATAAAACATGGCGAACATGATAATGCGTACAAATAATAAATATTACGAAAATCTGACACATTCAGATAAAAATATAGGTGTTGTAATATATATTGCACCTTGTAAATCAAAATGAAAAATACAAACACAATTTCATTGAAAGCTTCAAAACTTAAACCTATTAATTACATTATTGATGATGTTATGATCAAACAGTTGATTATATTAATACTAAAGAGTATATTAATGATTTTGAAGCAGTTATGAAGTACAGAAATATTTCATAAACATAAATTCTTAAATGACTTTGAGAAATAACATCCACATAAGACTATGGTGATAGTTTTTATCTTCTACTTCAATTCGTTGACGTAATTATGAAAAATAACAAAAGTTAAGAATGTTTTGAGAAAACTAACTCATCATTTGATGTGAATCCCAATTTGTGAAAACAAATGCTTACTTGACAAAAATAATACTTAAAAAAATAGTACTTAACTACTTAAAACTTGAGTAATGTTGAGGCTGTTGGTAGAAAATATTGGTAGAAAATATTTTTTTGAAAAATTTCTTAACATTCTATGTTTTACTCGATGAATTTTGCCTATTGTGTTTCTAACCCTATTTCTTCAAAATAATAAATTTTCTGAAGGCACTCAGAATGGCCATGAATTTCATTGATGACCTTTTAATTAACTTAATATTTTCTGCTTTCTCCTCACGTGTAGAAAAGGAAATTGTCATTAGAGGATAAATCTGGGGAATATGCAGGATGAGGTAGCAGTTCTGATCCAAGCTTATATATTTTTCAGATGTGATGTAGGTACTCGGTCAGTTTAGATAACTACAGCCACAACAACTCTACGTACTTTCGTGCTTCATTCATCCAATACAATTATATGAATTTGATTGAACATTTCTACCATAACGATCGACCATTTTTGGGTTACCTGAATTTTCGGCGTCATTTAAGCATACACGGCGACAACAGATCTCAGTAAACCAAACTCCTTTACCATTATTAGGTATCGTTTGTGCATAGTGCATATATTAATTATCAACCCCTTGCTTGGTTTCGGCGATGGTTTGTTTATTAAAAAAATATTGGGAAGAACACGACCTTTTTCTATTCTTGTCGAAATGAAACCTTTCTGCTTTTGTTACCTGTTTTGTGTTTGTAACACAATTCCAATGACGCAGCTTGTTCAAAATTTTATAAGAGGTTCGTAAAAGACGACAGTTGAGAGCAGAATGGATGCATCCCTTATGCTATTGGGTAGACTTGAGAAAGCGCTTCACAAAGTTGTTCTCATATTTATAAATAGTTAATAAAAAGAAAATACTTACTGAATGGATACTCATTCAATTATAAAAATGAAGTCTGTAACTAATAAAAATTGATTATTATATAAATTATATATTTTATAATTTAAATTAATAATGAAATAAATTATATATAATTTAATTATCAGAAGTATAGGTAATCTGACTTACTCTAGGATTAATAATCTTTAAATTTTCGTTAGATAAGAATAATTTTCCTAAATTATATTCACTTAATAAAACAACAGCAGAGTTAGGTAGGTAATGCAATTGTATATTATTAGGTAAAATAATACCGTAGTATTATCAGAAGTTGTATTGAAAATATTGTCATTTAATCAATTGTAAATTTACAATTTCCAAGCGAAAACTGAAGGTTATTGTATATAAATGGTGGAATTTTTACGTAAAATTATTTTTATATTATGTTATTATAATATTATAAATATTCACTTTAAATATATAACTTTGCATTTTGATTTTTGATAAATTCGAATACAAAAATTAAGAATAAATGTTTTTAAATCGCGAGTTCTACAAACTATAATTTATCATTAAATTTCGTGAAAATTTCTAGAATTACCGGCAATATGAGCTTATCATTATCAATATTTATAATTTCAGTTATTTCGTAAAATTACTATACCAATTCGTTACAAATCTTGATTAAAATCAATATGATCGTTCTGTGAAATTCTTAAGCTAATTTTGTTTAAAAAAATTGTTTTTGAAATAACTAAGTGAATATAACTTGATTTATGATGACATATTTCGCGTTCAAACTTCCTTTACATTTATTGTAAAATATCAATCGAAATTCTCGAAGCTAGTCGTCAACTATGGATGATATTTCAACATAATTATTTTTATGTTTAATTGATTGTTTCCTAAGGAAATTGAACAAATATTTTGAACTGGTTTGATCTACATTCGGACACACATGGGAAAAATTGGACGCACAGTTACCACTAATTTACCTAAATCCACACCGATGTAAAATAATAAAAGAAAAATCGATAGTTGAAAAGAAATGAACTTGCTAAGAAAGTTGTCAATGAAATGAAACTAGGTATCTAGAAGATCTAAGTATCAGTTTGCTTTTTTATAATTATTTATTTATTATTTCTTTATTTAAATTAACGTGTCTCGACTACTTGGTCATTGACACATGGTACAATTTTTACAGTTTCATGTAATAGTGTTAATGCTACAGATACTTAAATATAATTGACAATTTGATTGTAGTTGAATTAGATGGAACTGTTATTCATATCCCTCGATGTACGCTTGTTAATTATCCTGTAAGACTTCAATCGTGTTCGGCTTGTCCACATACACTAACGACTTTATAACCCCACAAGAAATAATCCAGAGGCGTCAAATCGCAGGATCTTGGCAGCCAATTCACAGGGCCATTTCGAGAGATAAGCTGCCCAGCAAATTCATCTTTCAAGATGTCCATTGTTTCACGAGCTGTGTGGCATGTGGCACCGTCTTGATGAAACCACATGTCAACCAAGTTCAAATCGGCCAACTGGGGTAAAAAAAAAGTTGCGTATCGCTCGATATCGTTCGACGTTGACGGTAACGTTTCTTCCAAGGTCCTCTTTGAAGAAAAATGAACCTATGATGCCACTAGGTCATAAACCACACCAAACTGTCGTTTTTTCGGAATGCATCGGTAATTCTTGTATGGCATGTGACTGTTCATCACTCCAGATGCAACAGTTTTGTTTATTTACATATCCGTTAAGCCAGAAATGAGCCTCATCGCTGAAGACAATTTTTTGATGAAACAGCGGATTTTCATTAAACTTTTCTAAGGCCCATTCACCAAAAATTAGACGTTGTGTCATTCGGCTACAATTCTTGCAGAAGTTGAATTTTATAGGCTTTCAAACCATAATCAACACGTAAAATTTTCCATGTGGTTGAGTGAAACATGCCCAATTGCTGAGATCGGCGACCAATTGACATTTCACGATCCTCAATAACACTGTACGCTACGGCTGCAATATTCTCTTCAGTACGCACTGTACGCATGCGAGACAATGGTTTAATGTCCAACAAAGTAAACTTGGTGCGAAATTTGGTGATAACAGCACGAATGGTTGATTCACCAGGTCGATTATGACGACCATAATATGGTCGTAACAAACGATACACATTTTTCACAGAGCACGAATTTTGATAGTAAATTTCAACAATTTACAATCGTTGCTTGTTTGTAAGTCTTACTACGATGAAATGGCAGAGTATACTGAAAACTTTTCACTTTAACAGATGACGTTTGGATGCCATTACCAACCAGTGCCGCCAACCTGAAAAACTTAACTCTTAAAAAAATCACCCGTTATAATCTTAGTTCGTCTGATGGGAATACAGGTATATGTTAAGTTTTTACAAGCTGTATTTTTCAAAATTATTCAATCTGCAAACATGAATAGTTATATTATATGTGAACCATGTGATCAAACCGAACATCATGTTACTGAAAAATGTTTTCCCCAGAAAGATTTCGTCTGAAATTAGATACCCCCGAACTGATATGTGATGCCTCGGCTGTTTGTTAATCACTCTTCTCCCCAGTTACTCCTGATTAATAGCCTAGGCCCCGTATTCAACCGATACGGGCTTACTCCAGAGAACTGGGCTACAGGAATAATTCATTGTCGTTTCAGGGCTATCTATTGTTCACATGTTTGTTGTTGTTATGATATATTTCAGCATATACCCCAATATATTGAAGCGGAGAAATATTAGTTATAGTTGCAATTTTTCACTTCCGTTGAAAATGAATTTTACGGGAATCTTTTATATATTTCTGGAGAGTCCTGAACAGTAAGAAACCATGGAAGAATATACTTTTATCGATAAATTATTTTATTGATGTATTGAACATAGATCGTTCATCTAATTTAATTTCGAATAGTACTTGAAAATAACACACATACATATATACTAATGATTGATGAGGCTGACACTTGGAGAAAATTAATACCCATAATAAAACAGTATTCGAATTTTTCTCATATACATATTGAGTATTAATACTCATAACGTATTGACACTACCACTAATGCTTACAACCAATCTAAATTTCGAAAACACAGAATACATTAATCGATTGGGCCGATACTTGGAAATGGAAATCTAAATACATAATTCAAATAAAACTAAGTAGTTTTTCAATTTTCTCTATAATTAATTCAAAAACATGACAACATCGTTTCGCCAACACAGTGGCTTCTTCAGAAGTTGATGATAGACTGGATGTTTTTGAATTAATTATAGTGAAAATCGAAAAACTACTTAGTGTTATTTAAATTACATAGAATACGAATGAAGAAGAAAACAATTGAACCAGAAAATCGATTTCTGAAGTTGTTATCCACTTATCAAAGAAAAGTAAAAATTTTGTGTGTTAACATATATTGATACGCCTAATTTGAAATTAAAATCACTCGTGATAAGTTATAATCTTAATATTTATTTTCAGATCACTAATAATATTGCTAATATAATTAAAAATACTGAATCAAAATTTAACAAAAATCAAATGTGTGGGGTATTCAAAATCAACTATGGTAGCTGCGAAAAATTTTATATAGGTAGAACTTCCTTTATTCAGAAACTTCCAAATTATATTATATGAACATAAACATAGTTTCGAAAAAAAAGGAAACAAATTCTCATTATTCCTTATAATGACTAATGACCAACCACTAGTTAGAGAGGAGTCAATATTTAGTTCCCAGTTTAGAATATTAAATAGAGAGAATAAAGATACCAAACTAAATTTTCTAGAACCACTGCATATCAATAAATTAAAAAATTCAGGACTTTTACTCAATAGCTAATTACATGTTAATAATAGCTCGCTGCTTAATATGTTCAATGGCAGTATTTCAGGTAGCAGATCAGCGTGCTTATCTATTTCTTAGTTATTTTACCTACAAATTATATCTACCACTAATTATGCTTTTCAATGTTCAAGTATAAATTTTCTTTTATTTGTCTTAGCAATCTATATTTTGTATAATCATTATCTCTACCTTTTCCTATGATCAATGACAATATTGCAGGTAGCAGATCAGAGTGATTATCTAGTCCTTAGTTATTTTATCTACAAATTATACCTACCTCTAATTATGTTTTTCAATGTTCAAGTATAAATTTTTTTCTATTTGTCTGAGCAATCTATATTTTGTATAATCATTATCTCTACCTTTTCCCATGTTCAATGACAGTACTGCAGGTAGCAGATCAGAGTGATTATCTAGACTTTGATTATTTTACCTACGAATTATATCTAATTATGATTTTCAATGTTCAAGTATAAATTTTCTTTTATTTGTCTTAGCAGTCTATATTTTGCATAATCATTATCTGTACCATTTCCCATGTTCCATGACAGTATTGCAGGTAGCAGATTAGAGTGATTATCTATTTCTTAGTTATTTTACCTACAAATTATACCTATCCCTAGTTATGTTTTTCAATGTCCAAGTATAATTGTCTTTTATTTGTTCTTAGCAATCAAAATCTTGTATAATCATTATTAACATTATTAATATATGTATATATATATATATATATATATATATATATATATATATATATATATATATATATATATATATATATATATATATATATATATAATCCATCATTAAGAAGCCCGAAATTGTACGTTCTGCAGATTATACGAAGCCCGTGGCAGTTTTAGGAAGCCCAAAACGGGCTTCCTAATTTTTTGTGTGTATATCGCATTATTATGGTTGAAATCCTTTCATGATACCGGTTCAAAAACTATCGTTGATAACGTAGCCACTGATTCATCAGAAAATGCTAGAATATTTCAAAACCATGAGGTAGATATTGTGAAAACAAACGTTATTTAAAATCGCTATGGGCTTCTTAATGCCGCGCTACGTCTGTATATATACACTGGTTAGTACTCCATATCCAGCGCTAGGAGGCCTGTTCTTATCGTCAGCAAGTTCTTATCGCCACAGATTAAATATGCGCTATGAATCGGCAACATTGCTCTTCAGTATAAAATATCGAGAGTAGGTAGTATTCAGCATTTCAATGAACTAAACATGCATATTCCTTAAATCGTAAGTAGGTATTACCTATGAATAAAAGTGGAATAAAATTCTCG
This sequence comes from Henosepilachna vigintioctopunctata, assembly GCA_030704895.1. NCBI lineage: Eukaryota > Metazoa > Arthropoda > Insecta > Coleoptera > Coccinellidae > Henosepilachna > Henosepilachna vigintioctopunctata. The sequence goes on from JARQZJ010000065.1 coordinate 5,623,486, forward strand.
GTATATAAATATAGGAGATTTTCATTACCTAACTAGATGTACATAAGAAATTATCTAAGATATTTATGACAAAAATACTAATTTCTAACAGTTTCACCAGAGTAATTGAGGCTCTAGTTCAATAGATCAGTTTTTGAAGGGAGAGATAAGGAATATAGAAGATGTCATTTTAAAAATATAGTAGATGTCGTCTCTGTAGCGTAGTGAGAGAGTGAGGCTCTCACGAGGGAGATCTGGGTTCGAATCCCAGCTAAGACATGGACTTTTGTGTATTCAGTTTTTTCTGAAAACATTATGAAAAAAATTTTGATTTTCACCCAGTTTTTATAGTTTTTTTTGATGTGTGCTCAAAAATTCCTCCCATCCGTGCTTTTTCGGAGTTAGTTTATTTATATGTTCTCTGAAATAGTCCATCATAACTTTCTTCTCTTCGTTGAACCAACCAGCTCTAGAAAATTGTTTTTTGTTATTAGTTCAATTTTTTTTAATATGCCAGAAGGTGGAGCCAATCGTTAGTATCATTTTCTAAAATGTTCTCCTCTATTTCTAGTTCTTCAATTCCTGTAATGTCTTCCTCTACATCCGATTCTGAAGAGAGGAAAACATCGGCTTCTATTCCTATTTCGTTCAAGTTTTTGCCCTTGAATTCGCTGCCTTTTCCTTTCTCTGATAGAAGAAGTACATTTGCAACTTTTACTGTTTGATATATAAAGAAAGGATTAGAAAAAAATCATGTGTTATTACAATAAGTTGATATTACTGAATAACTGCAAAACTCAGCAAGTAAAACTGTTTAAATAAATCTGTTGACCGACTATTCAAATATAATAAATGGTAGCAAAAATATTATGCATTTTCAAGATTCGAACAATCACATGTCTTTTGAATGAAAGGTGAAGTCATAAACAAGAGAACCTTGAAAATTTAGGAATGATGCATTCAAATTCAAGGCCAATGTGTAGTTGAAATAGATTCTTTTGATATAGTATACATTCATCAGAATAGGCATTTTGCACCGAATCACGTTCTTCAATTCAGTTTGAAAATGAAGTATAAATTGAAACAGATGTGACAACATATTACTGACTTCTATTTTTCTGACACATTTCCTTCATATATTATATATTTATGAGAAATCTCGTTATGGTGGAGACCGAAACGTACCTAGTTGTTTTAATTTCATTCTTGGCAAAAATAGTTAACAACAATATGATGAGCATCGACTTGTTATATTAATCAGAGAAGACCCCAGAGTATTCAAATTATTGTGTTGATGATAACCGAAAAATTCAAACATTATAGATTTGAATGTGTTCAATTAAGAACGAAATATGAAAGTAATGTAAAACATGAAAAACGCGCCAAACATTTGAAATGGTTTTTGTATATTTAAAAAAAAATTCATCTCATTTCAAAGAAATTTTCGATAAGCTATTTTAAGATCTTCAGAGTTCAAAACGGATATGAATTTAAAAATTCCACCTGACGAAGTCTATCATTCAGTCTGAGAAATTGAGATTTTATAGAGTAGAAAAATATTAATGTTTTGATGATTATTTCGTGACTAGATGAAAAAAAATTTTCAACATTACATTTCGATTTTTGATCGCTTGAAACTGACGACGAAGGTTTCAGCTGCCTGCACGTATTTTGTTCAGAAGTGTATCTTTGCAAAAATGCCATTTGATGGTCTTCAGGGCGAGTATCAAACGATATCTTCTGATCTGAAATCCAAAATATCATTTGCTTCTGTAATTTGAATTATCTGCAATTGTGGTCGTAATATAGGAATTGCATAATTTCATATGAAATGAAGTAAGCATCTGCTCGTATGTCCTCAGTTTTCATATAGTCTTTATAACTTAGCCCTTTGAAGATTTCTGGTTTAACGATGCTGCTACTATCTGACTATGTTCAAAAGATTATTGCAGAGGAGTCTGAATACGTTCCTTAAGGAAAATACAACAGTGAATTGCTTTTGGATGAACTAGATAGATAACTATACTCATTCAATGAGATTTCTGATTCAGATGGCATCCAATCTCTTACTGATGAGGAATTGAAATAATTTTTAATAGATGTTTTATAAAAACAAAAAGAATAAATTACATTTAAGCCGGAAAATATAAAACAAAAACACATACAAACAACTTATATCAAAATCATTATAATTGCATAAAACAGTTCATTCAATTTGTTTCATAATGAAAACTCAGAAAGTTTGATGATGTAATTTCAGATTGTCTGTCTCAAGACGATTTCCGATTTTTTGGTCAACAAGCATTTTTTTCAATGATAACATACAGAAGATTTGACTACAGTTAAACTTTCACTTACGATTTTATGTTAGAATTGCAAACACAACAATTTTAATGTTCAATATTAAAAGGAAACGTTTTCCTATAATTGCGATAAGACTACACAGCAGCTGTAAATGAACAATTTTTTTGTATTTTTGTTTCAGAATACGTGGGTGAAAATACTGAATATTGTTAATTATTTTTCTTTAACCGAAGAACATCTATCCACTTTATACAACGTGTATAGTATTGACACTTCTGAGTTATCCAGCGCAGAATTATTTTGGTTTTCTTGAAATTTCGAAAAATATGAGGAATATTCAGAACTCAATTGCAAGTCTTTACAGGATTCTCAATTCAAATCAAAATATTTATTAAAAACATAAGTACCTTTCTCGCAGTATTCTTATTTTTTGGTCGAATGTTTCGCTTCTGATTCAAAAAAATCTGTTAATTTCGCACATAAACTTTGGTCGTCGGAAACAATAACCGTTTTATCTTGTAACGCCAATTTCAAAATATTATTTAAATGCTAAATTACGAATGAAATAATAACCGAAATGCAATACCCAAAGATAATAATGATAGGTGATAATAATGATATGTCTTTTACTAATTTATTAATTTTCATTCAGTGTTTGAAATATGTAAGAAATAGATTCACTGAAACAAAAAATTCATTCAATACAAGAAAGAAACATTATTTATTTCTTAAATTGTACAAAAATTATTCACTTTTTTCTGAAAGAATTATGAAAAAAATTTTTATTTTCATCCAGTTTTCAATGAGCTTTTCTCGTCAGAAACTTTGCTCGTCAGAAACAATAACCGCTTTATCTTGTAACGCCAATTTCAAAATATTATTTAACTACTAAATTACGAATGAAATAATATCGGAAATGCAATATCCAAAGATAACATTCCTCATTTTAAAAACAAATCACTCAACTAAATCTTAGTTAACGCCGACAACATTGCCGGGCTTCATCTAATGCGAAATATATATCAAGTGTAAAAACGCGGTCTGCATAAAAGCGGAAAGACGTATACAACAAACATACACCGCTTCACACACCCTCACTCCTTCTACCGGGCTTCACTTCACCTTCAGTGTGTACCGGGCTTCGTTTCATCCGTAGTATGCGTATATATATATATATATATATATATATATATATATATTTCCTGTAGGGGTCTCCAAAAATATTCACCTAATGATATATTCTCTGCTGATAATTATGATAAACATATATTATTGCGTCCTGAAATATGGCAACAACGATTTGGCGCCTTTTCTCGAATAATTTCCTACATACTTTGATGTATTTTGTCTCGCCGCAAATTATCTCTTGATACATCGACCACATATATATCACATCCAATATTGTGAATAATAGACTTGAATTAGCGGAGAAATTCTTCTGTAATAATGACTCAGGTAAGTTTTATTATTTGTATTGGAAATATGATGAGGAATATGACTTACATATTTTCGTATTTATGTTATGAAGTTCCAGTGGTGAATTCTAGCGCCAAAAAAAAATATAGGGCTGTTTTAAAATTTGAAATTACACAGGACAAACGAAACTATTTGAAATTTTATTCAGTAATTTCAAATGAATTCAATGGACGATGAATCTACTCTGTGATAGTTCATATTTAAATGATTTGAATGTGTTGAGAAATTCGTTCTACAGAATTTTAACAAAAATATCACAGTATCCAAGTAAGACTTGATAATAAAAAAAAGAAACGCATTTGAAGAGAAAATGTCTTATATTCCCATTAATTTCCAAAACACATTGCTCAATATATTTTCTTCTTTTCGCTCCCACTGCGAGTGCACAAACACCCCTGATATTGATTTCTTTCTGATCGAGAGCAAAACTAAAATTGACAAATTTGGGCTGCACTTTTGCCGAAGACGAAAATCATCCAGGAATTGCCGGAATTTCAAAAAACTAAAAGGATGTATCTACAATAAACATAAGAATACAATTCTTTTTTGACGATTTTTACCAAACACCAAAATATCGAAGTTCTTATTGATAATGGAAAAAGGTCCTGCTGACAAATTCAAAGGTAAGTCATTGGATGAAATTGACATTAACATGGAAGAAAACTTGTTATGATGTGAAGAGTAAAGTGACGAAAGTGATTTTGAAGACTCACAATATATAGAAGACAGGTGCGCTGGTTTTGATAATGCAATTGCATCATCAAGCACAGATGTCAAGAATTTTAATGAAATCGTCAATAAAAAGATAATTCTAGTATCGTGGACCAATGAGAAAAAAACACCCCTACAGCATATTTTCAAAAGCAAAGTTAGAGTGTGATGAACTTAAAAGGAATTATCCAGAAAACAAGGATTGGGCTAAAATAAAAGTTTTTATTCAGAATGAATACAAGAAAAAACAATAAGATTGTCTTGCCATTTTAAAATATAACCACGCTTTTTCTCATATTTTCACTACCTATTATTGATTTTAATTCGATATTTATTATAATCATATAGGATACTATTTCTTTTATTCATAAAATTTATAGATAGAATAAATAAATAAATTTAACAATCATTATCCTATATGCCTATTGAAAAATTTCAAACATCTGTTCACTATAACTTGGTTTTTGCAGATCTCAGTGCTCAGTGATTTTTAATGAAAGATTTCATTTTATTTTTTATGAGAAGTAGTTCTAATAAAGCAATCAAATTTATTTTGAAAACATTATCTTTTATTCCATTTCCTGTGGCACAATTCGCATGAGAAATGAGTTTTATAGGGTCATCTGAACTACTTTCAATAAGAAAGTGGAACAAAAAAATATTTTCAACATTTTGGAATTATCTGTCAATTATTACTATCAAATTTATATTGGCACCTGTAAAAACCAAATATTCAGTTAATATCACATATTGAAGATGATAATAATGATTTATCCGTATAGAGGGTGCCTACTGGAAACCAAATCGATATTCACATAAAAAATAATGAGTATGAGAATTTTGAAAGTTTGGTAGTAACCCAACGTCGACTAGGACAGATCAGCTAAAATAGTTAAAAGTTAATGACTCTTGCTTAGTTTGAAATACAATAACTTAGTCCAACCGTTCTTGAAATATTCAAGTTTCAATTTCTTAAATGACGTTTGATATGAATAGGCTATTCTTAAGAGCAGGGCCGGATTTAAATTTGTGCCGCCCTGGGGCACTGAAGAAAATGCCGCCCTGGGGCACTGAAGAAAATGCCGAACTATGACTTAAATTTTATTTTAATAGTTTTGATATCTTGTTTTTTAAGAATTAGAATAACTAATTGATTGCAGGAAATTTAATATGTATTATATATTATTTATCATACATTATGTTTCATTATTAGTTAATTATATATTGTATAGAAAATTTTTTCTCACTTTCCAAATTTTGCCGCCCTAGAAAATTTGCCGCCCTGGGCACTAGCCCCGACTGCCCTTAGTATAAATCCACCATTGCTTATGAGAGAACCTTCGTTTATTGATAAAACTACTATATTTATGATCAAAGAATCCAAGTGAAAATTATATTGAATTAAAGGTCGAAGTTCTGTTTTTTCCAAAGAAAAACTTATAAATTTCAAAAAATCTTATAAATATATTAAAATGAAGTTGTTAATTTCTGAAATATTTACCCTTTGAGCTATTGTCGAATAGTTTGCAAACGAAAACTTTATTGAAAAGTTTAAGTTTGAACATATCTAGGTAGGTACATGGCTATAGACTGTGTTTATCATGGTGTCACTTTACACTAACACAGACTTAGTAATTATCATTAATACTGGGGTGCTTAAATTGATCAAATTAAGAAAATTCTTGTTGACTATTTATGTCAGGGGTGTCCAACTTGTTAGGCCTAAAGAACCATAAATCAAACCTTTTTTGGTTGCAGGCCAAATTTGAAGATTTATATTTTAAGCCTTTTTACAAGCAAGGCGTTTGAAAATCATTCCGATGCAAGTTGGACAGTCTTGATTTACGGACAATTTAACAATATATCGTAATATGTAATAGATACCATAATGTATTTCATATATTCTTGAAAATTTCAATGTGTTGTAGCATAAGTGGAAAAACTTACCTGCTGTTAACGACAACATTACACATGCGCTATATATTATGGTTAATTGCATCAATAGTATAAATATAACCATTATAATCATAAAACATCAGTATCCATATTAATTGTATTATAATTAATGTGGTTAATTAATTAAAGGCTATCCTGGCAACTGGTTCATATGATTCAAAATTCTCATGCGCCTATATTTTTTTCAATCGCCTATATTTTGAAATGTAAACATTTTGAAGGTACTTATGAAACCCTATGAAAATTATGATTCAATTTTATGGCGAATAAAATGAACTTCTGAAATTCATTCAGGTTCCGTTTCAAAAAACAAAAATTCGAACGTTATCTCTATTGAATTGCTTCGAGTTTGGAATAAGTATCATTATTCACAAAAAGGATTTAATACTCTATCATCCACTCTTTCGCAAATAGAAATGCTACATTCGCTAATAAATAAAATGTTCTCATTATAGAAAACATTATCTCTACCATTCCGCAAACGTCATTCTTGAAATTAAAACTCGGATATTAAGTCTAGGTGAAATATAACTTATTTCATGTCCGAGATTAAATTTCGCAGGCGGAAATATATATAATACTTCTCTGAAAAAGAACATATTTATAAAATGAAGAGGTGAGTTCTTTTTTAAGAGTTAAGTTTTTTCAGGTTGGATTTTTTGGCAGGTTGGTGGCACTGGTTGGTAATGGCATCTAAACGTCATATGTCAAAGTGAAAAGTTTTCAGTATACTCTGCCATTTCATCGTGGAAAGACTCACAAATGAGCAACGATTGCAAATTGTTGAAATTTATTATCAAAATTCGTGCTCTGTGAAAAATGTGTATCGTTTGTTACGATCATAATTATTTGTTAATCAGATTATCGTCATAATCGATCTGGTGAATCAACAATTCGTGCTGTTATCACCAAATTTCGTACCAAGTCTACTTTGTTGTAATTAAACAATTGTCTCGCATGCGTACAGTGCGTACTGAAGAGAATATTGCAGCCGTAGCGTACAGTGTTAATGAGGATCGTGAAATGTCAATTCGTCGCCGTTCTCAGCAATTGGGCATGTGTTACTCAACCACATGGAAAATTTTACGTATTGATTAGGGTTTGAAAGCCTATAAAACTCAACTTCTGCAAGAATTGAAGCCGAATGACCTACCACAACATCTAATTCTTGGAGAATAGGCCTTAGAACAGCTTAATGAAAATCCGCTGTTTTATCGAAAAATTGTGTTCATTTCTGGCTTAACAGATATCTAAATAAACAAAACTATCGCATCTGGAGTGATGAACAGCCACATGCCATACAAGAATTACCGATCTGTGAAACAGTGTTTTTGCTGTCATTTTCATGTTTAAAATGGATTTACATCAAGTAACGGTCGTAAAAAGTCGAAATTTCGAAACATAAAAGTGATGCAATCTGAAAAAATATTGCAAATTTAAATAATCTAAGTTATTCAAATTTTCATTATTCTTGAGAAATATACGAATAAAATGTAAAGGTTAATTTCCTTTATAGCACTGGCAGTGAAAATACCCAATAGCAATGTGCACAAATTAGGATACTGTTCTTTGTTGGTTATTTCTCTGAATCAAAATATTTCATATTACACTCAAACTTCAGCTTGAAAAGTTTGTTGTACTCATTCAAATACGTCTGAATAGTTAATGAGCCATCGAAATAATTCGAAAAATACGTGTTATTATAATTTGCTTCTTCTGGAACTGTTCCAACAGCTGTCAGTTCATTAATATTTACACACATTAACCTTTATTTATACACAATGCAATCTTTTCAGAGAAATTTTTCCCATGAGAGAAGTTAACGAGCACATTTGAATAATTGAAAGTGAATGAAAAGAGATTGAGAAATTGAAACAGTAATGGATATTCAAATGTCATCATTCAAAATCAAATCTCAAGTATCTTTATAAAATTGTAATCATTATTTTTATCCAGCCATCATACTTATGAGCTGCCTGGTTAAATTTTATGTCAAAGTCTATTCCAATATCCTTAATAATCTAGATAAATGTTCGGTTATAAATCCCAGTAGAAGCTTGGGACCCTTCGCTTATGACTATGAGATGGAGGGTGGCGTGTTGATGAGGAAATTCTTTTCGGGATGATCTTGGTTTAATTTTCGACTTCAAACTTATATAAGGTCTCTTTTCAGATTGCTTAGTAAGATCAGCAGCAAGAATGCTTGGCTACATAAAAAAAATTTCCAGTTATTTGTATTATAACTTTTATAATCTAAATTTTTTGACCTGTTTTTTTCCTTCACTTGTATTTACTTTGTTTCACCGTTTTAAAACAATATTGAAATAAACTAGTTTTAATTTGCCCACTGAAATCGCTCTTAAAAACTAACGTGCAACATTGAGTATACATAACTTCTTTATTACCCAAATTATATAACATTACCTTGGTCTTGGCCCCCCGAAAATATGTTGTATATACGCCACTGCCTCAATCTAATCTTAAAAAAGTAACTAATAACTATATGATAGAATTGAATGAAGTAATAAAAAAAACTCAATCTAAGTCAATTCATTTTAGTCAATTTCCTTTGTTCACATAACTCCTAATAATAATTTCTATGGAGTCAAAGTGAATGTCACAATTATTACCAATTGAATGTAGACTCCATAAACCAAATGGGGATTGTATTAGAAAGTTGGTCCTTGGAGTGTCTAGGTGGAATAATTCTGTAGTACAAGAATTTTGCCTAGGATCACGAAGGATACTGTTGTGCAGTAGGTAATTTGTGAAAAAATTTGAGTGATAAAGTCGTTCTCCTGTCCTGCAATGAGATTGAAATAAATCGACTCAATAATTCGTTGTAATTGACTCCTCTATGTGGATAAACTTTATCCTCCCTCCAAACTATTTCTCCAATAATTTCGAGAAACTTCTCTGAATGACCCCAAGATGGCGTTGATGGCCATAGATAAATACTCCAACTTGCTACGGATAAAGGGGATTTCCTTCGGGAAAGATTTTGAAAGTAACTAGGTACCACTAGCATCATCTTTCGATGAAAAAACTTTAAAGTACATACATCAAGATACTTCTTTATACCACTAAAAAATGTAGAACAAACTTGAAAGTACCTAGATCAAAATACTTCTTTTTACCATTAAAAAATGTATTTTGAGTAAACCTCATATCCATAATCGCCAAACGAAGTTATCAACATTCGAACCTAACTATAACATCAGAAAACAAAGTGAAGGATGAATAGATAAAATTCACTCATAATCCAATTTGAACAGCGTTCGTGTTGATATTTTGCCCTCAAAAACATTATATAAACAATCAACATGAAACTATCTAATCGTATTCCTACAAATAGAAGTCACTTTTACTTTCGACAAAAGAATACATCAATGACCTCAAAGATAATGAAGCTTATTCTCATTGTGTTGAATAGAGTTCGATTGTTTCCAGAGAATACTGAACCTTTTGATGTTTTATGTGTATAAATGCTAATCATATTTCACTATTAGTTCTGAGCCTACATTGTGTTCTATTAATTATGATATATCGATCTATTTTCATTTGATTATTCCGTGTATTGTGTATCTAAAAATACTTGGCCAAATTCCATAAAATTTTTCAATAAATAGGAATATGTTTCGGGTTAATAACTCCTTAATCAAGAATTTAATTCAACTGATAAGTAAGAAGTGAGAAAATAATTTACCAATTTGAGTTTTAGTAAACTCTTGATAATGAATTAGTTGCCTGAAGGATATGTCGTATAAATTTGAAAAATTCTGGAATTTAGCCAAGCATTTCCAATTTCAAAAAATATATATTAGTCAGTGCTTCTTACCAAGGTGGCAATTGGCTTACTTTTCTATTGAATGTTGTTCTTGGCCAATCCCGCGTTCCTAACTCCTGCATGTCCTTGTCTACTGGTATTATTTACTTCTCCTTGGTCTTCCCTTCCCCTTTCTTCCAGCCATTCCTTTGAATATAACTTGTTTTCTTCGTCTTTCTTCTTCTTGTCTTGTTATATGGCTTAGCTACCTCATCATTTGTGCTCTTACTATATAAGTTTTAGAAGGTTGTTGAATTTATTTCTTCATTTGTTCTCCCATCCCAAATTTACCCTACTTTCTTAAAGCCATCTATTCTCCTCTGACCTTTCTTTCGAATGTTTCTAGTGTATTTCTTTTAAATTAGCTCTACACGCTTTTACACTTTTCTTTATATTCGTTGAGATAGTTTTCGATTTCAAGATATGAAATAGTCGTACTATACTTTTCGCACATTTCGTTAATCTTTCTCCTTTTTAATCTTCTTCTGTACCATTTGGTTTACTATGTTCTTTTCAATGATGATATCCATTGCTTTCTGATTCATTTTAATTTCTAGGATTTCTGATTTTATTCTTTTTATTGCCTTCATCGACTTTCCTAGCATGTGTCGAATTATCTCCATTATTGATAAGTCGGCAATTGAAGCTCTATTTCCTATTACTTGTTTGTAAACTTTACTAGTCGTACATAATTACCTGGTGTTTCTTTTCTTTTTTTCAGTTTCTTCCATCTCTGCTGCAATTTTTCGATATTTTAGGATTGCAAAAAGAGTTGGCGCCCCTCAAAGATCGGATGCTCATAATTCAAATAAAACTAATAAGGTTTTTGATATTAACTATAATTTAGTCAAACATAACAATATTGTTTCGCCAACACAGTGGCTTCATCAGATGTAGATGATAGACTGATTTGTAATGTTTGTTCTGTTTTGTTATATCCGATGTGATCTGATAAACAATATTGTTATGTTTGCCTAAATTATAGTGAAAATCAAAACAATTTCTAGTTTTATTTAAATTATGTATTTAGATTTTCATCAAGTATCGGCCTAATCGATTAGTGGTCTGATTCTCCCTTATCAGTTCCCACTTCTGAGAAATTTTACACAACAATTTCAAAATGTTTCATAATGAAATCTTCAATTTGAAGTATTTTACAGAGTTTCACCTATGTGTGTGCTTCGTTTTGTTCTTTTTAGTATTCACTACACAACACACATGCCCTTTTATTTTCATCTTCATTTTTATATTCACTCCTAGGTCTTTGTGCAGGTCGCTATTTCTTATATACCAAGTTACTTGACACAACCTCTCAATTTTGAGATATTTTAATTAGTTCAATATTGCTTGGACAGGCACACCAACAAAATTGTATGCCATATATCCATACAGGCTTTATAGCTTATTTCTATACCATAAGTTTATTTTGGGTTGTTTGTTAGTCTACCTAATAACCAATATAATTTTCTTTGTTTAAGATTATGTTCATCCCTTTCCTACGCAATATGTCTTTACCATCGTAAGTTTGCGTCTATGTCTAGATACTTATCCGTGATTGCAGATGGAATAAAAAGATTGAAGATGATGATCTGCATTTGGTCACTGGGTTGATTGGCAAAATTTAGAAGCATAGATTCATTTTCTTGAGTCTAATACGCTAGCTTTTCATCCATGCCTTTAGTTGATTTAGGTCTTCCAGTTGTATTTCATTGGTGTGTGGCTCAGTATATAGTATATAGCAAGGCTGGCCAATAGTTTTTCAAGGTGGGCAAAATTTCATAGACTGTGGTGCCGCCGGGCCAAATACCATATTCATAAGGTATTAATATACACAAAACGTACATTAAAAATTTGGTTTAATTTACTTTATTTGTAAATGAAATTAAGTAACATACATAATAACAACATTATTTCTATTTAATGAGAGCTGTGAAGAGGTTTTTGTGATAGTAATTTGTCGATATTTGGTTTTAAGTCTGATGTTGATAGTACAATCAAATCCGAAATGTGTTTTGCAGTGAGAGATGTGCGATATTTATTTTTGATGTATGATAGAGTTGAAAATGTTTTCTCACACACATAGGTGGAACCAAACCTGCTTAAAATTTGCATAGCAAGGTCGCGCAATGTTGGGAAATCTTCACTGGAAACGTTTTTCCAAAAACTTGCCAAACTTTCTGTTAGCTGCTCTGAAGATACATTTTCATAGAAAATTTGTTTCAGGGCAGTGTGGTTTTGAAGATCTGTTACTTCGAGCTGTATGTTTGCTGGATAATCAACCAAGTCAGTAGAACTGATAGCAAATGGATTTATAAACAGCTGAATATTTCTCTTGTCCGATTCAAAATCCTGGAATCTGTTTTCAAAAGACTCTTTTAAACATTTTATTTTTGATAGGTATTTAGGAATATCAAGGGCAGTGATCTCTAATTCTTCTTTTAAACTTGCAAGTGTGGAAAAATGGTCGACTTTATTTCTCTCTAAGTTTGCTGCGAACAAGTCCAACTTCCCTTTGAAACCATTGATCAAGTTGAACATTGTTGGAAGAGAACAATTTTTCCTTGCAGTTTAAGGTTCAGGACATTAAGGTGCTTCAATGTATCAACTAAAAATGCAAGATCGCACAGCCATAATGAATTTTCAAGCAGAGCTCTCTCTGCTGGCAATGCTTGTTTTTCTTTCAGAAATTCCAGAACATGTTCCCTCAAATCATAAAAATGTTTCAACATTTCGCCTTTAGATAACCAGCGAACAGCGCAATAAAGATGTAATTCGCCGTATTCTTTTATTTCTTCTTCAAACAACGTTCTGAATTCTCGTCGGTTAAGTGCTCTGGCACGTATGAAATTAATGCAGCGTACTACTGGGTCAATCACGTCCTCGAAAGTCATGTCTTTAGCGCACAAAGCTTCTTGATGTATAATACAATGATAAGAAAACAATTGTCGACCTATGTAATTTTGCAGCAAAGCTACAGCGCCATTGGTTTTCCCCATCATCGCAGGTGCTCCATCAGTGCAAACTGAATTGCATTTATCCCAGTTTAGGCTCTTACCCTCAATGCAATCTTTCAGTTTCATGAATATATCTTTTCCTGTGGTTGTAGTTTCCAGTTGACAGAGGTCCAATATATCTTGAAATATATTGAAATTGTCATCAATACAGCGTACAAAAACAGCTAATTGCGCCATACCAGTTAAATCGCAGGTTTCGTCCAATGCAAGTGAATAATATCTACATTTAGTTACAAACTCTGCAATTTGACTGTTAATGTCTGTTGACATATCTTCTACTCGCCTCATTACTGTGTTGCGCGACAGTGAAATACTAGCTGCCATGGCTTTAACCTTTTGATCATTGCAGTTCTGTGCAAAAATGGACAAACTCTGTTTGATAATTTCCCCATCAGAAAACGGCTTTTTCTTCTTAGCCAATAATAAAGATATTTCATACGATGTTTTGACCATGGCTTCCAGTTCTTCGTGTCGTTTTATAAAAATATTTTGCTGTGAAAATAGTTCTTTCTTCTTTTTATTTATGAAATCAGTCCTTACAGCTGACCCCACTGGATACTCTTTGTCGAATTTTGTATGGTTTTGCTTAAAATGCCGCTCTAAATTATATTTTTTAGCAACAGCTACTGTTGCTGAGCAAATGAGACACACATGTTTGCGGGCTTTGCTTTCGGTGAAAAGGTATTTTGTTTCCCATTCTTCATGAAACGTCCGAGGGTTATCCTTTATTCTTGATGTACTCGTACTAGGTTTGCTGAGGGCCATACTAAAACAATAAAATGTACATGTAAAACTACATGTAAATGTACATGTAAAACTACATGTAAATGTACATGTAGTTTTATGAAATGAAGGTTAGTACCTAAGTAAAATAAAACTATTAATTTGGACAGGCACCGCTCCACAATATCAATAAATATCTAATTAAGATTCGTAGGTACAAATCCTACATCTTGGGCAATAAGACCGCCGCGCCGCCTGCTGTGCAGGAAAGTATTTACAAACAAACAAACAAACTAATTGTAACACATGCAAATATTACACTTACCTGCAGAGAAGATGCAAAGTTTTGGTAGTATTCTTTCTAATTTATTAAACGAATTGTCACAAAACGAATTAGTAATTCAATATACTTGCATTCAAGTAAGATTGATAACGGTACTAAGATGCTCGCTAACCGTCCGTTTGTCTGGCTATTGGAGGACGGGACCAATCAAGTGGAAGCAGTGCTATCGCACGCCGCGCTGCCGAAGTGCTAGCGGGAAAATTCAAATGCCTTGGCGCGAAGTGCTGGCGGGCAAATTCAAATGCCTTGGCGCAAAGTGCTGGCGGGCAAATTCAAATGCCTTGGCGGGCCACTATGTGGCCCGCGGGCCTGGGTTTGGATAACTCCTAATAAGTGTTATCTTCAGATGTACCTACTATAGTTTAGTTTGTTCTATTTCTAGCATACGAAGGTATGAAGGAGATACAGCAGTGGAGTTAGAACACTGCCGTGTGGTACACCATCTTTTTTAGTCTACTCCCTAACTGCTTGTCGCATTTGATGAGATACATTATTCCACTAATACAAGATTTCAACAGTAATTTGATTACTCTGATAGAAGTTGTTTAAGCTTACGATTGAGACCTTGATGTTTCATCGAATGCCTGAACCACATTCAGAAACGAGATACAATTTCTAAATTTATAATCGAGTGCCAATACTATTCAGTTTCCATTCAGATTGGATGTTACATAATAACAGCGGTTAACTGTCACGCAGGCATCCAATGTGCGTAAGAAATATAATTCAAAACTTACGACTTCGTATAAATATATCGATAAAAAAATTTCTAGGATGATATTATCATAATTTAGAAAGTGGTTGATCGATTTGAACTGAATAACGACAATGCTTACGGCAGCCAAACCATTGTTGCTTAACGACATGGCGACTCATACGTCAATCGTGAATTGTTTGGATATACTCGAACACACAAATCTTAAATGGGATTTTAATTGTTTGTGACTGTCGTACATGTTTCCAGCGATTGGAGTTAAGTGAATATACAAGCGCATATTTTCTCTATCTTGTCGTTTAACATGCACTTACGTTTTTAACAATATATTTATAATAGGATCGTTTAGAATGCAGAATTCCACGTGTATTTATTCATCAATTATTATTGAATTTATCGCATAACTTCGAAAAAATATGTTAAGTGGTATACTCAAATAGAAAACGTTTCGAATAGTTGTGAGTTTAGTTATTGACGAAGTGTCATAGAGTGATCGAACAATAACGTTATGATAAGCATACTGAAGGTGTTTGACCTCCGTCTTTCTAAATGTGAATACACGCAATAATTGAGTTGGGTTGTTGTTTGTTAGATAAATAATATACAGGCATTTCTCAATCTTACCTATATTTCAATAATACAAACGCAATTGTGATTATAAATAATGTTGACTAAATGATTTTTGACTTAATCAAACTCAAAAATTAAAATAATTTATAACGGTTTATTGACTCAGTATTTGCAGTGGTAGGTACTCTTTTCTCTTTACCAAGCTTTCGCAATCTACTTTATTGCTTCATCAGGGTTCTAAAATATAGAAAACAAGCTCAACCAATTTCTACAATACAATATACATACACTCTTTGCTTACATGAGAGTTGAGGTTACAATCATTAAACTATTAACAGTAACAACATAAACACAATCTGTTGAATTCATCGAATATTAACTATTTTATTTCAATTTTTAATTTGAATATATTATTTGCGGTTAAATGTCTATATCCTTTTCACGTATCATCGGATCCCAGTTGTTTCTCTTGTTCTTCTTTTTTGTCGAGTTTCCTTTCTTGGTATCCAGTAAATGGCTATATATGTTACTCAAGTTTTGTGTGTCCTCTTTTCTATTTATAGAAATTTCATCTTTTCTTATTTCTATCATCTCATTTTAGAAAATACTTGTACAAAATTCTTACAAAATGGTTAGGGAGTTGTTATATGCGTCAAGTGATACTAATAGAAAGAGTAATTCCGTAGAACCGAGAGGAAAGATAAAATAAAATTATTATGCGTCCATACCAAATATAAATAATTCAGCATAAGAAACAAAAAATTATTTTCAAAGAAAATGTAAAGATTACAACATACAATCAGAAAACAGTTAAAGGATTATAGAGTACACTCCAAAACCATTGAAAAGTGAAATAATATATAAAATAATGGTTGAAAAATAGAATAGCTCACCATAAATCAGATATAATACTTGGAGAACATAGATGTGATGTAGTAACATATACAAAGCTCAAACTACGACGATGTACGAATACTAAAAACTGAACGTAACTGTCACAAAAGACATGAGATGATAGAAATAAGAATAGATTGAAATTGTATGAATAGAAAAAATGACACACAAAACTTGAGTATATATATAGCTACTTACTGGATATGAAGTAAGAAAGGAAACACTACAAAAAAAAAGAAGAAAAGAAACAACTGGGATCAGATGATACGTGAAAATAATGTAGACATTTAACATCAAATAATATATTAAAACTAGAAATTGAAATAAAATACCTTAAGCCCTTAAGGCATTTTGATCATATGTTAGTTGGGTTCATTTTAGAAAATAACTATGTTAATAAGTGACATCGAAAAAGAATTTATTTTTTGACATTTTCTCAAATTTTCAACATCGTATATGAATCTCTGTTAGCTGGCGCTCGATAATAATTATTATTATCGTTATTATGGTTATATTCTTATCATATTTCAAAAACAATTTCAAGGAAAGCTTCAAGAACACAGTTAATCAAAAATACAAACAACTGCAAGTAATTATTTTTTTAGATTTCAGATAAAAAGAATAGCAATCAATAAGTTCAACATAAATTTTCAAAAATATAAAAGATAACAAATATAAAGAAATTGTGAAAATGAGTAGAAATTTGAGTTCAGTTTACACAGTTTTCTCTCAATCAAGACGTTCCACCTCTAAATACACAATAAAAAAAAAAAAGATATATATTGTTTCGAAAATTTAGAAAAATTCACTTAAGAGTTTTAGTAATTGAATTTCAATGGTTTTTACGTTCTATTCTGTGTCCAAATTAGGGAAAATATCACAGAAATCCAATTTAAAAGGTCCTTCAAATGAAAAACAACATAAGTTGATAATAAAACGCTTTAATATCTGAATTTTATATAATTTTTTCTGAAAATGTAATTATTTTCATATTTTCAGAAATAATTCGAAATTCTTTTTATTGTAAAGAAAAAATTTTTATATACGAAATGAGTGTTAAATTCAGGGCTAAATAGAAAAATGAATTGATAACAACAAAGTTTCCTTAAAAACAATAAAATTAGTAATCACTTCCGTTTTAGATAAAAATAAAATTGTCATCTTGGAAATATTGTAAACGAGATTAGAAAACTATTTTTGAAACGTATGCACGTGGATATATTATTATTATACATATTTTTCTTCATTCTACTGCTTTGATTATCTTTGTTTAATTTCCAAACAACCTGCTTAATCATTTTCCATTGTCTATTTTCTGAAGTTATTTATGAAAATTACAAAGCATTACATATTGATTAACTAGAAGTAAAACTTAACTTATCAGAGCTGATTTCCCTGCTATCTCTTTCCTATTGATGTATTTTGAATTTAATGATCTATCAAATTTTAATCATCATTACTCATTCTGCGGTATTTTGATTACTCACGCATATGATAAAAGTAGTTTATTGATTTTTTTCAGGTGTAATTAGGGTATGAAATAATTCCATGGAAACTATTCATGCACAGATATATATATATATATATATATATATATATATATATATATATATATATATATATATATATATATATATATATATATATATATATTTTTTTTTCTTTTTCAGTGTTTAATTGGGATTGCAGTCTAGGACAGACCTCTTTAGTATTTTGCAAGCTTTCGAAAATGTTTATTTTCTACTTCAGGGCTAAAATAGTACAAAAATTAACAGTTTATATAGCAAGGCAGTATAAAATTTTTTTTCTTACAATTACTGTGAAGTTAGTCCGAAAGTACATTACTTTTTTGAATTTCGAAAATGAGTACAAGTGTTTCCAAATGCATTGGGTTGGAATATTACTGCATTCTACTTGTTAGGTAGTAGAAGGAAGCGACGACAATGACTGTATTTCCTAGTTTCGCTTTTCAAGTGGAGTGTTCCCAGATGTTTTTAAGGGCGTTTCTTAAAATGCATAACGATGGCCGAAGTTTTATGACTAACGAAAAGAGAATGAATTTATTTTGTGTGTTTAGAAAGGATCTTTTGGTGAATATGATACCAGAATAAGAGCCATTAATGAAAAGAACCCATGAGATATATATATATATATATATATATATATATATATATATATATATATATATATATATATATATATATATATATATATATATATATATATATATATGTTGCTTAAATTGTCTGTATCAGATTTTTTGTTAATACAATTTTCTGTCTTTTTGATATGAACCATTTCTAGGAAAAGGCGTTTGTTGTAATTATTTGCGTGATCTAAAATTTTTGTGGCATTGTAATTCATGATATCATATTCACCGAAAAATCCAGTCGAAACACACAAAATAAATTCATTCTCTTTTCGTTAGTCATAAAACTTCGGCAAACGTTATGCATTTTAAGAAACGCCCTTAAAAACATCTGGGAACACTCCACTTGAAAAGCAAAATTAAGAAATACCGTCATTGTCGTCGCTTCCTTGGACTACCTAACACATAGAATGCAATAATATTCCAACCCAATGCATTTGGGAACACTTGTACTCATTTTCGAAATTCAAAAAAGTAATGTACTTTCGGACTAACTTCACAGTAATTGTGAGAAAAAAATTTTTATACTGCCTTGCTATATAGGCCTATATAGCCTAAACTGTTAATTTTTGTACTCTTT
Organism: Henosepilachna vigintioctopunctata; assembly: GCA_030704895.1. Classification (NCBI taxonomy): domain Eukaryota; kingdom Metazoa; phylum Arthropoda; class Insecta; order Coleoptera; family Coccinellidae; genus Henosepilachna; species Henosepilachna vigintioctopunctata. Next base: position 5,642,726 of record JARQZJ010000065.1, read on the forward strand.
TAGCCCTGAAGAAAAAAGTTTTTTGTGAGCAGACGAGAGGATATCAAATTGATAAGAGCAAAGTGGATTGCTAGGGTGAAAAATTCATGGAAATTCAAAAAGATCATTTGAAATCTATAAAGCAAAAAAATGCAACGAAAATACACAAAGAAATAAACTTTCTAAAACTATATAGGCCTATTTAAACTGTTAATTTTTGTACTCTTTTAGCCCTGAAGAAGAAAATAAACATTTTCGAAAGCTTGGAAAATACTAAAGAGGTAACTGATTTTCTTGTCCTAGACAGGAAAATCAGTTACCTCTTGAGCTTAATTGCAGTGTTTAATTGCCAAGTTAAGTGTGCCAATTAAACACTGAAAATATATATCTACAGTCGTGAAACATTCAATTATATATATATATATATATATATATATATATATATATATATATATATATATATATATAAGGAAATGAAATTTTTTGTGCTTATAGCACTGAAAATTTGATTAATTTCAATTTTTCAAATGAATGTTCTAGTGTTCATTTTCTTATATATATATATATATATATATATATATATATATATATATATATATATATATATATATATATATATATATATATATATATATATATATATATTTGAACTTCAATTCCCTTATTTTAGGGATTTTGTTTTATATTTTTTTCCTCTCGAAAATGCCTCATCCTCTCTGAATGCTCTTTCTTCCTTTCATCTGTCCATTTTCACAGGTGCGATTTTATAGCGACACTCAGTGCGATTATCGATATTTTTATGCTGATCTGCTGTAGATCTGTTTGGATATTTTTTAGCCACTCTGTTCCGCATTTACTCTGTATAATTGGTTATATCGAGTAGATTCTTGGGTATTCTGGACTGTTTCATTCTGTGGAGATGTTGTTCATAAAACTTCGCTCGTCGTTTTCTGATTTCTTTCATAATTGTATTTATCTTCTGATACAGTTCATTTCGAGGTGTTTTCATCCTTCTTTTCTTGTTTTCCTATTTCTCTTATTATTGAATGTCCGCCAATAACCATTGTTTCAGCTGCGTAAATTGCTTCTGGAAGATTCGTTGTGTTTAATGCCACAATTTGTCGCCTCTCGAAATTCACTTCTCATTATAGTACGCCCATGTTCACTTGTAGGCCCTTTGGAGCTTCGTAATTTTTTGTTCATTATCGATTTGGATTTAAACCTGAGGACTCTATAAGTTTTCAGAGGTATATAAAATGCCCGACTTACAGAATTTCACCATATTTTGTGATTAATGACCAGTGATAAATGAAATTATTTATCAAATACATCAGTCACACTAATCTTACGGAGAGTTTACAACAAACTGAAATTTACTGCGTGGGATGCCTTTCTCCATAAAGAAGTGGGGGAATATATTGGCCGCTGTTTTGTGCTTTCATTGGTGTTGACACTCATGAACCACCACTCTTAACACCAATGAAAGCACAGGGCAGCTGTCAATATCTCACCTCAGAAATCGCGAAGCGTATCCACTGTTGCCAACAGTACAATTCAAATCGTACTTTCGAACTTTTTGGCTCTTGTACGATGAACGATGAGTAATCATAATAGTACTTATAGCCATTTTAATAACGAAGTAAAAATAGATGAATAATGAAATTTTAAATTGAGAAATTGATTTGTAACAATTTGGGTTCCAATTAAGTGATTAGTATACTAAGAAAAGAAGAAGGATATTAATCTCTAAAAACAGTTTCAAAATCTACTTTTATACTTTTGTTTATAAAAATACATAATAACTTTCAATTTAGTGTTTTATTGACCTGATACTATGATCGATACTTTGAGAAATTAATTTTCCTAAGCTAAGACCCTCATACACATTCACAGACATAATTCGCCTAAAATAGTGGTCATCTCATACGACTACAAAAGACAAGCGGACAGATGGTCGAGTACAATTTATTTCATATCATTTTTTGAAGAAATACAGAAAATTTCGATTCATTTATTTTTTCATCTATGATATTGTGATAGATAGTTTCAGAAAATATATTTCGTCAGCTTAGGCACTTATAAACATTCACAAACATAATTGGCCTAAAATAATGGTCTTCTGACCCGACTACATGGGGATAGATGGCCGAATACAATTACTTTTATACCATTTTATATAAAATTACATAAAAAACTTTCAATTTAGTGTTTAATTGACCTGATACTATGATAGATAGTTTGAGAAATTAATTTTCCTAACATAAGACTCTCATACACATTCACAGATATAATTCGCTTAAAATAGTGGCCATCTCACACGACTACCAAAGACAAGCGGACAGATGGTCGAGCACAATTTATTTTTATATAATTTTTTGAAGAAATACAGAAAAACTTTCGATTCATTTATTTTTTCTATGATATTGTGATAGATAGTTTCAGAAAATATTTTCGTAAAGTTAGGCACTTATAAACATTCACAAACATAATTGGCCTAAAATAATGGCCATCTGACCCGACTACATGGGGATAGATGACCGAATACTGTTATACCATTTTTAAATACATAAAAAAACTTTCAATTTAGTGCTTTATTGACGTGATACTATGATAGGTAGTTTCAGAAAATAATTTTCGTAGTCTTAGTCCTTTCAAAACATTCACGAACAGCATTTTACTAAAATGGTGGCCATCTGACCCGACTAGGCCCAAATAGAGAAGTGAAATTTCGTGAAGTTGTTAGTGTATAATATTAAATTCAGAATTCAGTTTCTACAACAGTAATAATATTTCCATGAAAAGAAAACTATAAGATACGTGCTTTGAAAAAGGGAAAAGTATTATCAAAACTCTGGCCGCATTACATATAAGTTCCCAATTGTGTTTTTTGTGCCAAATTTGAATATTATTGCTGATAAATGTACTGGTGACCAATGTACAGAATTATAAGAGCTCATATAAACCCTTTGTTTCCACGATAATGGTGTTTGTTTATATATGATTTATTATCCATGTAATTAAAACAGATTGTAATCCAGGACTGAAAACATCCAAACAAAGTACTCATTCATTTTCTAAGTATATACTGTATTACTTTTATGTTTCCATTGTATTATCGTATTCAGGCCATCTTTTATAAGCTTCTTGCAGCTTATCTAACAATGAGACATATGAACAACACGAGGCTACATGACGAACCTTATTTACTAACAATAAAAGCCAATTAAGATCGGTGACTTTATCACGATATAGCTAAAGTAATCTAGACAATTTCAAGACTAGATGAATACTCGTGCAATCTAAATCTATATACCGATCAATTTTGATAAGTGAAAAAATATGGATGTCGCGACAGAAAGTCCAAAAATTTATAATAACTGGAAAATTTGCTACTTGAAATGTTCCAATTTCAGTGTTGCCTCATATTTTGCGATAACTTGCAACTTATAAGCTTAAAAAAATCAAGATGTCTCATGTAAAGCCTTGCCTACAATAGAAAATAGTTTTTCGGGATTAATACAAGTCTTAAATGAGCCTGTAGAAATTGAAATTATTAATTTTTAGGTCTTCAGGGAATTAGAACATTTAATTAATTGATTAACCTCGTTTAAGGTTCGAGTTCATTCGAAATAAATATTAATATAAAAATCACAGATGCCAAGAATCTAAATATTCCCAAATTGATTGAAATTTCTCTTTTTAAATAATTCTTTGTACAGTTGCCAGACTAAACAAAAACATCTTAACTGTGAGGATGTATGAAAATATTCGAAGGTTAGGTTCGTTTTATGAACGGAAATAAAATGAATATTGGCCCTAAAAATAAAATTTTGAGGAAAATATCGAAAGTTAACTTGACCATAACGGTTTTTAGAGATTAGTAGTCTCGCAATTCTCATACCAAGGAATTAGAGAGATATTACATATTTGTATAAATATAATACTGTTAATATGAGATAACACTCTTCGAAATCGTAGCAGCTATAAACTTTAAAATGTAAGAACACTTTTAACAACATACATAACGAAGACAAATCATTGTTTAGTGCGCTTAAGTGATGAAAAAACAACTGTAAATGTTATCTCGACACATTGAGATTTTACGTTACATAAATTTGGAAATTTCAAAATTCATTACATTATGAAAAATCCAAAAAATGCGATATCAATAATTTCATATAATTTGTATAGATTTTTTTCCAGACTGACTAATATTTGGAATTATTTATCGGCGCAGTAATAATATTGATAATACTAAGATTCCATATGGAAATACAGTTCATGACAGAAAAATCTTCCACCACAAAATATAGACCACATTCGAAATAAGGTAAAAACAAAAAAAAAAGAAAAAAAATATTTTTCTTTCATTCCTAGTATTTGTGGTATTTTTGTTTTATGTTGATTGGAAATTGTTTATGTCCTCTTAATTAGTGTTTCCTCTTGTATGATTTTTTTCTGTGTGCAGTTTAGGGACTCGTCATACTTAGAGCCCCTCTTCCTCAGAAAATACCTGCCTCTATTGAAGCTTAATCTCAAGAAAACAACGCCACTCTGCCAGAATTAGTCTTTGTATATTTTGCCGTTTAATTCCTTCGGAAATCCGACCATTATGCTTTTGAATTTGGTTTTAATGGATTCTATCTCTTCGTTTACATTTGCATCTTCAGTCCTTAGAATTCCCTTGTTGGATATATAATCCCTAATGCCTTGCACCTTTTTAGTTATCGTGTTTTCACTTTGAAAATAAATAACCAGAAATTCTTTTGCTTCATTAGTATAAATTGCATATTGGTATTTTCTCATACTATTTTCTTCTAACGTGAGAGTTCTTCTCTCAGAGTTGAATTTTTTGTGTCTGTTAGGTTTTCTTCGATTAACATCCCTAAAATCACTACGGTTCGCTTTATTGTGTTCAGAAATTTGCTTATAGAATACCAGACGATTATATTACTCATTGACTGGATTACATCGAAATTAAGGTTATTCATATTCTTTTGTTTAGTTTTTTCACTTCTATTTCCTGACTTTTTATGTCTTTCTTATTACTCCTTGATTCTTCTTCTTTCTGATGTATAGATGTTATTTCTACGTCACTTGACAATTAGCGTATAAGAATGATTTTCTTAATAAATGACACGGAGATTTCGCCTATCTCTTGGTGAAACATTATAATAAGAACAATTAATTAAAATCAACACACTTGGCTTAAGTTTCACTAAATATATTGAAAACTTTACATATGTTTCGGGTAGTTAGTTATCCATAAATAGCAATATGTAATATGGTTAACCATTTTGAGTAATATTGTATAGTCTTGATAATGGGTTCACCCGAAAACCACACGAAACGTTTGTAGAGTTTTTAATATATTTAGTGAAACTTAAGCTAAGTGTGTTAATTTTAATATATTGCTTTTACTGATATTTTTAATTCGCTTCTTTCTGTTTTGTTTGCTCATATTCTTTCTGTATTTTGTTTCATTACGGCTCCATATTTTTATTGTTATTTATTATATTTTTTTCCAGTTGTACTAACCTTTTCTTTCTGTGAAATATTAGAGTTTTCTTGAACTTCCCGCAGAATTTCTGAGGAAGCGTTGGTTTTCAATACTTAGTATTTTTGACCAATTTTCAAAATTTATGGTAAAAGCCATTTGAAATTTCTTCGTCTGCTCTTTTGTGTTTGTACGAGATCGATTTCAAATTCGCAGCTTGTACGATGCGATATTTATTGTAATATTCTTGACACTTGATTCACTGTATCGATATAGCAACTCTTTTATTGCAATCTATGCACTTAATTTCACTATTTTCAATAATTTTCTAAGCATGGTCCGACGGTTCGTGTTCACTTGACACCATCTCGAATATAATTGAATATAACTTAAATTCAAACACTTGAACTTATGATTTACACTTTATTGACTACATAGCATGACGCGTTTCGTCGTTACAAACGACTTCTTCAGATGCTTACAGAATAATCCTTACAGAATAAGCTTACAGAATAAAGAATCAAGTAAACGCCAACACTATTAAATATCTCGAATATAGTTGTTATCTCTAATCATTGAATTAATATCAATACATTTATTATGAATCGATAAGTCGAATATGATGTAGGACAATAAAAATATTGAAACATTTCTCTATTAAGTAATGATTTATGTAAAAAAAATCTGGAAGAATGTTAGAGTGTTTGTACCTTTTTCGAGTGTTAAGTACAATCTGTAGCCGTTTCGACATTTTTTTGAAGCTAATATATCGCAATTTATTTCACTGTGAATTTTTGAAGGATCTCAACAAAATGAAGGCAAACTTGTAGATTGAATAGAATGTTCAATAAAAAGTTGTATTTAGGTCTTTCATTGCTGTGGAAAATATATCAGAAAACAGACAAATGAATGAAATTCTTCCATCTGAAAAAGTGTTAACTCTACTGGTTTTTTTGCAGAAATGATTGAAATTCTACTGCAACTTTTTTTTATTTAAAAGAAATTGGCCTTGACAAACATTAGCCAACAGGATACATGGTATATTAATTATACCTATACACAAATATCTAAAAATATACAATAACTATTCAATGACTCAAAAATTTAACAATTTCATAACTCAAATTTGAATAGTATGCTTCTAAAATAGATTAAAAATTTCATTATTAGTGATGCAGTGAAAATATAAATTGAAAATAATAAATAAAATTTAGAAATATTGAAATTGAAAATAATAGATAAAATTTCACAATAAGAAGTAGCTTTGTCGAGTTTGAAACAATCTTATTACTAGAGTTTTTACATGGCCCAGTGATCTGCAGTACCCAATTCACCACTGCTGCAAAAAGTTATCAATCCTCAAAAACGCCACGTCAATATCAAATCTCCAACTTGATTGATCTGATATGATTGCATACAGTGATGCTTATTTTGTGGATAACCTAATATCAAATTATAAAAACGAAGTGTTTTGTGTGTACCGATTTAATCGAATCGAAGTTGTGTTGTGTTTCGAGTACGGATTACTTACAAATAATTTGTTTGTGAAATATAGTGTAGAGGATAAGTATTCCGTAGACGATTGAGTAAATTTCAAGCTTGGAATAGGTGAGTTTATTTATAGTAATAAGTATATTTTCTAACCTATTTATTACCGATAACCATCGAATAGACAGATCGCTATTCCACGACCCCCTTTATACGGGGGGTATAAAGGGGGTCGTGGCTATTCACAAATCTAACTAACAATAACATATTCTTTCAAAATCCATACTTTCCTCAAAACAGAATTTTTGGAAGCTATGATTTTATTTATTATTGATAATATTTTAATTATTTGCAACGGGGAGGACTGAATATACTTACAGAAAATGTCTTATTTCACATGTGTTCCATATTTGAAAAAATTATTAAAGGTATTTCTCTTGAACGTGCCTTTTTGTATAATATACACCAGAAAGCAATTTTGTGTAATCTCACTATTTTAAGAGTGTCATTGGATGAGTCCTTAAAGATTTTTGTTGTTGCTGTTTATGTGATGAAGACAATAAAAATATTCTGAACATGCTGTGTTCCATTTTTTCGAATATCTTATTGAATGATTAGACAAAAAAATAAAGTAGCCGGACACGAGAAACCTGAATCAAAAAATGAACGAAGAAAGTTCAATACTTTCATAAAGTAGTTTGTTGGTTGCTCTAATCAGAAATATAATATTTATTTTTACTAAGGTAAATAATTCAATTTGAGTAATTCCTACAGCGTTTCTTTCAAGGTTCCTATTCTCTCAAATAATTTAATAAATTTGGTTAGGCAACTTTTCATGTAAATAAATCCCACTGACTAATAGAGGTATTTTTTACGCAGTGGGGCTTTATCGAAAACATCGTTGTTTTCTTGCAATAATAAATGTTTTACAGTTTTCTGTTACAGAAATATGTGCTCAGAATACCCAATATAATATTCTATATAGTATACATGCTAATAATATTCATTGTTTGTTCATAATATACAAAAATCGTTGAAATAATGCTTGAAAGCTTGGAACATACGACTAGGATAGTATACAACTAAGCACAATTTGGCAACACCGAGGGACTCGGCTCTTCATGGCCTGTATAAAGGGGGTCGTGATACAGCTCTATAAATTTCCATATTCTTAAAAGATAGTAGAAAACATAGATTATATGGCTGCTTACGTATGTTTAGTAATTGTATTCGACCTAATAGTTGTGTACAATGATGCCTCAAGTTACTATATTGCAAAATGAGATGTTCTAATGTACCATTATCCCCACATTCACATACTAGAGAATCTTTCACACCTATTCTATGGAGATAAGTAACGGGTGTTTTTTTGGAGGTATAGAAATTTGAATTGCAATAAAACAACGATGGATCATTCGATTGACAAGAATTTTTTTTTTCGAAAGATTATCTTATGGCATTACATTTTGAATATGATTTTTGGCATATGACCGTCACGACTGGCTCGGATGTAGTCCAATCTAGACGTCCAATTTTCGATGACTTTTTCCAACATTTGTGGCCGTATATCGGCAATAACATGGCGAATATTGTCTTCCAAATGGTCAAACGTTTGTGGCTTTTCCTCATAGACCAATGACTTTATATAGCCCCTCAGAAAGTAGTCTAGCGGTGTTAAATCCCAAGATCTTGGATGCCAATTCACAGGTACAAAACGTGAAATTAGGCGGTCACCAAACGTGTCTTTCAATAAATCGATTGTGGCACGATAAGTGTGACATGTTGCGCCGTATTGTTGAAACCACAGCTCCTAGACATCATGGTTGTTCAATTCAGGAATGAAAAAGTTAGTAATCTTGGCTCTATACCGATCGCCATTGACTGTAACGTTCTGGCCATCATCGTTTTTGAAGAAGTACGGACCAATGATTCCACCAGCCCATAAAGCGCACCAAATAGTCAGTTTTTCTGAATTTAACGGTGTTTTGACATACACTTGAGGATTATCTTCACTCCAAATGCGGCACTTTTGTTTGTTGACGTAGCCATTCAACCAGAAGTGCGCTTCATCCCTAAACAACATTCGCTTATGAAAATCGGGAACAACGGCAATCTCGTTTAGGGCCCATTCGACGAATCTACACCTTGTTTGATGATCGTGAGTCTATTCATGATGAATTGCCAAACCAAACTGAGAATGAATCACTTTACAGCTGTTAAATCGGTCGCCATCTTCAACAGTAATGCCAACTTAAAGTTCTATACCAAAAAAAAACACCCTTCATAATGACTCATCATCACAACTTCTTAGTCTTCTAATAATCCTTATGAAATTTCTATCTTCTGTACAGTTGCTGAACGATGACTTTTCAACGGAATATTCTGTATTTCTTTATATTTCTGACCCGTTTCCAGAGAATCATATGTAGTAATCCATTTCTGTCAACACTTTTCTTTACAAAATAGAAAGAAATCTGAGAAGACTGAACCCTGTTTAAGTTTTGGGGCCAAAATAGCTGCCTATTTTGCGTTTCTGTCCACTATTTCATTGCCATTTATACCGACATGAGCTTTACACCAAAGAAACTCACAATAATGTTACAAGAAATTAAATAACATAATTTGCTTAGGATTTGGCGATGAATGAACGAGCTCGTAGAATCATCTTTTTCGTTTTCAACAGAATGAAGGGCACTTCAGTTATAATAACGATATTGCAATTTGAAATGTGGTTGGATCTACTGAAGCCAATCCCGGTGCTAAACCTGTTTCGCGTTTCGATACCTATATCAAGTATATTTACGTAAATAAATATCACGCAAGATCTAAATATACAATAGAAAATAATTCCTAGTTAAGATAAGTAACGCGATAAAAGTTTCCTTTATACCCGGAAATGATAACAAAGCCACTATTTTTGGCGAATCGATCAAACCAATAATATCCAAAACCCAAATTTTCAGATTACAATTTCCAGTTATTTTGAAACCGAAGCATTGATAAATGCAATATCCTCATATCCTCCTAAAACCAAAAGAGATTGACGGAGTTTAAATAGTCAGTTCTAGAAACTGTTATCAATATTCATATGATATGAAAAATTGATATTTAAAATTATGATGTCCCATGTATGTTGCTCATGTATTTGTTGTTCATGGAAACAATCGACACAGCTAACGTATTAAGGCCAGCTTCCTCCAAAAAACGTAATTTCTTTCAATATATTTTATTTATAGTACAAAACATGTTGAGTAATCAATTTGTTTACATATGAAAGCACATATATGAAATAACTTGAAAAAAATATATATATTTTTTTTCAAAATAGCGGTCCTGAAAATGACTGCAAAGCTCATCTGAATCGGAGATGAATGACATCATTTCTTTTTTCTCAACGTGATATTTTGATCGGAGCTTTGATTTCTGTGTTATACCCAAATAATTTGCTGTATTTGAGCAATCTCCAGGTTAGTATTGACATGTTTTGGTGGTATATGGTGACATTTTTTTATGTAAAGTTTACATGTATAGTTTTATATTCATTTAGTTCGATTCAGTATGTCTTAGTCTATTTATGGTTGTGTTAATTGCCGTCTGGAGTTTTTCAGTCGCTTCATCGATGTTTCTTTACACTCCTTATATAGCGGTATCATCAGCAAAAGTAGAAATGATATTATTTTGCAGTACTGTTCTAAAACTTTCAAAATAATATATATATATATATATATATATATATATATATATATATATATATATATATATATATATATATATATATATATATATATATATATATATATATATATATATATATCCCGTCTGGACGCACTGCAGAGGAAGTTCTTGAAATGGACCTCATTTCGAGAAGATGGTGTCCACCTAGAGGTTGTGATCTTACTTGTTTGCTGTCGAGGTTTGACACTAGGTGCCTCCACGCCATGAGAAGGTTGAATGCATTGAAGTTTTTATTTGCATTTTATTTTCATTTGCTCAATGATAATCTCGACTGTCCTGAGCTTCTGAGTAAACTTAATTTCTTTGTTCCTCAGAGGTGTACTATAATAAGCCAGACATTTTGTACAAAAACCAACCTTCTCTCGCAATCGCCACTTAGCGTTGCATGTACTATTGCACTGGTATCAAGGTGCTGTGATTTGCACTGGGACAGACTTGTTCCCATTATTAATATGTATTTAAATCTTAATCATTATCTTGATTTCTTCCGGTTTGAGTTCTGAGTGATTTGTTTCTTATTTAAATGAAAATAGTTCATATTTAAATGAGAGATAATAATGAATACTTGTCTAAAAATCACTCACTAAACAATTCTTTATTCGACTAGTTTCGACTTTTACGGCATTATCAAGAACGTCATTCTTGAACATTATCAAGAACATCATTTTTGATAATGCCGTAAAAGCGAAACTAGTCGAATAAAGAATTGTTCAGTCAGTGATTTTCAAACAAGTATTTATTATTACCTCTCGTTTATTTGTTTTCTTGTTTAGTTATTACTAATTGTTTAGAGATTTAGGTAAATCATTGAATATTTAAATATTGATATTATAGATTTAGAATATTATATTTGATAATGTATTTTTATTATAATTATTTTTTAATACTGTATATCTAAGTTGTTATTGATATTTTTAGTCAATATATTTTGTATTCATCTTTCATATGTATTTTTCTGTAATTGTGTAGTTACCTGTTGTAAATATATGCTTATTATATCAGACGTGTATAACAGATATAGAACTGGACCTAACACATTCCCTTGAGGAATACCCACATTGATTGGTTTCATGCCTCGTTCGTCTATTCTGATATATCTTTCTGTGTTTTGAGATTGTAGGTTTACTTACAACCTCTTGTATAAAAAAACGAAAGCATCATACTAAAAGTGAGGATTACGTAGTTTTCTCGTATAAAAGTTGTAAAAATTAAATTCATATCGTCAACTCGAAAAAATTGTAAAAAATTAACTGGAAACAAAAGTTTTCATTATTCACCAAAGATATCCTCAAACACCACACTTGAGCATATGTGAAGTAGAAGTGTTGACAAAGATACAGACACGAAAGCAATAATTTCTAAATAAAACTATAAACTTTCTCAATTGAAGACTTCCTCGAATCATATAGTTCTACTATAATTACCAGAGTTATTACTGTCCTTTTATGTTCACTGAGCCATCTCAGTTATCCGATTCGTATTGGAAATCTATTGAACAACTTTATACAATATTTAATAGTGTTGGCGTTTACTTGATGTAAATCCATTATAATTGAGTATAAACTTAAATTCAAACACGTTTTCGTGAAAGTCGTTTGTAACGACAAAACGCGTCATGCTATGTAGTCAATAAAGTGTAAATCATAAGTTCAAGTGTTTGAATTTAAGTTTATATTCAACTTTATACAAGATTAACATGCCCTGTTTTAGTTACCAATTCACCATCCATGGAGATATTATGCTATTTGGAATGTATGTTTATGTTTAACAATATCCAATTAACATTTTAATGTATATATATTGTGATTGTCAGAATGTCGTAAGTTTCAAATACATTTCCACATGTTTCTATATATCAAGAAAAGTCCTCAGTACTCTGTTCTGAATATCAGACAGTCTTCTTCACTTTTTGCTGAACAGCCCAAGATTTTTCCCAGCGTACAAAATATTCAAAATCTCCTTCAAGATCTCCTTTGATTTTGTTTAGTTTTATTTTCATCTATATTATGAATGAACTCTTAATATCATCATTTTCCTATTGAATGTCAATGGTTATACGATCTGCAAAGGTGTCTTTCGAATTTATGGAGTTTATCCATGACTTTATCGTTATATCTCATATTTTCCCTTGAGACTTGTAGAAAATAGCGTTTTCCTCGAAGGGAACAGTATGGAGGTTTATTAATATCAAGCACTGATGTATATCAGCTGTTTATTAGAAATTTATTCGATTCATCCGGCTGGAATCCTTCGCAGAACATATATCAACGAAACTGCCTCCAAAAAGAATGATTGCGTACACAGAAATCCTGGTGATTGTCAAAAGGCAAAAGATATAATACATAATTGTATAATAATAAACCAATTGGTATAAGCGCTAATGTTAATCGATATTTAAATGTACACTAAACTCATTAAAGTGCAACACAAAAAAGTGTAAATTATTTCGGTCAAAAAATTTTGAATTTGCTGCTAGAATAATTCAAAAACCGAAAATATAATAATCGGAAGAATATATTTGAATGGATAACTAACAATACCAAAATTATAGGAACAAAATTGGGTCAACTTAAATTGAGATATGTTATATTTTAAGTATAATAAGATCATATAGGTTAAAATACTCTTAGCAAGTAAGTAGGGTGAGTTGTAAATCCTTCAAATTATTATTAGCTGGCCAATGAATGTACACAGACTTTTAGTTCATTTTACATGCATTACGACTGCTGAGCATTCATACATAAAAATAATACCAAACAGGTATAATACCCAATTACAGAAAACAATAACATAATGTTGAATAATAACTGAATGAATAAAATGAGAAATATAACAAAGAGCTCAATCTAATATATAAAAAATTTTAAAAAATTAAATGAAATATTACAAATAATTCAATCTAATTGAATGTCAATTTCCTTCTTCACATAACTTCTAATAATAAGTTTTTTTGCGGTCAAATTGATTCTCACAATTATTAGCAACAAATTATCGAATGTAGACCAAATTCATTGTAAACCAATTGGGGAATTGTATTAGAGAGTTGGTCCTTGGAGTCCCTAGGTGAAATAATTCTGTAGTACTAGAATTTCGCCAAGAAACACGAAACTTTGAGGCGGAAAAGAGAGGAAGACAATTTATACTGTAGTGCAGTAATTTATACAAAAATGTAACTGATGAAGTTCCTCCCCTGTTCTGCAATGATATTAAACTAAATTGACTCAATTTCGTCATGATTGACTCCTCTCTGTGGATAAACTTTATCCTCCCTCCAAACTAAGAGTTTCTAGAAACCTCTGTGAATATTCAAAATAATCCAATTTATATGAAAAATAAATAAATAAATATTCACACAACAAATTTTTCTTGATACTTTTATACATTCTCAAGCAATTCTTGACTTATGATATTCCGTATATGAATATTTATCAGTGATATTTTACCTTTTGGTGTGTCGAATTCTATTCCGACTAACTTTGTGAAAGCGTTCGAAACATTCGACAGGAAGTAGGAATAGACCCACGTAATTGATTTTATGCTGTCGAATATTTCATGTTGTTTTCCATTTCAAATGAAACCGCAACTTTTCGAATGCATATTGAAAATTAATTTCAACTGTAAGTAATTAAATTCGTTGGTGAATTGTTAAATATTTACAAATCATTGACATGCTCTCCCCATTAGTTTAATTATTGATGAGTTGGTTGGAAATCATGTTTATAGCAATCAAATGATGAGAGTGAAAGTGCATTCTGCCATTATAAGAATCTTTATTATACACTTAATACTCTTAGTCATAAATCGTGAATAATATACATGAGAATATACCATCCACAAAATTTTAAGAATTTCTCTGAATTTTTTAACAAAATATGCCGGGTATTTATATGTGTACGAGGGTTGTACAATAAAAATGAAAAAAATGCTCTATACCATTATTGTTCGCCGATGATACTATGATTTATGTTTGTGGTAAAAATATCCAGACTATGACAGAAAGAACCGTGAAAGATTAATTAGTAATAAACATTTTAACCTCAAACGGTTGAAAAGTTCGTTATGAAGAAATTAGTTGCTTTAATATGTAAATTTTGAATTATAAGTTTTTGCTATTTAATTTTTATTTCCCTTTACTTGCATTTTATATATTCCTATTTTATTCCATCTTCATTTGATTTTAGATGTGTATGGTATTCACTTACTTATGTACTTTATCTTTATTTGTCTTTTCATGTGATTACAACAACCCAAGATCATAATGAAATTGGTAGAAAAATACTGGAAATAAAATAAATATATAGATATCATTGATGAGTTACACTCGTTTTGCAATAAATTGAAAATATACTATAAATTAAGTTGAAAACAAAAAATTACTATAATAATGACTAGTAGCAAAGAGAGAAAACAATTTTTGTGAAACAAAAATAGGATAATTAGAAAATTATTGTTTTAATTCCTGAAATTGTCCCTAATTTCACATCAGTATTTGTAATACTGAATGCTATAATCTAGTTATGAGTTACTATTTTTTTATATTAGATTTAGCTTTGTTAAATCTTTTTTTAAAATTATTTAGTTGAATCTTTTTTCTAATTATTCAGTTATGTATTCAACATTGTTATTATTTTCTATAATTGGGTGTTATACCTCTTGAGAATAAAGAACTTATTATTATTATATTATTATTATCAGTAGGATGAACTTGAAAGATATCATAAAAAAGCATCGTGAAAGGTTAATTAGTGATAAAAATTTTAACCTTCATATGAAGAAATTAGTTGCTTTAATATATAACTTTTAGGGTATAGAAGAGCAGTTTCTAATTTAATTTTTCTTTACTTACTTATTATATATTTTTATTTTATCTTTATTTGATTATAAATGTGTTCTTAGATTCACTTACTTACGTACTTTATTTTTTATTTTATTCTCATTTGATTGATTGTTGTTAACTTCTTGAATAGGTGTGAATCTGATGTGGATAAATGTATTATTTTTATTATTATTATATGATTTGTTAAATATTCTCGAAAGTGTTGGACTCGAATCAGTTGAAAATATTGAGTTATTCCGTTTACTTTTATTCAATACGAATAAAAATCAATAACCTTCACTAACGATTACGATTACCATGATCAAACCTAACCTCATTCATTAAGCAAAGGAATATATTAAGTAAATTCAAATGTACTGTGGAAATATTCATAGCTATTAAAGTCTGGGCCTATCTGGACCGAGGCCTATCGAAAAAATCAAATAGATTTCACGGTTTCTAAACATTAGAATTCATCCAAGCGGTAAAAGTCAGCGGAGCATATTTATTGACCAGCTGATGCAGAATTGGAAATTCAAACTGCGTGAAACGATCGCCCACAAAAAAAATCTAAATAACAACCGACGCTGTTTTCTCAAGTTACTGCCCAGTTTCGGATTTCGTCAACGCCGACTTGATTTTCATTGCTTGAATCTATAATAGTTAATGTTAATGATTGGTGGGAATTTTTTCGAATAGCTCTGGTTTCTTTATTATTTGAACAATCGATATATCGCCGTAAAGTTTTGAAAAAGCAGTTATAATCCTGATGCGTATCACAAGGTTGAAATTCCATAAAAATGATTAACATCCGGTTTTCTTGAATACGATTGCAAATGAAACATTTTTTAACATTTGGCAGTCTTTGATGGAGCTAGCGTTTAACTGTATTTTAATTGGAAACATTTGGCTAAATATAAGGAAATTCTTCAATACATTCAACCTACGGTTACGGCTACTGTCACATAATCAAAATTTTCACTCAACTAATTTGAAAAAGTAACAATCTATCTTTAATTGCTTATTAACAGCTATAGAACGTCATTATTGATAATTTCCTTCATTATATTATATTATCGCAGTTAGCATAATGAAAAACTTAAAATCCGTCATTTCGGTAAAAATCTCCATATTTTTTTATTGCAAGCTTGATCTAAAATAATTATCGTGGTCATTCTGTTTCTCGCTCAAGACGGAACTTTATTGTTAGAAACAATATCAAAATGTTACACAGAAAGGTTGATTATTATGAATTTAAAATACTATGCAAAACATTTTTTCAACTACATAATTATTTTTGTATTCATGCTAAAAAATTTGATGTAATGGAGCAGTTGAAGATTTTATACTTTTTTATATTCATACTATCATTATCGTACAAATTATCGTACAAATTGAGAATTGCAAATCGAGAGAATTTCTGCTTACTTAGGGAGTGCCACAGGGATCCAATCTTGGACCCTACTATTTGGCCTGTTTGTTAATGATGTCTTAGAGATGGTGGACTGCATGAAGGTGGCTTATGCGGGCGTTATTGAAATTTTTAAGACTTTGTCATCTATTCATTATTATTTGAGGTTACAAAGTGACCTGAATGATATTATCCTGTGGTGTAATAAAAATTGTTTACACTTGAATGTCATGAGATGTACTTTGGTGAGTTTTGCTAGAAAGAGAAATGAGATAACTTTTGATTACAACATGGAAGGTGTTAACCTGACTCGACTTCTGGAGGTTGAGGATCTAGGCATAGTATGTGATCAAAAATTTCCATTCATACCTCATATCGACCAATTAATTTCATCATGTAGCAAAGTTTATGGTTTCATCGTCCGCAGTGCTAGATTGTTTTCGAATTCCTCAACACTGGTCCATTTATTGAATGCCCTAGTGAAAAGCAAATTTGAGTATGGCTGTCTTGTTTGGAGACCAATATATAATTGTCACATAAACCGCCTGGAGGCACTGCATAGGAAGTTTTTGGAATGGCTCTCATTTCGAGAGGATGGTGTATATCCACCTCGGGGTTGTGATCACGCTTGTTTGCTGTCAAGGTTTGACACGATGTTTGATGAGAATCCACATCGGAAGAAGTTTGAATGATTCTTCTGGTAAACTTAATTTCTTCGTTCCTCAGAGGTGTACTAGATTAAGACAAGCATTTCCATTGAAACTTAGGCAGCCATAAAATTCGGCAGTCATATTTCATAATTTCTTCATCAATATCAAGGCCATTGACTTAAAATTTCGTCTATAAACAACGAACTGTGAAAGGAAGAAACTGATTCATCTGTTTTTCAGCCAAATTGTCCAAGTTGACTGATTTCTATTGCAACTTCTATGGTCGATAAAGATTCACTCTCACTAACCGAAGACAAACTTGCAATAGAGCTCAGTGAATCTTGCCGACGATGATGTAGAAAAAGGAACCATTTTGATGCCCGATTTTGGGAAATGTTTTTTAATCATTGAAGACATCAATTCTCGAAGGAAGTCCAGTTGACAAAATTTCCACACCAGTTCAGGAACTCCGGGACCATTTTACGTTCCGCGGTTATTTTTGGGGACACATAACCAAAAACGAGACGTCTGGTTACATTAAATATAAAAATTAGGTTCAATTGTCGTTATTTATTCAGGGAATGTAGTATTTCTGATTGAATCATATCTATGACGTGGTTGTTCTTGACATGCTGCTCTAAAGTACAGCTATCACTTTGAAAAATTAATCATTCATGTTCTTCTATCCACTCACCAATCCTTCTGTCAGTTTGTCGTCCTACGTAAAACGTTTCTTAGTCTACATTCTTCAATTTAAACAAACCTTATTACTTATTAATTGTTTTTTCATCTCTATTACTCAATAATATGGTAAGGAGATACCGAATTTCCACGAAGGTTTCACAGTTAATATTATAAATATTTCGATTATTCCTTTCTGAAATTATTTGAACTCATGATTATGTGTTACTAGCCCGAAGAATATGTTGAGTCTATTGAATAAACATGTGGAATTTGGTGGAATATAATCTGAATAATTCGCAATGGGCCAGGAACCGATTGACATTTTTGGCACCCATTTCGATATTATATTTTGTATGCTTTCAATGAATTGCAGAAATGTGAATATTAACTACGTGATGTTATAAAATTTTTGAGGTATAATTTAAATTCCAAAATTTGTTTTTCCAAATTTCTAGTGCTCTATCTGAATAAACGGTCTCGCAAGACCTGTTGTTCACATTACACTTGTCCTTTCGAAGTAATTCGTTTGGTTGTAAATAATCAAGTATCAGAACGTCACGAATGACAAAATATTAACGATCAGACTGGACTTAAACTGCAACTGAGCAAATGTTTTAGGCTAGCTAATTGAAGATATGCAGTCAATCTGGGGAATAGTTTTGATTATTTTCTGCAAATGGACAAATAATGTTAAATTTTTAATAGTGTTGGCGTTTACTTGATGTAAATCCATTATAATTGAATATAAACTTAAATTCAAACACTTGAACTTATGATTTACACTTTATTGACTACATAGCATGACACGTTTCATCGTTACAAACGATTTCTTCAGATGCTTACAGAATAACGTTTTATTCTGTAACGTTTTTATTCTGTAAGCATCTGAAGAAGTCGTTTGTAACGACGAAACGCGTCATGCTATGTAGTCAATAAAGTGTAAATCATAAGTTCAAGTGTTTGAATTTAAGTTTATATTCCAATAATGTTAATTGTATAAAATGTATAAATTTCAAATGAAACACCATGATCACCACTACCATACCATGAAACACCAAATCAAAGTATTAAATATAAATATAAACTAACAAACATGAACAAAGAGATATTTGTTCAGTATATCTCAAACTTCTTGATCCATTTCCTCTTTATTTTCCTTTTCTACCTCAATTTTGTAATTGAGTTTTTCTCAATTCTTTCGATATATTTTAAATCAATCAATTATAATTCTTTTAGAAACATAATTTCCAAATATCCAAGTTTCAAAGAAAATAGCACACATTTAATTTAGCACACAAGAACTAGCACACTATTTTACTGGAATACATAAAATTACTACACGACCTACGTGAATTTTAGATTTCAGTAATTTGGAAGTAGAAAAGCTCATTTCTCTTTGGCACTAACTTCTTGTTAAGTTATAAAAGAGACAATCGTATAATTTCCACTTATATTTACATTATCAATTCTTAACGAGTTCCGCTAGGTTTGTAAAAGGATGTACATTGTGTTGCTAAAGAGCTGGATCGATATCTAATGAAAATCTGCTGCTAGTATTTTTCTGAAAAATTGTATACCAACTGCAATTTTTGAAGTGCTCGTTTCAGTTGCAATATTTGCAGTTGACTTTGACCTCCGATTTTAATGGAAATAAAAACAAACTTTGTTTTTTTAAATTAGATTTTCAGTTTTTAATGTAGTTTTAAATTCAATATAGGTATTCGAGTTCGAAAAGAAATCTGCAAATAGAAAATTTTTAGCGAACATTATCATAATCATGATAGTTAATTATAAATATGCTATTCATTTATCAGCACCTATTACAAAGATTTATATACTAAACACGCTTGTTCAGAGTTCATTGTAAACATTTATAACTGTGTTAAATAAACTCAGTAGTTCATCATAAACATTTATAATATGCATGATGACAGTAATTAAAAATCTCTAAAATACTATATTTATTGGATAATACTTGAAACTTAAAATATAAAACACGCATTGTTTTTTATTAGGAGTGTGATTAATATTTATTTTCATAAAATAAAACAACAAAATAAGGCAATCCGCCATGATATCCTGAACACCAATCAGAGCACATGACGTCACCTTTGAGTAAACACGCACAAATGTCACATCTCGTATTGTAAACTTCCACTATGACTGTGTTTTTATTTATTAATTGTTAAATTCAATGGACGATGAATCTACTCTGTGATAGTTCATAATTAAATGAGAGGTAATAATAAACTTGTCTAAAAATCACTGACTGAACAATTCTTTATTCGACTAGTTTCGCCTTTTACAGCATTATCAAGAATTCTTGATAATGCTGTAAAAGGCGAAACTAGTCGAATAAAGAATTGTTCAGTCAGTGATTTTTAGACAAGTTTATTATTACCTCTCATTTTATTAATTGTGTTATTAAATTCCACTATTTGAGTATGAAGGTTATTAAAATCGTATATAAAATAACACGAGTCATGGATCAACAGCGCTAATTTGCCTAGAATCGACATAGTAATGTTGGGAAAGTTTTTGGCATCAAATAAAGACTTTTGTTCAGCAGAATTGAGAAATGTTAAAACTTCTATGTAAGTTTATTAATAATAAACAAAAACATTATAATTTCAGTTATGAAATAATTCTCTAAAATACAGTTTTGACAATATATTTGGTATGTAATGTAATTAAATCTATTTTTATAATGCTTCACTCTTCATTTATAAATTGATTTTTCTTTTAGGTCCTCCAGGCCATCCTATAGCGATGACGCTATTATATTCCATATAATTATCCATGACATTTGGTGAATGAAATTAGAATAAAATACGTAATATAACCGCAATGAGATGAAATTGCGAGATTAGACCTCGAAATAGATTGTTCATATGTTTACATTTAGACCTCGTACAAAATATGATTATCAAATATTATATACTATACTAGAATATACAAAACATTGTAAAAACTTACATCAATATGATCTTCACAAAAATAAAGGAGAGCACTGGACAATATTGCATTTGAATTTTGCCTTGCAAGTTTAAGCCTCTTTTTATGTGGTTTCATTTTGGGGAATGAACACAAATAACTTATCAGGAGTTTTTATGGATGTGTTGTCACACTAGAGGCCCACACCACTAATACACTTTCGAATTCATATTTAATTCACAAAATATACACGAAATAATTAAATTATTGCAGGAGCTCACCGCCTATTGTTTGATTTACTCAAACGTGACGTCACAAGCGACGCTATGACACTGACAAGCGTTTTAGGTGAACAAGTAAATTTATATTTTGAAATTGCATTTTTTCCTACAAAACTCTTAATTTCAGCAGAAATATCTTATTTATTGTGAATAGTATATATTGGTGGACATTATAGGTCCGTGTTTCAAAAATTGTCATGATGCCTATTGCCTTAAACAAACTCAGTTAACTTACGGTTAAATATCTTAAGGCCAATTGATGTCTGTATGGAGTGAGACTGTTTATTGAATGAATTGAGTTTTGCATAAATTGTAGTTTCTGAATTTCGAAAGCATACAAACTTATATCTAAAAACTATCAGCATTTCTAGTATTATAAGCGTGAACATCACTGACAGTGTTACTTACATTTATCATGACCCTGCAAGGGAATAATTTATTCTTAATTTTAGTTATCAAGCATCAATATTTATTATATCAAGCATCAAGTATTATGTTTTTGATTGACATTGATTGTCAAAAGGAATAACCTAACGAAACAATATTAAAATGTGGCAGTATCATTGAATTAAACAGCGAAAACTTCACAGATCTCGTAAGTTTTTTCTCATTCGTTTCAGAAAGTTGATTTTGTTGGATATAACTGTTCAGTAATCTGATTTTTTTTAAAATGCTATTCTATTTTTTTTCAACGCCACTGAATTCTACACTTAAAAATTGGGAGAGTTTGTGCTTGTCACACTGAGAACATCTTCTTTGAATCAACTAGAACAAGCTGAAACTTCATTGTAGTTATTAGAATTAAATGAGAGGTAATAATAAAAACTTGTCTAAAAATCACTGACTGAACAATTCTTTATTCGACTAGTTTCGCCTTTTACAGCATTATCAAGAATAATTATCATTCTTGATAATGCTGTAAAAGGCGAAACTAGTCGAATAAAGAATTGTTCAGTCAGTGATTTTTAGAGGAGTTTTTATTATTACCTCTCATTTAAATATGAACTATCACAGAGTAGATTCATCGTCAATCGAATTTGTTATTAGAATTGTCAGTACCTTTTATTGAAATCGTATTTACTTAACTCCTCAGTTCATAACCCTGTATTTAAACTAAACGAGTAGAACGATTAAAGGATTAAAGGCATTATGCAACACCAAGGCAATAGACGTTCTATTGTCGAAGTTTTATAATAGAACTGCAATAATTTTTCTTCATATTCTTAGAAGGTATATAACACTACCTTCTCTCCTCTGAAACATCGAGTTTTCTAAGTACACAGAAGTTGACGAATTGAGGGAAATATTTAAGATTGTTGAATTAAGTCGGTTTGGTAAATTTATAACTTCTACCTGAATAATTATTTCGATTCATGGTATTCAAGGTATTCTAATAAACTGACTTTTCTATACTCTTTTTTCTGTTTGAAATATCTGTAAATGATCACTCCAACGACATATGATGTAAATAAAAGTGAAAATTGGACTATTCTCCTTTATTATAACTGTGTTTATTAATTTCCTTCAAGTAGATACAGTTCCACATACGAAACTTCTTCTCTGAAACTGATAATCAGTTGTATGAATGTAAACATCTAGGGACTTTAAACAATTTATAACATCATAAGGTAATACCTACTTTATATCGATATCTCTTCATGGTACTCTGTTTGTTTGGTTGGGAAATTTCTTCTTGAAACTTTCTTGAACTTTCGTCTTGAAACTCTTTAAATGACTGGACAGGTCCCAGATTTTGGGACCAAGTCAGACAAATGTCAGTAGTCAGAAAGAAACCAGGACGTTGTAGAAGGAGCTTAATTCTTTCATCAGATAGCCATACTTTGTGATTTACTATTCCATTAATGTCACTGAAGGTTATTGTTTCGAAATTTTGACAAAGTTACAATTAAATTAAAATTAACACACTTGACTTTTTCACTGATGATACAATGTTACTCATGTCAGTAACATTGTATCCTCTTGATAATGGGTTAACCTCCCGAAATTCATGTAGAGTTTTTAATATACTTAGTGAAATTTAAGCTGAATGTGTTAATTTCCATTTATTGTTTTTGACATAATGTTTCACCAAGAGTATAAGTGAAACCTCCGTGTCATTTATTAAAGTTACAATTTGTAACGAAGCGTAAACACGAATTGAATTTTTAGAAAGAACGTTTTCAGACTGTTATTTGCCTAAAATATCAATATTTACTATACTGTTTACTATTGATTCAGCACAATAACAGCCAGAGATTTTCGGGAAAATATAACGTTAAAACATTTTCATCAATCTTAGTATTGATATACAATATCCGAAACATGCTGCGGTTGGTTGGTTCACGGATTGGTGACCTATATCAAACAGCTATCAGGAACGAGCGCAGCAAATTCGAACAACAAAACAACGAAATGCTCAATCAAACATGGCACACTTCGTCCTTTAATACCAACTCGCATTTTGTTCATTGAATTTAGCAACCTACAGAATTCAATGAATAATAAGGTCATCGCATTTTTTATACTAACCCAGTTTCCGTAGTTTATTATGATTTATAATTTTAATACAATCTATATAACATGACAATGTTTGCTTCGAACAGTTTAAAATAGGGCTAACATAATATTGGATTTGAGTTTACTAATAATCAAATGAAGTTGATTGATATTTGCTAATCCTTTGTTGAAACCTGGTTTTATATGTTGAATTATAAACATATGACTTAGTTTCATAGAAATATATTTTTGTTTTACAAATGTTTCGAGGTGTTACTCCTTTGTCGAGAGATAAACTGAGTACATATTCTCCTCACTTACATTTTTATATTTAACATTTTATATGCTATACGTTGTTTGTTGAAGAGAAATGATGAATTTAAACATTTTTTGGGAAGTATTCATTCATTTATCAATATCTATTTTGCTTCCTTTGAAAAAATCCCCATGAGATATAATAATAATAATGAGTTTATTGTAATTGCCTTACATACAGCATTACAAATGGCAGGAGTTTAAACAAGCTGATTTTCCACTCCTCTAGATTAACAAAAGAACACAAAAATTCAACACTATAGAAATTAATTCAAAACTTAACAGGTTTTTCATAAGACACCTAAATAATAAACCCGAAACTAAAATTAAATGATTAGATTGAATTAAAATAACATTAATAGAAAATTAACAAAATAAAATAACCAACTTAATCTATTTAAAACTTAAATAACTCTTCTCTCTTAACCGATTGTACAGTTCTTTCTATGATTTAAATATTGAGGTATAAGCCTCAAACAACGCCCCAAATTTACTTAATGTGTGAGGGTCTATATAATAATCGAAACAGCCCCAAAATTTAGATATCCTTTGTGAGAAACGATGAAATTACAAGCCTCACATATATTCACCTGATGGGCTGATTTACGTATGTAGTTCCCATCTATTGAAAAGATTGTCAGGAGTTTCTCTAGCAATCAGTTTTACAAGAAAACTAATCAACAAATACTCAGCCCTCTGTGCATATGTGATTTCTTCAAGTCTATTACGGTAGGGTGTGACATGGTTTTTGTAGGGAATACAACATAAAATCGCAGACAAGAATTTTGAACGTTGGATAGGTATTATTTTTATTAATTGTTAATAAAATCTTCGATATTGCACTTATGCCAGCTCTTCCCCCAATCTTCTAAGCACTTCAGAAATGTGCCTTTCGGTATGACCATCAGACCCTTGCAGTTCTTCGAATATGTATTTATCTTATCAATTGTGGCAAAACGCTTTTTTTTATCGTTTTCTTCAGTTTGGGAATAGGAAAACGTCGCAATGGGCCAATTCTGGTGAATACGGTGGATGAGGTCTTGTTTTCGCCAAAAATACACGAGCAAGCATTGATGTGTGAGCTGGTGCATTATAGTGATGCACAATCCATGACTTGTAAATATTTAAGATTAAGATTTTAAAGAATTCATAGTGCACCACGTTTTAATCGAAGAAAATAGTGAGCAAAACCTTCACATTTGATCGAACTTGGTGTGCTTTTTTAGGTACTGGCTCTTCTGGTCGCTTCCATTGGGATGATTGTGCCTTGGTTTTCGACGTCATAACCATACACCCACGTTTCGTCACCAGTTATGACCTTTTGGATCGTCGTTGAGATCATTCAACCACTCCTGAGCGATACTAATGCAACGATGCTTTGGCTCAAAATTTATCAATTTGGAACTTCGGTACTACACGTTTCATGCCCAAAACATCCGGCAAAATTGCATGGCATGAGCCGATTGATATACCAACATCCTCTGTAACTTTCTTATTTGATTGTGATTGTAAAAGTTGTTTCCACGATTTTCCAAAACCATTGTCTTCACTGTTTGTTGACGTGGTTGTAACTCCAAGTCGCTCATCGTGATCAACAGCTTCTCGGCCGTCTGTGAAGCGCTTGTGCCATTCATAAATACTTTTTTCAGACAAAGTAGACTCTCCGAATATTTTCATTGCGGTATCATCAATTTCACACATATAAACCAATCAATATACATATTCTGGATTAGAAAACACATTATCTATATATATATATATATATATATATATATATATATATATATATATATATATATATATATATTGGAAGAAGACTGGCATAACTCAAAATACACAAATTTTCAGGGGAAGCATGTAAACATTTTACTGGATAAAATGTACTCAGATCTCGATCTCATTAAATAATTAAAAAACATATTCTTTACAGGTGGCTTGCAGACAATTATGTTGCATTTTCAGCCTTTTATTTTGTACGTTTGTACAAATTCAAAATATTTTTTGTTTTGACTGTCAAACTTTTTTGAGTTATGACACTTCCAAGCGGATATATATATATATATATATATATATATATATATATATATATATATATATATATATATATATATATATATATAAATCACACTCATAAGAATTACCTGGCTTACCATGAGTTTTTCAGAGGTTTCCTCATGATGAAGAAGACTAAGATTTCCGAAGCGAATACTGAGTCAGAAATATTCCTCTGATACTAAACATGAATATGTGAAAATACAAAAAACTAATTTCCAATTGGTAAAAAACCAATTTAACTAATAAAAAATAAGTCTGACGTTTTGATATCCATAGTAATTAATAAAACTCAATTATTCATTAGTTTTGACAAAGTTGTGATATAGAACCGAAAGTCAACGAAAATAAAGTTTTAAAGATTCAAATAAACCTGTTATTGCTCGAAACATTGAAAATAAACTGTTTTAACAGGCAATAAATCAATTTTAAATATATATATATATATATATATATATATATATATATATATATATATATATATATATATATATATATATATATATATATATATATATATATATACTAAACATTTCGAATTCTTCCTTGTTGATTAATTGACAAGATACTAATCAGACACATGCTTTAAGTGTGACTGATTAAATTTAGAATCACCATACCACACATTTATTTTAGTAACAATTAAAAATATATTTCCACAAATAAAATCCAGAGCCACACTAGAAAAATATCTATACTACGTTTGTCATATGAATGAATGCAATTCTGAGCTATAATGAAGATTTCAGAAGTTTTTAGTTTACCTGCAAATATATCTGTAATCTTTCAAAAAAATTATGAAATTGTCACTGAACAAACAGTCCTAAAAGAATATTTTAGATTTTAGTAGTTTATCAGCTGATACTTTCTCTTTAGCATCATTTAATATCGAAAGAAGTCTTGATTAAATTCAGTTTAAATAATTTTGCTCTGAATAAGTATACCTTATTCAGCTAATACTGTTAGTAGAATATAATTTGCATAAAATTCATTCTGTTCAAAGTAACGATATGCATTCAATCTAGTTGTATGCCCTGAAGATATTTTCGCTGACAAAAACAATTTATTCGCAAGTCTGATCGATAGTCCAATTTCACAGCCGAAAAGTTTTCAAGCATGTACATCGCCCGATATCAGCAGTAATTTATTAATAACACTTCCGAAATGCAGGTTGAATACGTATATGCGGTTTAATCTTCAAACCATTTCGATCTATAAATTAGGATTGGAATTAGACGACACAGTTGGAATGGAAATAGACGTGAGCAAGATTTAATAGAATACGTTGCAGTTAAAGATTACTTTATTGTTCTAGAAAGTGGTTAAGAGGAAAACGTAACTTAATATGTAGAACGAAGTAGGAGCATTTTAAATTATGAGGAAATCACTCTGTTCTTTCAATTTTTAATTTTATTTTGTTATATAGCGTTTAGAATTAGTAGTTAAAGACCAAGTGAACACGTTTTGTGATAGGTCAAGGTTATGTGGAGTCAATCATGTTAGATCAAAATTAAATAGTTATAGCAGTGTTTTTGGATTTATGAAGAGTTTTTGAAACTGTTAATAGGTCGTTATTGTTGAAAAAACTAACCAAGTACTTATTCAGTTCACCAATTATTCTTTATTGTAAAGCTTTCCCAACTTATGAGTTGCTTCATCAGAACATCTTTAAATGACGAAACTGATGAAAATCATGTTCTACTTATATAGATAACATTTTACATATGAACATAACTTACACAATGTTGGATTTATTATGTGAGTGAGGTTGGCAGTGCAGTGCAAAAAAGTATGAAGTTGAACTGACAGTTGACAATTAAAAGTCACTGTAGTTGTCAATTGTCAATTCAGTATCATACTTAACTTTTCTGGTTTCAAAGCAGCAGTTTATATTTAGTCTATTAAAATTTCTACACTGCCAACCTCCAACATCTTTCCTCATATAATAAATCCAACTTTGTGTAAGTTTTATTCGTATGTAAAATGTTATCTTACATTATGTATTAGTGCATGATTTTTACCTGTTTCTTTATTTATAGATGTTATGATGAAGCAACCGACAAGTTGCGAAAACTCTACGATAAACAATAATTTGTAAACTGAATGAGTACCGTTTGAATTTCTACAAATACCCAATTAACCAATATTCATTACACAGGCCTACAACGATTTTGGTGCCGGGGATTTTAGACCTGATTTTAAGTATATCCTATATGGCGATATCAAAAATGTTACCGTTTTTTCTCTATCAGCTCTAGTTCTCGAGATAAAAAAATACACTTTTCACAAAAAAATTAATTTTATTGACGTGAAACTTCAAGAAATTGCCTTTTGAGTGATTTTCTTGAGTAAAACTGATTTGGACAATCTCGCATGATTCTCCAGCAATAGTCGACCATCATATGAGTGTTCCTCCTTTCATGGAATCTATTTTCCATCGTCTTCATATCTTGGTGGAAACGTTCTCCTTGCTGTTCGCTTACATTTCCTAAATTATGTTGGAATTTATCTATATGACATATATTATCTATTCAGATAGTGTAATTTTATACTTATATTGCAGCCTAAATCTTTGAAACGAACTAGCATTTCCTCTGCTAATTCTATATCGTTGTCATCCTTATTATTTCCAAGGAATTTTTGTGGAAGTCCTACAAATGATTTCCACGCAAGTCTTTCCAGATCATCCATTAAAATCTCAAAATTGGTGGCGTCTTTCATTAATAACGTATTTGAGGTCCGTCAAGGATACCTGCTTTCAGTTTTTCAGACTTAAAACAGGAAATTTCTATAAAATAAACTGAAAACATTGACCATTTCTGTCGAGAACCTTAACGAATTCCTTCATTAGTCCTAATTTGATATGCAATGGCTGCAGGATGATTTTTTTCTCTTGAATAAAATTGTTAATTTAAATAAAACTAAGTAGTTTTTCGATTTTCACTATAATTAAATCAAAACATGACAATATCTTCTCGCCAACAGATTGGCTTCATCAGATGTTGATGATACAACTGGCAAATAAAATTGTTTATTGATATCATTTCTTTTTCCAACAATAAGAGCATCTCGTCAAACTTATGAAAGTCAGAAAACCACTCACATTACAGCAATACTCAAAATTTTCTTCAGATGAAAAAAACTGCAATAAGCTTCGTTCTCTCGTACGATATGTAGACACTCAAACGTCTGAGGAAAGGCAATTTTTTCGTTTTAATCTTGAGGCTAGTAACTCCAGCACGTTTAATAGAAAGATGCGAGTCTCTGATGAGGTCATTAAGCTCATTCTGCAAAAATGGCTTAGGATTTGATGTTTTTCCTCAGTATTCAAAGTCATCCTTGACAAGAAATACGTATTTCAGCTTGATCCTCCTGAGACTTCGGCAATACCAGGTGAAAAGCTGGTATTGAAACATTTTCTGAATTAAGAATATGTCTTTGAGCTGAAGAAACAAAAGGGTATTTCTTTTTATGGCGATTGTTTTTGACCATTTATTATATTAGCCATACAAAAGTAACAGTCTACATAATGATTTTTTTGTTATTTCTGCATATTTTAAATACACTATGAGGCGCTCACACTTTTTCTTGGTGTCGAGTTTCAATTCTGAAATAAGCAAAATACAGACTACTCACAGTTTTTGTAATCGATTTACGCTGATCTTTCAGTATATATTTAACAAAAACATAACAAAACATATCAGGATAGTTAGCAGAACACCTGGACGAGCTAGCTGTACTGAAATAGTAACATAAACTTTATTGGTGTTATCGTAATAATATTATAAACATTATTTGTTAATTATTTTACTATTTATGAACAAGACCGAAGAACATTTAAAATGAGGGTTGTTGAAAAACTAGAGCTGCTGAGTTAAAATGACATATGTCAATATATTGTACATTAACTACTTTATCGACCATAGGCACAAACCGGAATACAAGGAATAAATATAAAAACTGTTGAAAAAATTTCTGCAATATCTGTTTTTCAGTTTTTTTAAATACGTTCTCTATTGCGAGGCACGTCAAAAATTTTGAACTTTGAAAAATGACTCCAAATGCATTTTAGAAATGTAAATCCATTTTCGGAATTAAAATGCTAAGGAAAAAAATCTTTTCTAGATTTACAAAATTTTATCAAACAACTACGAGTATGACGTTCGTTTCAGTATGACTGCAAAATTTTATCAAATAGCCCAATAATCGCGTAGCAAAGATATTCATAATGACCAGACAATGTGATAAATAAAGAATTTTAGATAATATTCATCATTTGGTCCGATATAGCTAGCCATTATTCATAATGCCCATACATTATGAATAATGCCTTCATTAATCACTTATTAATCCATAACATACACAAATATGGTTGGCCTATGAAGTACATAATGCAATTTCATAAGAATTCATCGTGAGACGCAATCTTAAATTATTTAAAAGCATTTTTCTATTTCAAATGAATTTATTTCAGATTATATCGTGGATAGAAGAAATCTTTCCTTGAGACAGTTAATAAATATATAACATGTTCGTATCAAAATTGCTTCCACAAAACATGAAAATATGCCTGGACCACTCATTTCAGAAAATTTCACAGTATTTCTCAAATACAAATAACAGAAAATTCGAATTCATAGACCGAGCTATGTTTTTTTATTTTGAATACACATATCTATTGTTAGATTTTTATAATTTTTTCAGTCAATCTAAAGTTAAGTTGAAAACTCAGTAAGTTAAACAGGACTTAAATTCCTTAACTCAAGAAGTCAAGGACTATAAATCCTGAAATCCTTGAACCATGATATTCGATTTCATATTGCAGGTATTTCACAAATATTCCGGAGGAATTTTCACTGAATCATATCAACAGATTTGAAATTATCATCAGCCAGCCAGCAACAGAAATTTTAATTAACGTCATAATATTTTCCAATAACAATGAATTATCTGAAACAGTGTCATATGCAATTCAATGGGAACGTTGCAAACGAAACCATATTCATTAATAATAAAACGTAATCGCAGTTATTTAATGATAAAATGTGAAATGGAATATAAAATTAAATTTTGAATAACTTCATTGTCATTTTATCGAATTTTCTATCTGACGAAACGCTTTTATATCTATTTTATTAATGCGTTTTATGGTAGCAATTCACATTATGAATCGTTGAATGTTTTTTCAGATATACTCATTGCACTACTAGATTAATGCTGAATCATTTCATTTGAATTTTGAATTTTCATTGTTTATTTTGTGTGTTGTGCTGAATAGTCTGAATATGTATAGTCATCGAAATAGGATTGAACGTGCATTTTATTAGTTGGATTTCGGATGATATATTGCGTTGTTATTTGCCGCGTACCCTTATCTATCGTTCAAATGCAAATCTTTGGGGTAGATCACACAATATGAACCATTGTGTGTAGTCATGTAGTGTGAATCAAATTCTAGTTTGACTGAATGAACGTTCACAAATCTGAATAATTTTTTAATACTTCCGAAGAACCGAAGGGTTCACAGTTAAGACCATTGTTTTGCATTGTTTTCGCTAACAATATCGTCGGTCCTTTTCGGAACACAAGATTCGTTATTGACTTTTTGGAAGTTTTTGGACAATATTAGAGATTCTGCGGACTGTCAGAGTCTTCCTACTGAAATACCTACTATCGAAATATATTCTACTTCTTATTATAAGCAGTGATACTAACGGGTGATTTTTTAAGAGTCAAGTTTTTCAGGTTGGCCGCACTGGTTGGCAATGGCATCCAAACGTCCTCTGTCAAAGTAAAAAGTTTTCAGTATACTCTGCCATTTGATCATGGAAAGACTTACAAACGAGCAACGATTGAAAATTGTTGAAATTTACTATCAAAATTCGTGCTCTGTGAAAAATGCGTATCGTTTATTACGACCATATATGGTAGTCATAATCGACCTGGTGAATCAACAATTCGTGCTGTTATCACCAAATTTCGCACCAAATTAACTTTGTTGGACATTAAACCATTGTCTCGCATGCGTACAGTGCCTATTGAAGAGAATATTGAAGCCGTAGCGTACAGTGTTAATGAGGATCGTGAAATGCCAATTCGTCGCCGTTCTCAGCAATAGGGCATGTGTTACTCAACCACATGGAAAATTTTACGTTTTGATTTGGGTTAGAAAGCCTTTAAAATTAAACTTCTGCAAGAATTGAAGCCGAATGACCAACCACAACGTTTAATTTCTGGTGAATGGGACTTAGAACAGCGTAATGAAAATCCGCTGTTTTATGGAAAAATTCTGTTCAGCGATGAGGCTCATTTCTGGCTTAACGGATATGTAAATAAACAAAACTGTCGCATCTGGAGTGATGAACAGCCACATGTCATACATGAATTACCGATGCATATCGAAAAAACTATGCACACCAGTTTGGTGTGGTTTATGGGCTATGGGCTGGTAGGTTTATGTGGTTGATGTAGTTACATCAACCACATGCCACATGCCACACAGATCGTGAAACAATGAACATGTTGAAGGATGGATTTGGTGAGCAGCTTATCTATCGAAATGGCCCTGTTAATTGGCCGCCAAGATTATGCGATTTGGTGCCTCTGGATTATTTTTGTGGGGTTATGAAAAGTCGTTGTTGTATGTGGACAAGACGAACACGATTGAAGCCTTAGAGGATAACATAACACACGTAATTCGTGGAAAACAGGCAGAAATTCTCGAAAAAATGACGCAAAATTGACCTTCAAATGGACCATTTGATACGGAGACGCGGACAACATTTACATGAAGTGACCATTGAAATGTAAATGGCAAAGGCCAAGGTATCAATTTCAATAAAAATTTCGAATATGTGATGCAAATTGAGTATTTTATTTGCTTTAAAACAAAACTACGCTTAAAAAATCACCCATTATATTTCATTAAGTATCTCATTTATTATCTCATTAAGTATCCCACTAGATCCCATTAAGTGGAATGTAAACAATTATTTCTTCATCTTCAACAGGTTTAATACTTATTACAGGAAAATACTAACATGTCGCTGAATAATAATGATATGGACAAAAAAATTAAAAAGTAACTAATAACTAAATAATATATTGAAATGAAATATGCCAACGTCAATCTAATTCAAATGATTTTAAACAATTTCACTTATTTAGATTACTCCTATTAATAACTGCAATGGAGTCATATTTATTATCAACTGTCTGAAATGTAGACTGCAAAAACCAAATGGGGGATTGTATTAACAAGTTAGTCCTTGGAGTCTCTAGATCAAACAATTCTGTGGTACGAGAATTATTTGATCTAAAAATTTTCTCCAGAAATTTTGTACTAGAAGAGCGGAAGACTCAGTACAGAACAAGTCATACTGTTGTGCAGTAATTTGTACAAGAATTTGAGTGATAATGTTTCTCCCCTACCCTTGAATGAGATTAATAATTGTCAGAATGGACAAAAGTGAAAAAATTGAGAATTGTTAATGAGATAGGTATATTAAACTTAATTTTATATCTACATTTCTTCAATGGAAATTCGGATATTATTTTCGTTTAAGAGTCGACTGGCAATGGCAGTTTTTTGATATGAAAAGTATTTTCTAGTTTGTATTGTGGTGTATCTGAAACTCAATATTTTCATTTTGAAATCAAAAGAAGGTTATTGGAAATTTGCTGCTCTTGGCAATGGACATGGCACAATTGATGAGTACCTTGTAAAAGAAAACATTGAGTCTAATGCACAGTTTGACATCGGTTCAAGCATCTCTCATATTATTCCTTGAAAGATAGTGAAATCTTCACGTTGTATAAGTATGATATTTTTTATTGATTCCTATTTTTCTAAGGAATATGTAGTACTTTCTCCAAAGAGTCAACAACATGGGATTGTTTCGATATCAACCCCAATGCAAAATGTTTGAGAATATCTATAGAAAAATTAGAAGAAAATAATCGCTTACGGAACTTACTGATGAGCATTTATCTTATTTTGCTATTTCTAAATGACTGCTTAACTTTTTAAATGACTGCACACATCAACTTAAATATACTTGAATAGCTGGTACTTCAAATTCTTTATAGACCATAAAACTTTTTTGTTGTTTCTTTATTTTTAACATCAAATTGATATTGTGTTTATAATATGTGGACATAAGAAATGTGGAAATTTGAAAACAAAATTGATTTATGAAATGTCATTTTAGTTGTAAATTGAAAGATTATATCATTTGAATTGGGAAAAGTATTGTTATCATGTGTAATCATTGTTATTCATGTGCCTGAATTTTTCGAAAATGTCATGCCATTATTTTTTTGACAATGCCACTATCTTCGGTGAATGACAATCTAATCGACGCAGTCATCTCGTCTCTCCTTAATTGCCTTCACTTTATTCGAGATATTATTTTCTAAAAAAATTAATGACACGATCATAAACATGTACAGGATATTGATACTTAATACTTAATAGAAAAAGTAGTTTTGTAATCTGTTTTTTATATTGACCAGGTTATCAATTTCAATTTCTTATGCACAATTACAAGAGTGTTTTAGATACATACGAGTGATTGGAAAAAAATTATTTCCTTGTTGTATTTGTTAGTTCAAAAAGAAATTATTTGTGTGTTTAGCCAAAGCTATGGACTTATTTTGTATATAGAGTATCTATGCCCATAGATACTCCCATGTAGACATCATTTTGAGTTACCAACATAGCAAGAATTACATCCTTCGCATTGTATTTTATAAACAGTGTGTTTAATTTTTTTCTCTATGTTTACTTTTATTTTGATGAAAACAGAATTTTTGACGAACACATCACAGCTGTGGCGAAACGGCCGGAAGAACTATATTATTTTGAATTTGATAGTACACACACTTCTCGGCTTGGTTGATGCTATCGTCATCCGCTCTCTGGATGTTGGTCTTAACACTGCTATGGTGATGCTTGACTACTCCAATGCCTTCGATACTTTGTATAATGAGCTTATCAGAGCTAGGCTAGAATATTATGGATTGGATGTTGTGGCGGTTGACTTCTTCCAGGATTATTCGAGTGATCGTAGGCAGATGTGGTGCCTAGGATGTGTGACTACTGACGGTGCTCTAGTGATCTAGTTGCTCTGTAGGTGTAACTTCAGGAGTACCACAGGTTTCAGTATTTGGTCCTATCCTTCATCTTATTAACGTATAATAAGGACATTAATGAGGTAGTCAATTATGTACAATTGCGTTCTTTCGATGATGACACCTAGCTGGTTATATCTTTCGAACCGTCCAATGTAGATAGAGGGTTGCATCAGCTAAATCTAGATATTGATGATATTTACAACTTTTCGAAGCTCCACAACTTAATTTTAAAATCTGATATATTTTGCACGTTTTCATTCAATAGAGTCTGAACTGAAGTTCCTTATCTTCAGTTTCAGCCGTTAATTGACGCTGAAACTAGTCAAAAAGCCAAAAACTTGGAAACAGGTTTTGATTGCAAGATCCGGTTATAGGAGCATGTATTTCTGCTGATGAAAAACTCTTATTTGGTTATGAGACGTCTCTATAGAAATTGGCATTTGCTGGGATTTCTGTTGCAAAAAAGATTGTGTGAAATGTTGATTCTTTCGATCCTTGGCTTAAGGCTCACTTCAATTTTTTCTTGCTTGTATGCTGTGACAAGGGGAAAAATGTAAACGTTGCAGAATGCTTGGTGTCGTTCTGTTTTTGGCTTGCGCAAGTATGACAGAACGTCTACAGGAATCAACTAACTGAATTTGCTATAAGTAGATATTCTTTTCAAATATTTTACTGGACTTTCAGTATATTCTGTAATCTTGCATTCTTCACCCTTCTACTTGAGAAATAAGCTTGTCACCCGTGTTGGGGTCGAGGGCGTCTTTCGAGCATTGGGAACATGTTGGGAATTCCTAAATATCGTTTCTGTAGTTTCAAGAAGAAGTTCCACCTATACCTAACGTTGTTTTCATTTTCAATAACGTTCCAGTTATGATATTTACAACCTTATTTTCTTTCGAGCATTGACATCATTTATTTTAGTAAGTCAGGAACTAAATTTTGTTTACATTATTTTGTTATGCTTTTATTGATTATGTTAAACTTCGCTCCTTTTTATGTTTTACTATAATATTACAGTAAATAATAAAGGAAAAACAATATTATTATTATCATTATAATTATATCACAAAATTTGCAAAAACGGAGATATTAGAGATTATTTCTTTTCAGAAAGGAGATATTACTTCAATTGACGTTGGTTTGACCATTACGATGGCTTCTTCTTCCTACTCTCCGAAGAAGCCTTCGTAAAGCTGAAAAAAATCATGATTATTTGATAATGTTTTTACATCTAGAAACTGTTGTTTACTCAACTTTGTTTCTAAAAGGATTCACATCAAGTAATGACCGTAAGTATCAAAACTTTTACGTTACTACTTATAATGTTTCAGCAAGAATTCAGTCTCTATTATGTAAATAACAGTTGTAGACAATGAGGAAGGCTATAAAACGGTCGAAACGTTTGTAGTGGAATTACAGTACATTTTTATATTGGCAAGTTTGTGGGGTTTCAGTGACAAGTACAAGACGTTCCTACTGAATATTTCATATAATTCCGAACAATTTCTACTATAGAACAATAAAATGCGGCGATCGTCATTTTGGTTTAGACCGTAGGTCGTTAACTGGCTATATTTCTGCTCATCTGAGACATTTCTTCGTCTACAACCACATCGAAATCTGCTGTTGATTTAAAACGTATGATAAAAACGGCCTTCGTCGTCCATAAAACGTCTTTTCGATCACATTACGGGCTGGTTATCCTCCGCTCCCGGCTGAATTAAACCGAGGCCAGATAAAGTCGGACATCGGTCCAGCACAATTATTCAGCCTTCGGTCCCCCGAAGCAATAAACGACTCAATTTATCTATTAGGACGCTGCTAGCTCCTCAGCCGCCGTCCGATCTAGTTATCCCTGAATACTTTGTCAAAAACGTTATTACGCCCGCTACGTTTGGACGTTTACGACGTAACTTTCGAACGGAATTGCGTTCCTCCATAAAGTAATATGAGGGAATCCATCATAAAGGCATTCCGCTCGGTCACCGCAACTTTAATGTAAACGTCATATTTCCGCCTCTCTATCCCCTGAGTCATCTCAAATTCGTATTGATCGGACTTTTCTGCAGAGTTCATATTTCTGGATGGTTCCCTACGCGTTCGGGGTTTTCTTTATTTATTTATTCCTAGTCCTTAAGCAGCAGAAATTTGAATCTTCAATTTTAAAACAAGTCTTAAAACAACTAGAGTTAGTACTGTAGAACTAGTTTCTCTCATTAAGGCATTATCAAGAATGAATGCTTTCAGCTGTTTTGGAATTCTAGAGGATCGGAGTTTCACCATGCTCCCTGTTGTGATTTCAAGTTCTTTCATCTTGTTTGTTAATTACTTTGTTCTCAACTGCCAAAAAGTAAGCTCGAGACATAGCATGAAACGAACAATCACTGAGTAAAAGACAGAGAGGGTTAATTTCACGTTTGCATGTGTGTGGCTTTTTTTTTGCCTTTGTGAAAATAATCTCAAAGGAATGAACCCCCTCTTCCTCTAGCGTGAAATACATTTTTTTCACAAATTCTAATAATAATAATAATAATAATAATAATAATAATAATAATAATAATAATAATAATAATAATAATAATAATGATAAGTTCTTTATTCTCTACAGGTATAATACCCAATTACAGAGAATAATAACATAGTGCTGAATAATTACTAAATAACTAAATAAATGAAATATCACAGAATGCTCAATCTGATCTAAAATAAACTGAAAAAGAAACTGATAGCTGAATAATAAAATTGAATGAAATATTACAAGGAACTCAATCTAATTCAATTAATTTTAGTCAATTTTCCTTGTTCGTATAACTCCTAATAATAACTGCAATATAATCAAAATGAATGTTACCTTTATCAGCAAATAAATTGGATGTATAAAATCAAATGGAGGATTGTATTAGCAAGTTGGTCCTTGAGTCTCTAGGTGGAATAATTCTGTAGCATGAGAATTTTTCCTAGGAACAAGACATCTCAAAGCGGGCAAAAGAGGAAGAAAATCAATACTGTTGGCAAATAATTTGTATAATAACATTTGAGTGATACAGTTTCTTTCTTACCCTGCAAAATTAAACTGAATGAAATCAATAATTCGTCATGATTGACTTTTCTCTGTGGATAAACTTTATCCTCCCTTCAAACTTAGAATTCAAAGAGCCTTTTCTGATTGGCCTCAAGATGATTTGATGTCAAGTATAAATAGGTTTCTAGATCATGATGTTATACCCCAACTTTCTACGGATTAGGGCATTAAATAGTCCTATGAATGTTGAAATATTTGCCATTGAATATAACGAATCCATATATTTTCCAGACATATGAAATAAGTTGGATGATGTGTGGAATGAAGAAAACTTTCTGGTCGAAGACTTTACCAACAAGAACCTTAAATTAAGGTTCTTGTTTAGGTTCTTTTATTAAAGTAAGAGAACCAAAAGTAAGAGATAAAGAGAATGGCAAACAAAAGTTTCGTTCTTCAACTATTGACAACCCCTACATACATGTAGGGGTTTGTATTTTTTCCACTTTCTTGCATTTAGACTAGGTTCAGAACTGGCAAGTGATTACTAACTGGTAATTTAATAGATTCTAAAGTTGGATTTAGCATGTTTATTAGATATGGTACTCTCAATATAGTACAATAATACAAACACTAGTGGTTTTAATACTTGTTTTATTTTTTGTTGAACAATTAGAATGAACTATGACTTGTCGATTCATCTATTAATTTCATTTAGAAAAAAATTCTTCTTTCTTTGATCAAGATTTTTCGTCAAACGGCGGGTTTCCAATTATTCAAATGAGTCTTAAAAGAAGCATTTCTAATTTATGTGACATTCACTAAATTTCTTCATTGTCTTCTTGTTCATGAAGTTGAATATTAATATTTCTCTGCTCTGTCTCTGATTCTTCTTTCTTAATGAGGAAAACGTTTTCATCATCGCTTCTGTGGTTATCTCTGCTACTTCTTTCAACTCGCCCTTTCATGTTCTTGGTAACATACAGCAAGCACTATTTCAATGTGCCTTTTGAACTAGGACTTTCGTTTTTGAAGTAGTGGGTTTTGTTTATATTCTTCATAGCTTTGTATATTCCTACTTTGCTTTTTCCTTGTCAAATATTTGTAACTTCAGATCATTGGGATCAAATGATTTCAGTTGTTTTTACAGATTGTCTTTCAGCAGAGAAGTTCTTTGACTAGTTACCTCTTAGAGGTAAGTTAGATTACAATTTAATTCTAATTTTCACCTCATTGGTTTTCATTAGTTATCATTACATTAATTTAGTCTCTAAAGATGTCTGTTTATCTTGAAAAAGCAACTATCTAAGAATAATTATTGTTAACACAAAAAGAAATGACTGAAGTCAATATTTTTTGAGTGAATTTTCCATTACTAGTTACTGTAGGGTTCATAGAAAAACCGACGTTTCAGAAAACAGGTTTTCGAATAGTAATTTTTCCAGAAAACTGATTTAACTGGTTCGAATTTTAATAAAAAAATCTGTTGCTCGAACATTCTGTAATTCGAACAAAAAATTTCATCACAAAATTTAGAGTGATTAAAAGCAGTTTTAGACTGAAATTTTATGTTTAAATTCAATTCTGTTCAATTTTATTGATAGTAAAAATTTTTATCCAATTTAGTAGAATAAAGAAATGATAGTTGAACAGGATTAAATAACCTTAAAAACAATTATTCGTTGTTTATGCATAATTTGCGCATATAAGGATGTAAATATTTTCATAATAATGAAACGTACTCTGATACATTAGAAACTGTTGGCATATCCATGTTCTCTCGATTTTTTTCCTTAATTCTTCTTTATTTCTGTTGTGTTTTTTCAATTGAGCGCAAGGTAGTCTGTGTCTCTTATGGTTCATTAGTTATGTTGTGAATTATAGTCTTTGTTCTATTCTGTTAAATTTATTCTGGAATATTTATTCATTTGAATGCAGGAATATTTAGTCCATATCGAACGGAAAATAGTAATCATATGTCCGTAACATCCGAACATCATTATCCATATCTAAAAATCCCAGGTTTCCTTTGATAATTTTGTGCGATCACGTTATGGTTATCACCTATCTTCACAAGAATGCTTTCCTCGTAACAACCTTCCAATTACATAATATTTTAGACTAAAATTTCTTCAAACTTAAAATCTCATTGGTAGAGTGTATCGCATTGGAAATTATCAAATCGAGATTATACCTAAACTTTTAAATAATTATTGTCAACTCATTTTTGGCAGAGCAACCGGTCGAACATTATTTAAAAGTGATCTAATATTATTCAGAACATTTTTCTAAATTGCACATAAAATATTTCATTGGAGCAAATAAATGTAAACGGAATAAGTTGATTGATTTGTGTTTTATATACCTTATTATATCTTCATTGACATTTTCACTGCATTCCACTGAAGTTTGATGTAAAACAACTAGCTGAAATGCAACTCATTTCCGCCATTATTTTCAGCGCAAATTTAAATAAATTCTTATCTGAAATGATTCAGTTGTATAACTCTTAACAACTGGTAAGACCCCGAAACATATGTCGAATAAATTGATCATTTTGTTGTAGAACTCACACAAGTGGTTTGTACAATTATATCATTAAATTTTTTCGCATAGTGTTAAATTACGAGTTATTAAAAAGAGCCTTCAAACTCGATTTTTAGATATAATGTCGAAAAATAATTATACTCATCAATATTGAAACAAAATGATTCATGTACATAAGGATTTTGTAGTGAAAATATATCCGCCAGCAGTTGTATTAAGTATATTAAGAATTAGAAGATGTATTTTTACAGCAAGCGTTAATTTTACGCCCACTTCGTAATTCGCATGTACAATTTCATAACAAAACTAAATTTTTCACAGAGAAGGCTTTGTATTTGATATATAATCTAATGCGATGTAAAATGGGAAATGGTGCAGTCAGTCATTTGGAAATAAGAATTAAATTGACGTCTCTAAGGTTATTTAATCATTATATTTTTCCATAGAATAACAATACCATGAACAAACACACAAAGCCATTGTTATTTTAAATCAAATTAGGTGATGCTATTCCTTCATGAATAAATTACAATAATAGAAGAGAAATTAGTTCAGGAAATATCTGGGTAATAATGTAAGTAATTTTCTATGGTCTAGATCTGACGTTCGCCTACCTCTTCATTAATAAATCGATGGGAATATGCAAAATCGATGTAGAAACAGTAGAACATTCTATTCCGAAGCCTACTTTTGAATGAATGTTAAGGTTTCTTATTTCAATGGAAAAAAATCAAAAGAATGAAGAACACAAAAACAGAAGGAAGAAAAATATAATAAAATTAGCAATGTCTGAAAAAGGTTTTCTTTGATTTCTACAAAATGCTTTCAGTGAACTAAACTAACGAATAAATAAAGAGAAGTTTTTTGAAAAGTGCAGGCCACAGTTGAATGGAACAAGACAATAAAAAAATATTCGAAGGTGCATGATGAAGTATGGAGACCAGCAAGAGAATTAGAACTACCAGAAGTAGTTCTAGTTTGTAAATGCAAAAGAGTGTTGAGAGATAGTAGGGACAATCACAGAGAGAATGAGACAAAGTTTAACAATTGAATACTAGGCATTATATTTGGTGAAAAATTTTGTTTTAATAATCATATTTTGATTTTATGTCATCGAAAATCTCTACTAAAATAAATTTTTGTAACGAATTGGAAAAAATCTGTCAACATAACCGAAGTTATTGTTGTTCAAGTTGATAATATCATTACACTCATAAGGTTTGTCCATCGGGAAACCTCAGCAGTTACAGTTATTCGATAGCGCCTTGTGAACAATCTTGAAGTGCGATAGGTATACCCCAGACGAAAATATGCTACGGAACTGTTTGTTAAACAAACAATACTTTTTGCCACATATATAGGATATGCCAAAATTCATGCAAGATTTATGCGACATGATAACACAGTTCTTTTCGCCGCAATTGGATGATATTGATATGGCCAATATGTCCTTTCAACAATATGATTCCACATGCCATACAGCTTGTGAAACACTTCAATTACTGCATGAGATATTTTCAGATATGTGATTCAGCATCATCATAATTTTTTATGGGGTTGTTTGAACTCACAGGTCTATGTCAACAAGATCATGACCACGCGAGCATTAAAGGAAGACAGTAACGAAATTCTGCCAATTTTATGCAGAATGACCATTAAAAATTTCGACGAAAGTACAAAAACTTTTGCCTCGTGCAAAGATTTGGAGGCCATTTGCCTATGTGCTATTTCGTAAATAGCCCTGTCCCATGTTACTTTATGATTCAATCAAAACTCACAACCAAAAGACTAAAAATTGTACTTTCTATTGAATTCAAATCGCACGTTAGTTTTGGAACACTTTATTTATATTTAAAATTGAAGATTAGTTGCTTTCATTAAAAATATATATAATATAATGTCAGTTGTGTCAGTGGATATAATATAAGTAGGCTTTCTAAATCTTAAAATAGTATATAATGGGGGATTTATTGTTTTGAATAACTTACCTAGTTTCTCAGTATTAGTGTTCCTCAGTATTAGTGTTGAGATATTTAAGAGTAATTCAAAAAAGGGTAAAGTTTATTTCAGATAGTGAAATAAGTATGTTAATCCATAAGTTTAACTCTTCAAAATCTTGTTTAAAATCTTGTTGTAAAAAAGTTTTTGTATATTTATCACATATAAGCTATATATAAATAATTACTATTATTAAAATTACAAATAAACTCATGAAATAATTACTATTATTATTATTTATCATTACTAATAAACTTTGAAGCGAATGCTAAGCCAGAGTATTTCTCTGCATACTGTTGATTTTTTAAAAAATAATTTTTACGTTTTGATATCTCTAGTAATTTATGAAATTCAAGTATTCATTAGTTTCGACTAAGTTGTGATACACAATGAAACGTCAATAAAAATAATCTTTTTACATTGAAAATAGTCTGTTATTTTTGAAAATGAAACTAATTTTGAAGAAAATATATTTAACATATTCTAAAGAGGAGTTTGGCCTTTTTATAGTACTGCACCAACCGCAAATGAGATAGATCGATCCATCAAGTAATTTGTGATTTACATCTTTCTAATTTATCCGGCACAAAACGATGTTGAGATTGGTATTACTGAAAAGAGATTGTTAGCGTTAGAAAGAACGTGGGAAAATGATTATTATTTTATAATATTTCCAATAATGGAACTTATCGAATACAAAAATTCGAAACCGCAATTCCATGGTATCCATTCAAGTCAATCGAGTTG
The DNA here is from genome assembly GCA_030704895.1 of Henosepilachna vigintioctopunctata. NCBI lineage: Eukaryota > Metazoa > Arthropoda > Insecta > Coleoptera > Coccinellidae > Henosepilachna > Henosepilachna vigintioctopunctata. The sequence goes on from JARQZJ010000065.1 coordinate 5,686,510, forward strand.
CGTACTTGTATTTTCGCGATTTATTTGCGTGTTGGGAAAGTAAACCTACGCTTAATAATGGCTTCGATTGAATCCGTGGCCTTGCTGAAACATGCAATTGAAAAAGAAGTGAGTTTTTTATGTAAAATAAATGGGTTTATTCATTTCCGATTCGTTTCAGCATATTTAAGAAATGATTGCTGATAAGTGTGAATGGTATTTTACTTATTATTTTTTATATATTTGATAATTATATTCTCTAGTTTTGTACAGTATGAGAAGTAGTTTTCATCAAAATGTAATAAAACAATTGTTAAACTGATTTACACATATATTAAAAAGAATACTGCATGACATATGTTTCGATGAGATTCACCTTTCTCAAATGCTACGTGCAGACTAATGACATTTCTCGAATACATACAATAGATAAACTTAAATAATGAATACAGAGAAAACAGGTAGATAGAAGGGATCAATTTATACTGAACTACTATATAGTAAACTAAGTAATTTTGAAAAGATTGAGAAGGGGGCTTGAGATATGATCAATCTGGCTGTTCAAAAGGTTGCCAGAATATTTGTATTTATTAATTTGAAGTGATTCTAACAAATTAATCTTCATTCCCTTGTTTGCGGTATTCAAAATTTCGAAATCGGAATTGAATATATGATTTTCAATCAATTTCGATTTTGAAATTTTGAATACCGCAAACAAGGGAATGAAGCTTAATTTGTTAGAATAACTTCAAATTAATAAATACAAATATTCTGGCAACCTTTTGAACAGCTGAGCTGAGATAACTAAAGAAAAACAAGAATAATACTTAATATTAATGTTTATCCTCCAAATCAGCTGTTATAAAGAAGAAAAGAAAAAGAGTGAAAAAAGACAAGAAGAAAAACAAAAATCCAAATTATCCCAATCCATCTCAATTATAAATCAACATGAACTATATCCTAAGAATTCTTTTACCGAATATGGTTCAATTCAATAGCTTTAAATTTATTTATATCAGAGATGTTTACTCAAATCTCAAGTGAGTTATTAAAAAGTCTTATGTTATGTATTTTGCATTTTTTTTTTTTTGTCAGAGCATGTCTCGGAAAGTAGAAATGAATTAGTCCGCCTCGTCATGTTGCGAGTCAAAAGATCATCGGAATAATGGCGGTTTTTCCGAACGTAGAGTAAACCCTCTAAAATGTACAGACCAGGAACAGTTATATTATGTTTCATGAAATGGCCCCTACATGATTCACGATATGTCAGACTTCCCATTACTATCAAAGCATATTTTTGAATCACCTAAGCCGACTGCAGTCCGAATCACCACTCCAAATAACAAGGCCTTATCTAAAAAAGGACTCAAAATTTGAAAAATACACTACTTTCAAAAGCTCGTCATCCACCTGCGGAGACAACACCCTGATCAGGTACTGTGCATTGTTTAGTTTCATTATCAGATGATTTGTTTTCAAATTTTTTGTTGACTCTTCTGTAATTGCTTGTGGTGATTAGTGGCTTTGTATGATGCGAAATGAGCGGTGAACTAGGATGCAAAAATGCTGCATGATCGCTAAACAAGTATGCTTCGATAGTGAAGTGTGAGATACTCAGTATTTGAGTGAAGCAAGATCTATCAAATGGACCTTGCTTCAGATGTGGTGGCGACGGCAGATCCAGTGCTAGCTGAAGCACTAGTGGATCGAACTTACCCTCATAGTTCAGACAGAATTTCACATGCTTTTCGATTTTTTTGGCAAAGTATGTACGTGTTTCAATGAGTAGATTTCGATTTTAGACATCACGAAATTCGGGACTCCCTCCATCACCTCTTTACATAATTTCACACTCTGTCGACCTCTTCGTTCCCACTCAAGTCTCACCCAATTTATGGATGTCCCCTTATGTATTATGATGCAAAGTAGATCTATCCCCCTCCAAAAGAACACATGAACTCTGACTTCTTCTCAGTTTGAAACAGGAGTCCCAACCTATTAATCTGTGTGACTCCTTCAAGGATTAGCTCAAATACTACGTCCCTATTATCCCAACTCAAAATAAAAAAATAAAGAAAACGATGAAACTTTAGTGAACTTTTTCTTGCCTCTTTTTTCAATCAGAAATATTAATACTTATAATAGAATAACTGAAGTACAAAATAACTACTATTAATAATTAGTGAGAACAATGTGCCTGCACTTTAAACTAATTGAGGAATTCGTGGCTTTATATTAGTCAGAACAAAGAGCAGATATTTCGGGTCGAGCGAAATATCTTCTCTTATTATTATTATTATATTATTAAAATCATGGATTTTAATAAATACCTAAGCTGCTAAATGTGCCCCCGCTCCTTGGTTTTATTTAAATAAAGTTTTTATTTAGCAATTTTTCCTAGTAATTCAAGTTCATATATACACTTAATATTAAGATTTATAAACTTAATACTAAGATTTAACTGTTGCGTAAGTAATTGAACAATTTCTTAGAAAACACATTTAAATTTGGCACGCTTTTATGCTATCTGGTAATGCATTAAATGTTTTAACTCTATCATAAAAAAAGTTTTCTGTGATTTGATTTCTGTAAGGTTGATTTTATTATTTCAATATTGAAATTTCGTCCAGATCTAATATCGATTGTGTTCGATTTTATACATTATAACAATATTTGCCTTTTTTATACAGTTCTCAACATTTAGCCAATTAAAAGTAAACAACATATTCTTAATAGGAGTGTACCCATTAGGGCCTAAGATAGTCCTCATCCCCTTGTGTTGTTGTAATTGTAATCTATATATTTCTGAATATAACTTAAATTCAAACACTTGACCTTATGATTTACACTTTATTGACTACATAGCATGACGCGTTTCGTCGTTACAAACGACTTCTTCAGATGCTTACAGAATAATCGCAATGTCCGCAACTATATTCACTTATCAAATTACATAAGCAAAATCTCCCTATTCGGCCAGTAGTAAGTTTCACATCAGCCCCTTCCACTAAAATCTCAAGAGTGCTTATAGATATTATAAAATCGTATTGTAATTTCAAACCAAAATTTTCCATCAACACTATTAAATACTCTATATTTGTTCTTTTGTGCATGATACTCGTATCAATAAAGAACAACAATAATTAAAAAGAGTTATAATTATGGTTTTATAAATTAATATTTTGGTTCAGTATGAAATATGATTGGATATTCTAGAAAAATCCTATTTTACCTATTTTTTCGCAAATGTAATCAACTCAAATGTAATTACTTGCTGATCCAGAATAACACCTAAATACTTCATTTTGTTACAAATCTAATAGGGGAATTGTTAATACTCACAGATAAATTTAAGTCCAAATATTTCCTACAGTTTGCTTTTGATCCAATAACCCATACATTGTGTTTTTGATTATTTTAGTTCCAGTCGATTTTGACATAGCCAACCGTACATTGTGTTTTTGATTATTTAGTTTCAGTCGATTTTGACATAGCCAATCATACAGAATATCAAGCTCGCTGTTCGAAACATTTGTGATCTCATAAAGATTTTTCCTTGAAACGGATATAAATGTGTCGCCCGCAAAAAATTGTACGAAACATTTTCTTAGATGCTGATATATATCGTTTGTGTAAACAATAAACAAAAGTGAACCAAGCACACTTCCCTGTGGAACACCTAACAAATTCAGTCTATTTTCTGATGTGCAATCATTTACTTTAGTTTTTTGATGCCTATCCGTTAACTAATCTTCGATCTCTAAGCAATTTTGATATAAATAATTAATAATATTAATTAATACGATTTAATAATAGCTTATCTCTGAATGTTAGAAATTCTAACTTCATAGTTTTAGGTACAACTAAAACCAATACAAATGAGGATATAACTATAAAGATTAATGAACAAAAAATTAGAACAGTAAAAACAGTAAAATTTTTAGGCATTATGTTAGACAAAAAAATTGAGTTTCAATGATCATGTTGATTTCATATCACCTGAAATTTCTAAAAAAATGAATTTTTTGAAAAGAATATGAAAAAGCCTGTCGGCATATATGAAATTATTGCTTTTTAAATCAATAATAATGCCACATTTTGAATATTGATCCACATTGTTATTTGGTTTGACCAAAGGAAAATTTCAACAATTACAAAAGTTACAGAATAGAGCCATGCGAACCATTTTAAAGTGCAATAGGTATACCCCTGTCAAAATTATGCTGAACTCTTTGGAACTAATGTCTGTGAAACAAAGAATACTGTTTGCTTCATATATACTCATATTTAAAATAAAAAATCAGTTGCTTCCATGTAATGTAATAAAAAATGTTACATGTCAGTGATGTGCATGGGTATAATACTAGAAATACTGAATACAGAATACTGTTTTTATATCCGAAGTTGTAAGCTCTCTAAATCCAAAAATGGCATATACTATGACGGATTTAAGGCTTTCAATAGTTCACCAAATATATTGAAAACTAGTACTAGTATTAAGATATTCAAGCGTAATCTCAGAAAGTATATTTTAAATAATGAGATAGATGTATAATTAAAAATTGACAGCTCAAAATATGTAGATTATTGTATAGCTTCAGCTTAATAAATATTATTATTATTATTATTATTTGCCAAAAATGGTTGGCAACCTCTGGTCTAAAATATCAGTACACAAAAATAATCAAATAGTTTGAATCATATTACAGCTAATTATTAAAATATCAATCTCCTTATATGATATTTGAGAGTATACCACTTCTCCTCTGATTTCTATTGGCGTTCATTAACTGAATACAGTTTTCTTTCGTGCACTGGAGCTCAAACCAAGTCCACGAGAGTAACTTTATTTCATTCCGTTAGATTATTAATGAAACTTGATCCCATTTGAGTATATATAATTAGCCACACTGATATAGTTGCATACTTTATAATTCCAATTGAATTAGAATTCCATAAACTGATTATTTGCAATTTTTAATTAACGATCACGCGAATTTAACGTCAATGAACTAATGTGGAATTTATGGAAAATTTATGTCGGTAAGATTATCCTGTCCTTATCAGAAAATTATAATTCTTTGTGAAAGTTACTGTTAACCTGTTGTTGAGAAACTTTAACAATTAAACTGATATATAACCCATGTTATGAAGGTAGCATATTATTTATTTGTAGCGATAATATTACTTCTTTCCTACAATTAACTTGAAGTGGATTCATTGCTCAATGGAATAAGAGAAATAATGTTTTCTATTCGTGTTGATGTAAAATATAAGAATCATAACTTAAAATTCTGAAGGTCCAGTTCTCCTCTTACAATAATTTCATATGTATAAAAATAAAGTTCGTTTGTATAATCAAAAAAATTAAATCAAAATGAAATATGAAATAAAGTAGAATTTGAATCATGACAAAAATTTAATAAATTACTTATTTATTTATTTAACATACACTGTTTTACAGGACAAGACCTAATTAAAAAACAGGAAACACAACAAATACAAAAACAAAATTGGTAGTATGAAAGTTTAAATTTTGTACTTTCATTTTAAGTGAAAGAGTTTGTATGAATCACAACTGATGAAATGAAATATAATAATTATAGGAGTAAAAAAACTTGAATCCTGAGCAAACTTTTACATAACCTATGAATTTAAATACATATACATTCACATATTAACACTTATACACACATAATTATATCAGTGAATATGTATTCTGTTCGTGAATACATATGAAGGATTGTTTTATCAGAGATTATGTATATTAAAGAAACTTGCCTTAGTATCAGTAACAGAACAGGTGAAAATATCCACCTTAGCTCCCAAAATATTACATTGTTCACACATCGTGTGCAATGGCGAAAATTTTAGGACATTCGTTCTAGCTGCTGGAAGGTAGAATGTGAATGCGCTTCTAGAAGAAACTCTTGGGACAATAAAATTGAGCTTTTGCAAGAATTCCGGACATTTGACTTTATTGTTAATTATTTTATGCAAGAAGATTATTGCATGTCATTTCCTTCGCGGAATGAGTGTGTCCAAATTATGTCGACTTGTAAGCCTTTCATTATAAAGAGGGAAGAAACAAAGACAAAAATAAAAGAGAAAATATAAGCAAACAACAAAACCACTTATATATTCAAAAAATTTAGGTGATAAAAAACAATATAAACATACAAACACAGGTGAAGAAAGTTGTACAAAGGTCACTAATTCTGGAAATCGAAGTGTTGAACAAATATATATCCACTTTCCCGTTATATATATATATATATATATATATATATATATATATATATATATATATATATATATATATTATACAGGTTATATATATATATATATATTATACAGGATCGGAATTGTGTGTGTGATCTATGGAAATAAAAAAAAGAATAATCTTTCTACAATGTTCACAAAATACAAGAAAGTCTAGTCTACTTATCAAATTTGGACAATCAATAATAGAATTCACAAGTTAGAGAATTACCACAAAGGAGAAGTATATACCCGTTGCAGCAATTAATGAAATCTCTCAAGTAAAATGTCTTGAGGAAAGCCCTGGTTTGAAAGGTTTGGATAGAGGACATCTGTCTTAATGCTACGATATTTCAAGACCATGCGCAGAACTTTTTCCATGTTGTTAATGTGTACACTGTATTTAGGAGTCAATATAGTACTGAAGCATATTCCAATTTCAATCTTTCGCAGACCCTTCATGAAAGAAAAATAGTTTCCGTACTGTCGATGACTCTAGAACAGCGCAATATGTTCTTGATGTCTCGTAGATTGATGCCTTGTAATACAATACATATGTTCCTGATGCCTCGTAAAATGCATCATTGATATTTGACGTAAGTGAGAGTTTTAGGTCGAAAGTAACTCCTAGTAACTCCTAAATCTTTAAATTTACGAGCACGCTGAACTACATGATCCCCAAGTATATACTGGTACTCAATCGTTTGAGATCTAGTACTATACGACGTTACATGTGTCCTCATCCTCATCCAATATGAGTATTTTGTACACACTAATTGTGTACCTCAACAAAATCTGATTGAAGGCATTTCAAGGTCTTATACATTTTTGGTCATCAGCAAGTGTCACTTTATAAGCGAATTCTTAAGACTTTACGGCCTTACGGAATACAATTATCAAGGTATATCAAACAGAACCGCAATATGATCCAACGATTTCAAAGCAAAGTGTTCAGAAATATTGTGGGAGTTCTTTGGTATCTTCATAATAGTGACTTATATGGAGACCAAAAAGTAGAAAATGCCGAAACTAATAACCAGTATTCCACTAAACATGAAGAAAAACTTCCTCAACATGTTAACATCGAAGCGATTCATTTGTTAGACAAAACGAAGAATAAGAGAAGACTCAAAAGAACAGAACTGTTAGAGCAAGTTAAGTGAAAGTTATTTAAGAAAGCTTGAAAGTTATTTAAGAAAGCTGTTCCAGTTTTACATGTTAGTTTTACTATAACTCTAATATACGAATATAATCTGAGTCAAGCTGATGAGATACCTTAGATCAAGTTGGAAAGTAGTACCTACATTGGGGGAAGATAATAGTGCTCTTATCTAATGTGACCACAATGACAACAATCTTTAAATGAAGCTGCTTTTTGCGTTAATTCGCTAAACTTATGCAGGTGTATGCAGGTTACTATTTCCTAGGTGCCAAAGGACGTCAAAATACTTCTCAGTACCTTCTTCTGAAATCTTGTCAGAAGGAGGTACTTTTCAATAATGAATTATTTTCCAATTGCTTGGACAGGCACACCGGAATAGTCATTTGTCCATACAAGCTCTGAAACCTGTTTGTATATGATTAGCTCATTTCAAATTGAAGGTACAGAATGAAACTTCATAGCCAATCTAACTTCCTATGTTTAAGATTCAATTCGTCTTTTTCTCTCTTAATATGATATTTTCATCCTAACTTTGCATCTAAGGTTCATTCCTTCGAACGTAAACGTGTTTGCGTAAAGAATAACATTATAGTGGATGAAAATAGACATTTAGTCAGTTATTGATATAATTTACATGCACTGGTTTATTTCCGTTAAGTCCAATGCACAGCTTTAACGATCCTTGGAGTAATTATAAATCCAATGGCATATTGTAGCTACCTTAGTTTACTTTGCTTTGATATGAGGTACAACAATGGACCTAGGACATTACCTTGTGGTACACCAGTATTTTTTCGAAAGTATAATATTATGATTCAAAACACTAGGTTTAATTCTTCTCGCTGCTTCAATCATTGTGTAGCTGTCTAATAACATATTTCAAATCAATTAAATAATTTTAGTGGAATTTGTACAATTGGTTTTCGTGTTATGTTACCACCATTTTCGTACATTTATATGAAACCACTTTCATTCAATCAATTGATTGAATGTCACTTTATTGGCAATTTATTCCCAATGTTCCTGTTCAGAGACTGATTCAATAATTTCTTTGTTGCCTTTATTTGATGAACACTTCAATTTTCAATACTTGAATAATTTAAATGATGGTAATCATACTTGAATTCCAAAAGTTCAATTTGAGTGTCAATCTGGTGCTAGTGTAAACGTTAAAAGATCAAATCTTTCTTCATAAATTCAACAAGTTATTTTATGATCTTTTTATTGGATGGCTGAAGGTATATCAACCTTTTTCAGCTTTTATATAAATTTATGTAATTATTGAAATTATTCAACATTTATTACACACGTGATTAGTTGGAAATATCTGTTCTCATTCTCTAGATAAGAGGAAATAGTTCTCGAAGCGAAAAGCTTACGAATCTTAATTTTCATTCTGTTTTTCCAACTTCCCACATTATAAGATTTGAATTTGACTATTTTGTGCAAATCAGTGCAAACAGCGCATTCGTTTCATAATCTTTGATATCGCAAAACGTACACATTATTATACAGCCATGGTGATGAAAATTATCTCTTTCAAATTATTGATGAATTCAGAAATGAAGAGGTAGATAATCTTTATTAGGAAAATAATAAACAATATCCTTTGTAACTGAGAACAATGAGTTATTGTGTTCCATATATTTAAATACAATCAATCGTTAGTACTTATTTAAAAATGCAAAAACGAATTCAGGAATTAGAGGAATAGAAAAACAAGATCGGAAAATTCACAGAGAGATGTACTGGTCAATAAATTGAAACGGCATTTGGATGAAGATCTCAGAATGAACTTTATCAAAAGACGATAACGGAAGAAATCAGAAAATGACGAGCAAATTTATATGCACATGTCTACAGAATACAACAGTCCAGAATACCGAAGAAAGTACTCGATATAATTATAAAGAGTAAATGTAAGAACAGAGTGGCTAAAGAAGTCGAAAAAGATCTACAACAGATCAATATACAAAATATCGACGATCTCACTGAGTGTCGTTATAAAATAGCACATGTGAAGTTTGGGCGAAAGTCAGCTTGCCAACTTGTAATTAAATGGACAGATGAACGGAAGAAAGAGCATTTAGAGAGGATCAAGCGTTTTTGGGAGGCAAAAAAGAGGAAGCAAAAGTCCTAAGAATTCCTAAGAATCAATTTCTCTCCTCATAGGGTACAATCGTTCCCCAAGCGTATATATATATATATATATATATATATATATATATATATATATATATATATATATATATATATATATATATGTCAAAATTCGATTCTTCGGTTTTTTGGTTCAATTAAAACAAAATGATGTCAAATTTTTTCCAATTACGTTTCGGTTATAATTTTAACCTTTCAAATTGATACATGTCATATGATCGCACAAACATTAACACCTCGGATACAAAAGTTGACTGAAATAACAATTATATTGACAATTATACACAAAGAACAAATAACACGTTCATCTCTCAAAGCATATTGTAAATATATGACTCGACTCGGAGACTGATCACTTCTATAATATATAATACATATATTATTATTATTATTACGATTGTTCCCATGAGGAGAGCGACTGAACTTGAATTCGCAGTTATAAGCACTTTTGCTTCATCTTTTTTGCCTCCTCTCAAAAACGCTTCATCCTCTCTGAATGCTCTTTCTTCCGTTCATCTGTCCATTTTACTTCAGGTTGAGGATTTGACTTTTGCTCAAACTTCACATGTGCGATTTTATAGCGACATGCAGTGCGATCTTCGAGATTTTTTATATTGATCTGTTGTAGACCCTTTTGGACTTCTTTTAGCCACTCTGTTCCGCATTTATTATTCATAATTATTTCGAGTAGTTTCTTCGGTATACTGAACTGTTTCATGTGTTTTTGTAGACATGTGCATAGAACCTTGCTTGTCGTTTTCTGATTTCTTCAGTTATCGTATTTGTCTTTGGTACAGTTCATTCTGAGATCTTTTCATCCAAATGCATTTTGTTTGTAGGTATATTTGTGAAAAGAAATCAATTAGTTAGATGAGAAATTTGGTTTCAATGATCATCGAAAAATCTCCAAGAAAATCAACTATCTCAAAAAATTGGACAAAATGTGAAGTTATTGCTCTTTAAGTCAATAATAATGCCACACTTTGAATATTGTTCCACTCCGTTATTGGGATTGAGTAAAGGAAAAATTCAACACCTACAAAATATACAGAATAGAGCTATGCGGACAATTTCGAAATGTAATAGTTATACTTCAATCTAAAGCACGCTAAATTGTTCAAAAGTAATGTCAGTTAAACAGAAAATACTTTTTGCTATATTTATATATTCATATTTAAAGTTAAAAACAAATTGTTTCTATACAGACTAATAAAAAATGTAACATGTGTCAGTGATATGCACGGTTATAATACAAGAAATGTGTCAATTTCTACATGCAATTTTGTGAGCTTTCTAAATTTAGAAATAGTACATTTTATGAAGGATTCAACCCATTCAATTAAATTACCAGGCTCCATAAAAACAGTTAGTGACCTTAAGGTATTCAAGCGTGAATTAGCTAAGTTGGTTTGAAGCATATATGTATATAATAATATATTTTGAACCTAAATGTATATATGATTTTGTAATAACTATTGCTAAATATCATTATTTTCATCTTTGATATATAATAATTTTCATCAATATATTTTCGTCTTTGCATTGAAAATAATTTGCTGATGAAAGATGCATGTAGCTACTATAATAAAACTCATTCCGTCTAAAATATAACGGGGTAAGGTGTGATGCATAAACAGTCGCTATTAAATTAATAATTCATAACACGTGTGCGATTTATATCGCCCAACTATGCCAAGTTGCTTTCAAGAATTTGAGGCGGATTTCGACTACTCCTATCTGAAAGAAAATCAATATTTGAAGAAATTTTATATTTGAGATTAGTACTTTAAGCTTTTCGGAGGAAATGAAAGCTGATATAAGATAATGATATTAAGGCAGATGTTTAAGAAGTACATATGAACAGATAGCGGGTTTACAAGGTAAGTTAATGGAAGAATAAAGCAAATATATGTATATGTTTACTACCTCCTTTGAAGGTTATTAAAAATGTACAATATTTGAGAGAGACCAAATATTTGATTATATTGCAGGCATTAAGGAAGTTATCAAATGTGGGACATTGCAGATATATTTATTATCCCAAATTGAAAAATATTTGCGTTCGTCCACAATTATTTTTGTAGTTTTTTTTTATAATAATAATAATGAAAATTTCTTCATTCTCACCAGGTGTAATACCCAATTAGAGAAAATAATGTTGAAAAACAACTAAATAAATAAAATGAAAAAAATATAACAAAGAGCTCAATATAATCTGAAAAAAAAACTGAAAAAGTAACTAATAATAGAATTAAATGAAATATTACAAACAACTCAATCTAAATGAAAAAATTTTAGTCAAGTTCTTTGTTCACATAACTCCTAATGATAACTTCTATGAAGTCAAAGTGAATGTCACAATTATAAACAACTGTATTGAATGTAGACTCCATAAAACAAATGGGTTATTGTATTAGTGAGTTGGTTCTTGGAGTCTCTTGGTGGAATAATTCTGTAGTACGACAATTTTGCCTTCGGACACGAAATTTCAAAGTGGACAAGAGAGGAGGACAATCAATACTGTTGTGCAGTAATTTGTACAAAAATTTTAGTGATAAGTTTCTCTCCTGTCCTGCACTAAGATTAAACTGAATCGATTAAATAATTCGTTATGTTTCACTCCACTCTGTTGATAAATTTTATCCTCCTTCCAAACTTAGAATTTCCGGAACCTTCTCGGAATGACCTCTAGATGGCGTTGATGGCAAGTGTATATAGCATGTATATAGCATGCCAGATCATGCTGGCATACTCCAACTTGCTACAGATTAGGGCATTAAATAGACCTATGAATATTGAAGAATTATTCCGAATACTGTATACTTATTCTTTTCAAACAATGCTAAGTTCCACAAAAGAAAAAGTATATACTTGATGAAGGTTTCAACACGTCTCCTATCTTAATGATAATTAATATCTGATCTTTTCTCCCGAAAAAAATACCTGCCAACTTTTTTTTTCAGTCAGGTTCACTTCCATCGTCTTACAAACATCACAACATGACATTCAGACCTACTTAACAGTAGGACGACAGTGTACCAACCTAACGAAACTAAACTCACTCCTCTCACCCCTTCTGACGAAAATATATGACACTAAACAAAATTAAAACGTTATAAACCCGTCAAGGTGAAAATGTCTTCGTCACTTAGGATGATTTTGCTGGAAAAATCAGCATCCATTAGGTGATGCTCAATCCACTCTGGAAAATCTCTTAACTATGCATGGTCATTACGCTTCAGTTTTCAGTTAATTGAATTTTGTAAGCATGGAGACACAGATCATTAGTGAGTATTCGCTGTGGAGAGCTTCTTGAGATTTGTTAAGTCTTGTAATTCGACGAACACTTGAGGTTACTGGATTATTACTGACAATCGGAGGCACTGCTTCGATATTGGAATTTGAACGTCTTTGGACGACCAGTGTGTTTGGTGTCTCCAGTGAACGCTATCTTCTGGAATTTTTAATTGATTTTTTCACAGTTGACGAAGTTAAAACAATATTCCGATCACATTTCGTATGAAATTTTCTAACTGCGACCGCCAAGGACTCATTATTTTTGAAATATTGTTCAATAATGAAGACAAGTTGTTCTATCGTGAGCACATTATAACTTACTTTTACTATATTGTTATAGATTTGTATACAACTTCGATCTCAACACACACAAGATGTATACCTGCGCTTAACCTCTGGTTCAAAACCTGAGTGACTACTAAGCGAGAACTGAAAGTTAAATGAATTGTACCACACCACAGTTAGCTACAGTGAAGATGGGGTGGTTAATTATGTAAGAAAAATTTAATGCCAGGCGCCAGAGGTTTGAAAGTTCTCGATACAATTCAATTGGTTTTCTGGAGGATCAAACAACAACTTCACCAGATCTAACAGTTCTTAATCTTAGTTCTCCCTAACAGTAATATCCACTTGGTTTAATAATATGACTATATATATATATATATATATATATATATATATATATATATATATATATATATATATATATATATATATATATATATATATATATATATATATATATTATATATATATATATATATATATATATAATGAATATATATATATATATATATATATATATATATATATATATATATATATATATATATATATATATATATATATATATATATATATATATATATATATATATATATATATATATATATATATATATATATATATATATATATATATATATATATATATATATATATATATATATATATATATATATATATATATATATATATATATATATATAGATATATATTAAATATAAAATAAAATCAATAATTTGAGGCGCCAGAGGTTTGAAAGTTCTCGATACAATTCAATTGGTTTTCTGGAGGATCAAACAACAACTTCACCAGATCTAACAGTTCTTAATCTTAGTTCTCCCTAACAGTAATATCCACTTGGTTTAATAAATTATAATATGACTATATATATATATATATATATATATATATATATATATATATATATATATATATATATATATATATTTATATATATATATATATATATATATATATATATATATATATATATATATATATATATATATATATATATATATATATATATATATATATATATATATATATATATATATATATATATATATATATATATATATATATATATATATATATATATATATATATATATATATATATATATATATATATATATATATATATATATATATATATATATATATATATATATATATATATATATATATATATATATATTTATATATATATATATATATATAGATATATATTAAATATAAAATAAAATCAATAATTTGAAGTACTAAAAAGAGAAATCGAAACAAAAGATAAATTAATTCTTCCTTAGCTAACAGGACTTAATCGGCACAATGAATATATATATATATATATATATATATATATATATATATATATATATATATATATATATATATATATATATATATATATATATGTATATATATATAATATATGTTTAAATAAAAAGAATCTTCAGCATATAAATTGAACAGTTATTAAATTAATGTAAACTCAAGGTTAATAAAATAAAAATAAAATCAAATATAAATTGTCTTCGCAAACAATTTACTGGAATACTCTCACCACACCAAGCGTTCTCAATCTTCCAGCTTTAGGCTCAAAGATCTTCTACGAAACCTTCTCCAAATAGTTATTCTCAATAATTCCAGAACCCAAAAAAATAAAACGTAGAAATCCAAAAGTAAACGTAAAAATTAAAACGAAAAACGTAAAACGAAAAACCCTGAAACAAAAGCCTCCATGAAACAAATAATCAAAACTAAACTGAAAATACCTGGACTTACGCAAAGATGTAGTGTGCGGTATACTGTGCTTTGATCCCCTAAAGGGCACTTCTTCTGTTCACAATTTCCAAATAACGAACAAATTCCAGAAGAATTCAACGACCATCAAATGATCCCAATACTGGATACTTATTCTTTTCAACAAAGCAAATTTCCATAAAAGAACGAGTATATAACTTGATGAAGGTCTCAACACGTCTCCTATCTTGATGATAATTAATATCTGATAATTTTTCCGAAAAAAAAAATACCAGCCAACTTTTTTTCAGTCAGGTTAACTTCCATCGTCTTACAAACAACACAACATGACAATCGACCTACTTAACAGTAGGACGAAAGAATACCCCTAACCTCACAAAACTAAACACTGACGAAAAGATGACACTAAACAAAATTATAACGTTATAACATTATTGCTATCATCCCTAAAATGTCAGCTGTCGATTTGTATTTTTAGGGCTTCCAACAGTTTACAGCGGCAAACTCAAATCTTTCGTTTTGGAATTTTGGGACACTTTATGTAGTGAATGTAAGGTCAGCTGAAATAAAAATTCTTGCACACGATTACCAAAAATACTATTTGGTCGATTCATAAATCTGTTTATTTACGAGTCACATATTGTAACGCCAATTAAAACTCGGCTTCGACAATATTTACTTTAGGAATCCGCATTGTAAATTTTTATGGAGGGTTGTCGAATTGGAACTTACCCTCTATCCCGAGAGGTGTAATCTTTGTGTAATCAGGAACCCCTGCCGAAACTTCGCAGTGTGCCATTGAAAAGTTTATAGGGATAGACGCAACGAATTGATGTCGTATACCCCACACGGGCGAAGATTAAAAATAAAGGGGATTTGTATGCCGTCCCGACGAGTACGGACAAAAAGCCGCATATAGCGTTGACGTAACGGAGACCTGGGACTGTCTGTCCGCATATTTCGTTGAATGCGGCTCTTGAATACAGATTACAGATGCCACCACGAGATTGTGCTCCGTTCTTGCATTGTTCGTGAGGGACCCGCACGAAATGTTATTCTGAAAGAGTAAAGCTGTAAGATCTGGGAAATGCCATTTGATAGCCTTTCAAATCAGAGGATATTCAGTAATCAGTTTCATACTGCAGCTTTTCTTAATGCTGGACACTTGAATGTCTACTTTTTATGGGACAGCTGGTTGAGGGATTCAAATAAAATAACTTATACACAAACACACACACACACACACACACACATATATATATATATATATATATATATATATATATATATATATATATATATATATATATATATATATATATATATATATATATATATATATATATATATATATATATATATATATATATATATATATATATTTCTTGAAATTGATTTATTGCCTGTTTAAGATATTTTATTTTGAAAGTTTTTAGCAATAACAGCTTTTTTTTTTTTATATGAAAAAGTTTATTTTTGTTGACGTTTCGTTGTTATATTACAACTTTGTCAAAACTAATGAATTAAAATTAATTCATCAGTATTGACAAAGTTGTCAAAACTTATGACTCTCCTCAGAACTTGGCTACGCCGTTCTGAGGAGAGCCAATAAGCTCGAAACACGTGTCAGCGGCTGCTACTAATCTTGCGGGATATGCCGATAATCTTCTTCATATATATATATATATATATATATATATATATATATATATATATATATATATATATATATATATATATATATATATATATATATATATATATATATATATATATATATATATATATATATATATATATATATATATATATATATATATATATATATATATATATATATTTCTTGAAATTGATTTATTGCCTGTTTAAGATATTTATTTTATTTTGAAAGTTTTTAGCAATAACAGGCTTTTTTGATATGAAAAAGTTTATTTTTATTGACGTTTCGTTGTTATATTACAACTTTGTCAAAACTAATGAATAATTGAATTTATGAGTTACTATAGATATCAAATGTCAAAGTTATTTTTTAGAAAAATCAAATTAGTTTTTTTGTATCTTCACTCTTGATTTTCATTATCAGAGGAATATTTCTGGCTTAGCATTCGCTTCGGAAGTTTTAGTCTTCTTCACCATGAGGAAACCTCTTAAAAACTCATTATTGCTAAAAACATTCAATACATATATATATATATATATATATATATATATATATATATATATATATATATATATATATATATATATATATATATATATATAACAGGCTTTTTTTGATATGAAAAACTCTATTTTTGTTGATGTTTCGTTGTATATCGCAACTTTGTCAAAACTAATGAATAATTGAATTTATGAATTACTATAGAAATCGAAATGTCAAACTTATTTTTTAGAAAAATCAAATTAGTTTTATTGTATTTACACTTATTGATTCTCATTATTAGAGGAATATTTCTGGCTCAGCATTCGCTTCGGAAGTTTTAGTCTTCTTCACCATGAGGACACCTCTGGAAAACTCATGGTAAGCCAGGTGATTCTAGTAAGTGTGATTTATATATACATGTATATATATATATATATATATATATATATATATATATATATATATATATATATATATATATATATATATATATATATATATATATAATTATATATAGTTTTTTTATACTTATCCAGAATATGTATTTTATTGGTTTATGTGTATGAAATTGAAGGTAGATCTGGAAAAAATGAGTTTTGAGATGTGATGTTTGGTAATTGTTGTGTATTCATTTTATGAGTTATTTGTAAGGTTTATTAGTTCGTTGTAAATAGAATTAAGATGTTTAATGTCTGTTCTTTCATTAACAGTGTTTTCTGAATTTTTACGAATGTGTAACATTTCTAAAATTTCTCTGCATTTTTGTCTTTTTCAGTTGCTAAAATCTTCGTACTTTTGTAATCAAAATCGTGTTTTTCTGTTATTTTATGTTTATTTAAGGCTGTTATTTAGGTTTTTGCGTATTTATGCGCTTTGATTCTTAAATTTATTAAATTCATAATTAAAGAACAGACATTAAACATCTCAATTCTATTTACAACGAACTAATAAAATGAATACACAACAATCACCAAACATCACATCTCAAAAGTCATTATTTCACCTTCAATTTCACACACATAAACCAATAATTACATATTCTGGATAAGTATAAAAAACTAAATGTAATTATATATATATATATATATATATATATATATATATATATATATATATATATATATATATAATTACAGAATTGAAGTACAGAAAAATGTATTTGCTGATATATCCCAAATATTAATAAACAACAAACTTTTGCTTTATAATCGAATTCTTAACCCTGTGTGGTCATACGGTATGCAATTACGTGTACTAAAACATTAATTTATTAATTAAATTTCAAAACTGAGAAATATTGCAGATGTCCTTGGTATGTTTATAATAGAGACCTACACAGAGATCGCTAGAAACTGTTGGACAAACTATTTCTCAGTATGCCATTATAATAATGATAATATTTATTTATTTAGCAATAGCTATTACAAAATCTTACATTCATATGAGGTTGAAAACGAACTTGAACACCTTAAGGTCACTAATTGTTTTTATGGAGCTAGGAAATTTATTAGATGCGTTGAATCCTTCATAAAATATACTATTCCCATTTTTGGAAATCTTACAAACTTGCATATAGAAATAGTGAGCATTTCTTGTATTATAACTGCACACATCACTGACACATGTTACATTTTTTATTACTCTATATGAGAACAATTTGTTTTTAACTTTAAATATAAATATATATGTAGCAAAAAGTTATTCTCTGTTTAACTGACATTAGTTCTAAACAATTTGGCATGCTTTGGATTGGAGTATATCTACTACATTTCATAATTGTTCGCATAGCTCTATTTTGTAACTAATGTAAATGTTGAGTTTTTTCTTTACTAAATCCCAATAACAGAGTGGAACAATATTAAACATGAAGAAAATCTTTAACAACATATTAAAGTCGAAGCGGGTTATTTGTTAGGCAACACGAGCATTAGGAGAATACTTAAAGAACAAAGCATTCGAGTTAGTTTAGTGAAAGTAACTGCGAAAAACAGTGCCTAATTTACATGTTCAGTTTTAGTGTAACTCTAATGAAGAAATAGAATATAAGGAACACTGATGAGCACAGGTACCATAGTATAAGTTGGAAAAGTGAATTAGGTTGAAATAAAATAACTATAATGAAACAAAATTTACAATTTTCTCATAATTTAATACAAATACGCATGACGACGTTTCGAAGGACTACTTCTCTATCAAATTCGTACTTCGAAACGTCGTTATGCGTATTTGTATTAAAATTATGAAAAAATTCGAAATATTGTTTCATTATGGATATTAATTTTCTCCAAGTATCGGCCCCATCAATCAAAATAAAATTACTCATTGGTCCACTATGACAATATTGTAATGATGAAAATTATCAGCATAAGTATTTAATAATAATAAAAAACAAAATATTTCATCCCTATTTTGTGACTTAAGAAACAAAGTACGTACAAAGTTAAGGGTCATATTATAAAACTTCTGAATCTTATATTAAATTTGATTAGATATGTGAGTAAACTGAACTGACGTAATTCAATAAAGAAAGCTGTAAAAGTAGCAAAGAATATTACTTCAATACGTCATAAATTTTGTTCTTATATAAGGGATATCGGTAAAGGTTACATTCCAAACAATAACAACCGACACATTTTCCAATTTTTATTATGACTAGTCTCCTATCGCGTCGACCTCTCAAAAGCGAAATTTACAATTGTCCATAAAGCGTGAAACGGCACCAGAGTAACCAACGAAATTTATGTACCGAACCTGTATTATTCCCAGTAAAAACCGACGAGACAAAGGCAATAATAAAAAGCGTCATTCGTTACTATAGCATTGCCGTGTAGTAAAGCCTTATTGGCAAACAGTTATTCCCTAGCCTGCAACTACAACCCCCGCTGTTCAAGACAATGCCCTTAGATAAATCAATCTTCACGCCCAGAGACCATTCGGACACACTCTCTATTGCTAATTAACTTTATCCTGCTGCGGGTCGCACACAGGCCGATATTCCAGAGTACATTGGGCCGACGGTTTAATGGACATGTCTGCCGCAAAATTAATACATATTGGAGGTATAAATATGGTACCTAGAACATATGAAAACAAATAGACATAATATACCATGAATCTTGTGAATAAGAGGGAATATAAACACTCATAGAAACTGAATATTATTATGGAATATCAAATTTTTTTTACAGTTACACACAAAATACATCTACCAAGAAATGACTACACTATGAAAAAACTCCATTATGCTTTATAACCGATATCCATTGCAACAAGAAAATGTGAAAATTGGAATCTACAATAAGAAAACTGTGTGAAAAAACTCATAAGAAATGAGAAATGCAATACCGAAACAGATGTTTCGTTCTGCAAGGAAAAAAACAAAAAGAAAAGTCTCGCATTTCCATCAGGTGTGGCATCGATTTCAATATTTGTCTAACATTTATCCCTTGAAGGATAATGGAGACATCACATCGTACACGTTCACATATCTAGAGCTCAACTATAACATTCTTTTGGTTAATTTGAATTTTTGGAATGAACGTTCTAGTATTCTTTTTCTTGAATATTTCTTTTAGTGCCATAAGCACAAAAACTTCATTTGCCAAAACTAATTTTGATAAAATATTTTTTCAGTAATTTTTTTTAATTAGTTTTAACAAAGTTGTGATATAAAACGAAACGTAAACGAAAATAATGTTTTTCACATTAATATAAGCCTGTTATTGCTGAAAACATCGAAAATAAACTATCTCAAACAGGCAATAAATCAATTTTTAAAAATAATTTATTGATGTAATTCTCAAACATTTACCCCTTGAAGGATAATGGAGACATCACATCGTACACGTTCACATATCTAGCTCTACTATACATTATATATATATATATATATATATATATATATATATATATATATATACATATATATATATATATATATATATATATATATATATATATATATATATATATATATATATGTATATATATTAAATATAATATATATATATATATATATATTTTACATATATTAAATAAAAAATTGATAATAAATTCCCAAAAAAATTGCTTAGGGGTGTTACCCCATTTTCGAAAGTTTGACCATATATATATATATATATATATATATATATATATATATATATATATATATATATATATATATATATATATATATATATATATATATATATATATATATAGAATTTTTTTCATAATTTTTAGCAATAACAGCATTGAAAATTGAAAATATGTCTTGTCAAAAATCACAAAACAACGAATTGAGGCCCATATATAAGCAAAAACGCTAATCTCGGCCTTAAATAAACATAAAGTAACTGAAAACAACATTTTAATCATAATAATACAACAATTTTAGCAATTGGAAAATAAATCAATAATTGTTAATGCTTGTTCTGAGTATGTACAATTAATATTGCTATTTTCATATGATGATAACTTTCAGGGGTTTTACATTCTTCTTCAGGAGTATAATTATGAAACAATCTAAGATATCAACAAAAATTTGAAACCAAGATGTACCTATGAAAATATTGTTTAAAAAAACAATATTTGCTGACATCACCCTGCTTTCTCAATATATCATATTCATAATTATTCGAGCAAGAATGGGTCAAAGTGTAATGTTGTCTCCTTCACAAGGAAAAGAGACCGAATTGATTGTGATTACAGCGACGGTGGTCAGGTTCTTTCTCGTTCTGATAAGGTGAGAGATCTTGGTGTAGTCCTCGACCAGAAGTTTTTCTTTGTCCCACACATCACCCAACTTATCTCATCTGCCTCGAAAAAAAAGTTATACGCAATGGCAAATATTTTAATAATTCCTCAACAATCAGAGGACTATTTAATACCCTAATCCGTACCAAGTAGGAGAATGGCAGCATGATCTGGCATCCTATTTACACTTGCCATTAACGCCATCTTCAGGTTATTCAGAGAAGGTTCTTGAAATTCTTAGTTTGGAGGGAGGACAAAGTATATCCACAGAGAGAAGTCAATTATAACGAATTATTGAGTCGATTTAGTTTAATCTCATTGCAGAGCAGGAGAGAAACTTTATCACTCAAATTTTTTTACAAATTACTGCACAATAGTATTGATTGTCCTCGTCTCTTGTCCGCTTTGAAATTTCGTGTTCTAAGGCAAAATTCTTGTAATACAGAATTATTCCACCTAGAGACTCCGAGGACCTACTCCTTAATACAATCCCCCTCTTGGTTTATGGAGTCACATTTAATAGCGTTGCCAATAATTGTGACATTCACTTTGACTCCATATAAGCTATTATTAGGAGTTATGTGATCAAAGGGAATTGACTGAAATAAATTGATTTTGATCGAGTTCGTTGTAATATTATCAACTCTGTGATATTTCATATTTAAGTGAGAGGTAATAATAAATACTTGTCTAAAAATCATTGACTGAACAATTCTTTATTCGACTAGTTTCGCCTTTTTACGGTATCATCAAGCCGGATAAGCCGCTGGCTTGATAATGCCGTAAAAGGCGAAACTAGTCGAATAAAGAATTGTTCAGTCAATGATTTTTAGACAAGTATTTATTATTAACTCTCATTATTATTTAGTTATTAGTTACTTTAGTTTTTAGTTTTTTTTAGATTAGATTAAGCTCTTTGTTTTATATCTCTATCATTTCAATATTCATTATTTTTTCATTATTCAACATCATGTTCATATTTTTTGTAATTGTTGAGAATAAAGAAATTATTATCATTTTTATAATTAAGTTTGAATATTAATATTTTGTTTATTGGAGGATATTTATGAAGCAATAGCTTCAGTGGCTTCACTTTCTATTTTAGGGAGACTGAACATTTTTTCCATTACACTGGTCCGCATTTTTGTCAGCTGAAAGGCACGTCGTGATCATTGAAACAAAAGATTCGAAATGAGGGGGAAATACGACCGCGATTCCGACGCGATATCATTCAGGTAGCCCAAGTTGGATTCCAGTCAATTCAACCTGAAAAACTCAGTCTGAATTATGTCACTGCCGCTCGCCCTCATTGCTTTGTGCTCTTTCTCTCCCTTTTACGACGTGTTCTTATTACATTTCGTTCAACCATAAAAAGGAAGGGTCCATTTCTCCCTTACTTTTCATAGCGTAAATATATTGTTTATTGAGAAACATGTGGAACAGACGTGCCTAATATCTTTGTGTTATCATTATTGGAACGGAAATATAAAAATGTAGCTCTAGAAGAAATGTTCTGTGAAAAATTAATGAGGTTGAGGTTTTTCTTTTTATCCAGTTCAATAAAACAATCTCTCACAAAATATTTGAAGGAAAAATTATTCTTCTCTATAATTATGATAATAATAATAATAATAAGCATATATTTCCAACAGGTAACTACCCAATATACACGTAAATACATAATGAAGAATGAAATACAAAATTTAGTGACTAAAAATATCAATAATAACATAGACATACAACATTAAAAAATGATTATAATAATATAAAACATTATTAAATATAATATTCCAATTTTATAATATCAATATCTAAATATTCAATTGTTTAACTGAATCTCCAAATAATGAGTAACAACTAAGCAAGATAATAAATTTCTCATAACTCAAACCGCAATAAATCGAGATACCTCAATGCTAAAGATTTAAATACACATTAATGATGGAAACAAGTGAATCTAATTGCAAATCACAGCACCTTGATACCTGGTTTGCAATAGAACATGCAAAGCTAAGCGGTGTTTGCGAGAGAAGATTATGTGGTTATGTGTGTTTTAATTAAAATGTCTGGCTTAATCTAGCACACATCTGAGGAACAAAGAAATTAAGTTTACCTAGTATAACCAAGTATAGCATGTGTTGTGTTCTGACAGCAATAAATGATTGGACTTACACTTGATCGCTTGAAGATCATTGAAATAACAGTTCATCGCTAAAGTCTAAGTTTTGAGTTTTGGGTGCAAGTAAAACTCTGAAGATACATTTCATACAAACAAGGATAAGAATATCAAAATTGAAAACCAGAACATTAAAAGCAGCAAAATTGTTGGATATTTGGGCATTAATTTGGGTGAAAAATTGAGTTGAAATGATCATATTGACTTGATATCCACTTAAATCTCCAAAAATAATAATCTTCTGAAACGAATTCGGAAAAATATTAGGACATAATTATAAAAATTGTTGATGTTTAAGTAAATAATAATACCACACTTTGAATGTTGTTCCACTCTGTTATTCAATTTGACAAAAGAACAAATTGAACACCTACTAAAATGTGAACAATTTTGAAATGAAATTGAAATAGAAAACCGAATTCAAAAGAATATCGAATTGCTTGGCTCTAATATCAGTTGAACAGAGAATAATTTACGCTTATATTCATATTTATAATACAGAGAAATGCATTGAGTAATAGGGTATAATAAAACCACATTTAATCCCAATACAGAGCAATCTTTCGGTTTATAAGCAAATTTTTAAGCCTGTGTGGTCCTATGGAATGCAATAGGGATGTACCAAGCCGATGAGTCACAATAACATACAACGATTTCAAAACAAATTGCTCAGAAATATTACAGATGTCGCTTGGCATGTGTGTAATAGTGTAATAGAGGCCTGCAGATAGAAACTGTTGAGCAAATAAAAGTCCGGTATGCCGAAAAATACTGCGCATTGCATATGTTAAATTTTAGTTTAACTCTAATATAGGAATAGAATCTAAGGAATACTGATAAGTATATATTAGTTCAAGTTAGATAGTCAATTAAGTGAAAATAAAACTGCTCGTTGGTCCAATGTGACCAGATTGTCATGATAAAAATACTTGCAATAAGTATTTGATAATCAAAAAAAACTTATAATTATATGTAAAATCAAATATAAATTTATCCCATATAAAATAATGAACAATACAGTAGGGCCTCGTTAATCCGAGGAGGCAAAAACAAGACCCTTTTCGGATTATCGAGGCGTTCGGATTATAGTATGCCATATTTAATATTAATAAAACACATGTTTCTTTAGTCAATTTTTAAATTATAGCATAAAGACAAAATTTACATGTTCAAAATTACAGTCATGTAAGAAAATCAGTAAGTTAAAATAAAACATTAGTTAATTCTTCTTGACAATGTATGTAATACTCTTCTCTTTATAATTTTGGCACTTCATTTCGAAAGCCCGGTCTCTAAGTCGACGGAGAAACATAACTTCGTGGCTATCAAATTCGTTATCTTCAGCCCATTTTGAAGCAGTTTCTAAAGCTCCTACTGCCTCTCAATTACCAACTTTTGTGAAGGCAAGAACTTCAACGCTATTGTCCTCATCTTACAAGTAAACTAAACTCCTATTTCATAAAAAACACTTGTGAAATAATCATTGAACCTTTGACACAACTCATTAATAGTATATTCTCAACTGGAATATTTCCAAGTTTATTTAAATATTCCAAAATTATTCAAATTTTCAAAAAGGGAGATCCTGACATTGTGGATAATTATCGGTCGATTTCAATCATATCAATATACAGTAAAATAATCGAAAAAATCATCAAGAAACGTATAATATCATACTTCGAGACCAATAATTTTTTCAACAATTCACAATATGGTTTCAGAAAAGATCGCTCTATAACGCTTGCACTTTTGGATGTCGTGGGTGGCATAGTTGATGGCCTAGAGAAGCACAAACAAACTTCTATAACGATGTGTGATCTTTCAAAGGCCTTTGACTGTGTCTCTCATGATATTCTAATAGGAAAACTTCACTTCTACGGCGTCAGAGGTACTCCTCTGAATCTAATCGAATCTTATCTAACTGATAGGCACCAGGCTGTCTGGTATGAAAATTGTCTGTCTGAATTTAAGCTATTAAGACATGGAGTCCCGCAAGGATCAGTTCTGGGGCCATTGTTATTCATTATATATGTAAACGACTTACCCAAATTTATGGATCCACTGAAAACGGTATTATTCGCGGAAGACACCACTTTTGTTTACTATGATAGAAATCGTTCAGGCTTGGAGGAAAAAACCACGTACGTAAATACCAAGTCTCAATTATGGTTCACAGCAAACAAACTCAGATTGAACGATGACAAAACTCAAA
This sequence comes from Henosepilachna vigintioctopunctata, assembly GCA_030704895.1. NCBI lineage: Eukaryota > Metazoa > Arthropoda > Insecta > Coleoptera > Coccinellidae > Henosepilachna > Henosepilachna vigintioctopunctata. Next base: position 5,712,687 of record JARQZJ010000065.1, read on the forward strand.
ATTTAGTATTTTCATCTAATCACTTCGACAATCCTGCGGTAAAAAATACTGCAAAGCTGCTTGGCGTAACACTAGATAGCAAACTTACTTGGAAAGACCATATTGAACAACTGAAAGGAAAACTTTCCGGTACTCTATTTTTGCTTAGACGAATGAGAACTTTAACGAGCAATACCACATTGAGAATTACATACTTCTCTCTATTTCACTCATTTTCGAGTTATGGCGTTATTCTGGAAATTGTTCCAACGCCTTAGTAGTTTTCAGGTTACAGAAAAAGGCAATTCGAATAATGGCAGGCGTTGGTTACTTGGATTCATGCAGACCATTATTTATAAAATATGGAATAATGCCTTTGCCTACATTGTGGATATATAACGTTCTTCTAGAAATACATAAGGATGCAGATACATTGATAAAACAGTCTGATCTACATAATTATAATACAAGAGGCGCAAATAATATCCGAACAAATAAGTATCGTCTAAATAAGTCAAAAAAAAACTCGATAGATTATAATTTATACAATGTCTTACCTTCCCATTTCAAAGAGCTTTCTCTCAATAAATTCAAAATAAACATCAAGAAATATTTTCTGAGATTTTGCTTTTATTCTGTCAGCGAGTGTTCGCAGCACTTCAAGGCAAAGTCTTCAATATGAACATGCTCACCACATCCTATTATGTGTTAATTTTTATTATTTTGTGCATTATACAAATTTGTTTTTTTTTCAGTCTTACGGATAATTAATCACTAAGTTTACGAAGTCTACACTTATTAGACTTCAATCATTAGTTTCATCTTGGTTTAATTTTGTATCTTTATCTACTATTTTTGTATTATTATCTAATGTATGTTCATTGTATTTGTGGAGGAGTGGAAGAATGATTCGTCAAACTCCTACCATTTGTAAGAAATTTGTTTTCTCTACAATAAAGATATTGTATTCTATTCTATTCTATTCTATTCCTGCTCATCGTCCTCACACATAGCTGCTCGCACAATCTCCTCATCAGTTAACACTTCATATCTTTGTAACTCGCTTTCGGCACCACTAGCAGTCCATTCTTGAGTTTCTGCCTCTTGTTTGAGGATCATTTGGTCCCCTCAACCTGTTGAAAAGCTCGGCTGAAGGAACATCATCTTCTGGTTCGTCATTATCATTGAGAAATTCAGGGTGCAAATTCTTTCATGATTTGTTAATTACCGATGCCTTAATATTGGCTCAGCAATTAGCCAAAAGAAAAACTGTATCCTTTAAAGTTATCGATTTTAATGAGTCCATGAGGTTTTCAGAACATAACATCCCGTACCTACACTCACCGGCCTCCCCCGAATCCCATTGCCCGGTCGGATTACAGCGATCACCGAACAAGCAGGAATCCGGATTACTGAGGCCCTACTGTATAACATTTTTGAGTGATTGCCAGTATGAATTGATGCAGCATCCTTCCTACTTTCCAGACTTAGCCCCCAGCGAGTATTATCTGTTTCCTAACCTCAAAAAATGGCTTGGCGGTAAAATATTTGAGAGCAACGAAGAAGTTATCGAAACTATAAATCAGTATTTTGAGGAGCTTGACGAATCTACGTTTAAAACTGATATAACTAAATTAGAACACCGTTATGAGGAATGTATCAGTGTTAATGGAGATTATGTTGAAAAATAAAGCAAAAATAAAATATTAAAATATAGTTTTTTTTGGTCAGGCCGGAAACTTTTCACCCTACCCTCGTACATGCAAGTTTTAAGGATTTCTACATCTAGAAACAGTATATTTTATGCAGGGTGCAATACATAGAATAAATTGCCTAGCTCTATAAAGACTGCAAGTAGCCTCAAGCGTAAATTAGTTGAGTTCATTTTAGGCAATAATAAATCATAATAATGACTCTTAAACATGAACGTTGACTTTTAAACATTACATGAATTTTGTAATATCTGGTGCCAGATGAGCATTATCATTTATATTATTATTATACTAATATAAAAAGTAATACCTACTCAACTGGAATCTCAAGGATGGAACTTTTGAATTTGTATTAAGAAAGTAGAACAGAAAATCATCAGTATAAGTCATAATCCGCAAAAGCAGCCCTGTTTTGGGGTTGTTAACGATACCACATAATATTTTCTAGACATGTTATTTCTTTCTTGTGCCCAACTCAGCTTGATGGTGATTAACTTGATCATTATTATTATTTATGGATGAGATATTTGTCGTTATAGTTGATACCTACTACTTTATTTTCAGACAGCTTGTATGTCATCAGTATAAGGAATATTCTACTATAAGCTTATATTGGGTGTGTTTGACATATCAAATGGAAGTCGGTATTCTATTATACAGAGATAGATCTTGTTTCACTGAAAGTGGATACTAGGAGGAGCTGATTCACATACCTACTAGATATCATATATACACTTATCGATTTCAAAAATGAAACTTAGCACTGAATAACTAGATACGCCTTTTTAAGTGATGGTTACTTTGTGTCATCAATATAAACTTATAGATGTAGGTTTCATTTCATCACTTCTTTCTTCATGCCTCCGCGGATAATAATTATTATTTCATGCCCCCTCCAAATTTTTTTTCAGAACAATAGAACTCACATCCTTTGAACCACATCTACATTCCTTTAATTTGAATCTGTATAACGTCGTTTGCATTTGTGAAGTTTCAGCAAATGAAATGTGATTGAATACTCAAAAAAATCAACTAAAATAATATGTAACATTACCCCACCGAATATTACTGATGAGATACCTTAGTTAGCATTCTTGAACCAATTAGACGATCTCAGGATCAGTTTTTGCCAAACTTATTCATCATCAAACCGCTAATTTATATCAAGAAATTTTCTGTATAAAGTGACAAGGTCGAATGAAACGTCGATTGAAATATCGAACTTTAGTGAAGATAATTTTCCAATCTCAAATGTGTTTATTGATGAAAATTTAAAGGAAATACCAAGCCTTTTAATTGCATAATTCTTATTTGCTTCGAAGATAATTTAAAATGAATATCCAGGAATTGATAAGACTCCATTCCTAGAAATTAGATCAAAAATTCGATTTTTATTGACAAGATTTTCAATACATTTAGACGATAAGATTATTAGAAATTCCTTATATTTACCTTGATAAAGAAATAAATATCACATTTTTAATGGGGAAATTTTATATTGTTTACGCTGCAAATATTGGAAATGGTTATGAATAAATAATCAAATAGGTAGTTGAGCTGATATTGAAAACAACTTAAAAATTCACCTATTTTCGATTGGTTGTGTTTATACATCAAGGTCATATATATCTCTCAAATTTACGGATGCCAATAACTACACATATGATGAGACAACTTTAAATAATTTTGAAGACATGAAAGTAGAAAAATTCCCGTGAATATTACAGAAAAAATACGTAATGTTTAATAGAATTCCTGTTGAAATTTTGTCTACTAGTGACAAGATATTCCTTTTTTCACTATTAAATAAGCAATTTGAAGTATCAGTTCGTCTAAGTACATCAATATCTGTAATACTAATGTAATTTCATGATAGATATGATAATATATCATTTTAAATTACAAATTCCTGCAACTAATAAACCTGTGAAGATTTGTTATTAAAAAAAGATGTAGTAAAACAAACAAATCGAACAAAGTCCTACAATAATAGAAATAGAATATAATAGAAATATTTTTAGGAATAAAATTGAATCAATTCATAAACTTATTCAGACTAGCAATGTTGTTAAAAGATGAAAATTGATTATAATTCGAAGAAATAAACACTATAGAATATCTGAGATTGAATTCTTGATTACTTTTTGGTGAGACATAATGAAATAAAAATTTAAATCGAACTCTTGGCTTAATGTTTCACAAACATGTTTCAGTCTTGAAAATGAGCTGATCGCTCGAAACATGTCGACTCTACGTTGTAATATTATTTGTGAAACATTAAGCCAAGGGTTTGATTGAAATTTTTACTATAAAATATTTTTATTGATATGCAATGGTGAAATATTATCAATGATTGTTCCTTGGTGACACATAATTAAATAAAAATTTGAATCGAACTTTAGGCTTAATGTTTCACAAACATGTTTACTCCACGTTGTAATATTATTTGTGAAACATTATAACATCAATATATTTGTGAAACACTAAGCCAAGGATTTGATTGAAATTTTTACTATAAAATATTGACATTAATATGCAATGGTGAAATATACCTTGGTGACATATAATTAAATAAAAATTTGAATCGAACTCTGGGCTTAATATTTCACAAACATGTATCAATCTTGATAATGAGCTGATGCTCGAAACATGTCGACTCCACTTTGTAATATTATTTATTACTAATATATTTGTGAAACGATAAGCCAAGAGTTTGATTGAAATTTTTACTACAAAATATTTTCATTAATACGCAATGGTGAAATATTATCAATGATTGTACCTTGGTGACACATAATTAAATAGAAACTTCAATTGAACTGTGAGCTTAATATTTCACAAACATGTATCAGTCTTGATAATGAGCTGACTGCTCGAAACATGTCGACTCCACTTTGTAATATTATTTAATTATTCAATATATTTATGAAACATGAAGCCAAGAGTTTGATTGTAATTTTTACTATAAAACATTTTCATCAATATGCAGTGGTGAAATATTATCGATGAATGTACTTTCATCGATAAAAAGAAAGATGGAATGATCATAATAAATGCAGCAATCCTAATCTTCATCTCATGTTTTCAGTCGGCAAATTATTAACAATTCATGAGAAGAAAAATTATACATACTTAAGGTAAAAATTTTCCGAATTAAAATTTATATCACAATATAACAGATGAAATAAATTGTTATTCAAATTCTGAGGAAATTAGTTTATAACGAAATAATTAATTTAAACGACGTTTCTCGTATTCAAAGCTACTTCAGCATGTACTTCTGGTTTGAATAAGTTTTATTACAAGTTTCTATTTATAAAACAAGGTCGAACATATTACTGTTGGCATTAACTAATTGTCACACATATGATGAGATAACTTATAATTCTATTGATAAGTGAATTATTCATTGTCCTTAACCTTAGGCTTTATTTAATCTTGTTACCTTGTTGTTAGGAATACGATAATAAATTGATTTAATGTTTATTTACCTATTCAATTAAGCTGATATAATTGGCGTCTGAAAATGTTCTTATCTGAAATTTATGAAAGAATTACGCCTTCTCGATATTATTAAGATCATTATTTGTCTGAGTAAATGCAGTGGCGTGATAACAATGAGGCCAGATATGATATTCAGTCTACGGGTTTATTGAAATCTGAATTTTATTCTATACTAGCTGACCCGGCGAACTTTGTACGCCTAGTTATTTTTCTATCGGAAAGACATGTTCTACTATTTGAGCTACACTACCTTGTTTTTAATATTTATCCCTTATGGAGCTAGGGACTTACTCCCTTACCAAGGGACTGCAATACTTCCTGTTATTTCAAATCAGTCGAATTATGAAAAAATTCCTATATTAACACGTTTGATGTATGGAAAGTGATTAACCTGTCCGTTTTATAGTTGAACGGCATGTTCTTAATTTCGTAGCAAGTACTTGACTCATATATCTCATCGTTAATTATATGAGATATTTGCTGCATATAAGTCAAAAAATGTTCAAAATTTAGTCCATTTCCGGAAACCAATGAATATAGTGGCTATACCAATAGCGTCTATTTGAATTGGCTCTTCGCGCAATGTTTTGTCGCATCATTGGTAGTATTTTCTTATCAATAACAATGAAACTTGGCCTTTGACATTGGCAATATTGACACACAACGTTCATTGGTGAATAACAACGATTTACTGTGAACTGTAATCTATTTCAACGTTATAATTGAATGCAGGTCGATAGGAGTTAAACGCAATCTTTTCATATTGGTAATTTCGATTCCATCGATTCCGTTCAATTTCATTTTATATCTTTGATCTTTCTTTCATATCTTTGACTTGCTGCATTGCGAGTTCTGCGACTTAATTTTGTACTTCTAATAGCTAGTATTTTTATAAACGAAAATACAAATGTAAATTAAAGAAAATCATGTATTCTTCTTTATGATCAAAAATACCTATAATAATACTTAATAATAATTATGTGCTCTGTTAGTAACATGTATGTTAGTCTATTCAAACTTACCAAAAGTTTATATTGAATTGAAGTTTTAATATTAGTCGTTATAGCTCTGAACTAACCGTGATGTGTGATAAGATATTCAGTTTTTTACATGATCATTTTGAGAATTAATAATTATTTCTTACTTATATTATTAATAAGGTATTCTTAAATTTTTTAACTTTCTTTCCCTGACAATAACAAACACAACAAAAAAAATAGTGAAATCGATCTAGCCGTTTACGCGTGATGGCGTGATCATTCATTTTTATATTATATAAATAAATTAGAAATAATATTATATTATATGTTTGTTAAGTATTCTTAAATAAGTATTCATGAATTTTCTAATTTTCGCGCAATTTTTCAATTTTTTTCTTTCATAAGAACCTCCTTCTAACAAACTCAACAAAAAAAATTGTTATTGGTTAGATAACAGTGATATGAACTTTATTGAATAGCAATTAAATTCAAATTGACTCTACATTTTAGTTAGAAAACTTTTTTATGGGATAAAAAAAGGTCTGTTTTTAGGGTTTTCCCGGCAATTATTCGAATTTTTCTCGCCGTAAAAACCATACTTGGACTTCAACGAACAATCAAAAAAAAAAAAAGAATTGAAAAAATGGTCCAGACGTTGTCGAGTTATGCGCTTACCAACACATTTTGCGATTCATTTTTATATTATAGATTTCTCAGGTTCAAGCGAGTGGAATTTGATATTACATCAATTAAGCAGTATTCTGAAATTTGAGATAAAATCTTGAACAAACTACACTAGGGGATCATATTATTACACCTAATGTGGCATTTTTGGTTTTTGACGAAAAAATAAGGTCAATTTGTACAAATTGTATTTCGATTTCTGTTTGAAACGACAAATTTAACATATAAAGTTTTGAAAATATCTAATATTGACACGAAAATACTTGAAATTATGTTTTATATCCAATATTTAGAAGAATCGCCCTTTACATCTACGACTACTTGGTACTTTTTTGTTCATACGTATTTTAAGTAGTTGTCTCTGATATTTTACTGTTTTGCCTTTCATGGATTGAAAAATGAATCAACTAAAGTTATTTACAATTTATTTCTCAAAAAACCTATTCCTTTTTTCATAAATTTCCAAAGATTGTAGAGGTCCGGTGCATATCCTGGTTAACTTAACTTGATGAATGATAGGAATGTGGTTATTTTTCTGTTTTATGCAGGGGTTATATCGAGTCGTTCGTGGAAATAATTTGTTTATTCAAGAACCAGGATTTCAGGAAACATTTGTTTATTGCCTTCTGAATTACTTGTCGTCTCTCCTAATTCCTTCAACAATGTACCTACAGGATACCGAGAGAGTCCATCACCGTCCTTACGATGCGTTCTTTCATGTATTTTTCGACCCCACTTCACATCATAAATTCACTTCCATTCATGGGGAAGTTTAGAGAAATTTAAATTTCTCTGTTTAGAAGTAGAGAGAAATTTATCCAAAAAGTAGACCTGGAATTCAAAACTTGCGGAAAGGATATTGTAAGATATACATGAACAATCATAACTTAACACATTTTTACCTGTTTACGGTCATCAGTTCTTCAATTCTTGAAATCTTCATCATTGCTGTATTTTCTATTCACGTGAATAGGCTCCTTTGTTAAAAACCTAAGATCTTCCAGATCCCACTTTACGTCATAAATCCACTTCCATTCATGGAGATGTTCTACAGAGAAATTTATCCAAAAAGTAGACCTGGAATTCAAAACTTACCGAAAATATATTGTAAGGTAAACATGAACAATCATAACTTAACACATATTTACCTGTTTACGGTCATCAGTTCTTCAATCCTTGAAATCTTTCAAATCATTGCTGTATTTTCTATTCACGTGTATAGGCTTCTTTAGGCACGCTAAAAACCAGAGATCTTCCATTCGACGATAAGAGATGAAGTAATTTTGATACCACACTCTGGCGTTATTCTAGAAGAAGAATCCTGCTTTTTTCTGAGTTACAAATTAATACCGCGAATATTTGGCCCTTGGAAAGTCGCAGAAGTGACTGTTTTCACCATATATCACACTTTTAAAACTGCTTGATAACGCTAAATGCAAAGTACAAAAGGAAAATTTATACTGATAATACAAAAAAAACTTGAATTAAATTATAGGAGAAGGTGTCGAGTGAAAAGGCTTTTTGTTTATTTTCAATTCACTTTTCGTTGCAATACTCATCTTGTCAGATTCATAATTAAAAAGACTGAAATTTGTCAATATATTTTTCATTAATAATGACTAGAGATCAAATTTTTGCGACTGCATATTTGCATATGCTTTTGCATATTTTAGTTAGCTCTTGCATATGTTATCCAAAATATGGCAATCATGGATAATTTAGCTATTTTTATGATTATAGTTCTGGGTAATTCAAATGTGAAATTGTGTGAGATATAGAGAAGGTTTTCAATTAGGGTGCTGTGTTGAGACTAAATGAGAAGTGTAGCTCATCTATATGTAATTGCTCAACAAAAATTATTATATTTAGTTTGGTGTTCACTGAATTAATTGAGCTAATGAATAAGATTATCAATCATATTTTTCATTGTCAGATGTAACTGTGTGTAAACTTCAACAGAAAATCAAAAAATTTTCCGCAAAACCCTAGGTTTCGAATTTTTGTGTTTAATCGACACAACATCGACATGAGATAAATGATCTTCTGTCAGAAACTGTAAATTATAACAAATCACTCAAACCCATAGTACAAATTTCCCCTGTGAATGTGATAATGAAGATTAAGTACATTGGTAAGAGTACCTGATTGTTAAAATCTAGATCTAGAAGGACATCAAAGTTTAATTCAATTGTGGAGTTAGTGTCGTTGTCTCACTAATTTTGATTGTGATTTCGAAATAAAAAACCAAGGATTATCATTCATTCATTATTTTGAGGCATGTTTTGAAACTTCTCATATTAAAAATATTTTTCATGAATATTTGAAGATTTTTGTATTGCATATTATCTCCAATAATGATAAACTGATAAATTGATAATGATCATTGAGGTAAAAGGTTAGTTCGTGCGTACGAAAGATTATTAAATTATTTTCATGAATTTTCAAATTTAAAATTCATGTAGGGAAACATTTAAAAGTCATTAATGAATGGTTGAATGTTAATTACAAATATTTACTGTAAAACAGAATATTCATGAAAAACTATCGAAAATAATTATAATATTCAAAACAAAACTTATTGATTATGGATGAGATTCATTTTATGAATGCTCTGTTGCATATTTCAGCTGTCACGATCAATACAAAATTGAATAAATTTTTTTGCAGTTATTGCATATTTTGCATAAAACTTCGAAAATTTCTCTTTGAAATTATACGCCTGAAGTCCGCTTAATTTATATAATCGCTAATCGGATTCCTCCAGTCACTTATTCAATATGCCGGCTTCCTAAGAACAAAATTAACTTTTCAAATTAGAGAAGCCTTAGGCAATTTATTGGGAATAATAATTTTCAAATCATCTTAGGAAAATGGATGGTATCTTCAATGAAAATTGCTCGTCAGTCGCTTCAATGCACATAATCACACTCTCGGTGAAAAATAGACAATCTGAAGACAGAATTTTAAGCCGCCTTGGATTTTTCGAGGAAAATCCTCTATTCTGCCAAACGAGTTTTTGGAAGTGACTTTAGCAATGGTGCTTCTGCATTCTTCTTCATTTCAAGAATCTTGATCATTTTTGAAGAACTGTTAGCTGGTATTACTAGTATTTTCAAAAATTATAACACTGATCAGCCACTCGATTCTACAGTATTGACTATGTTCGTCAATTTATGGTGCAAACTGAATTTGCAAGAGATTTTACTCAAATAGGTAAACATCTCTTCCCTCTTTCTATAGTGAAAAATATGATTTTTGAAAGGTAAATTCCAGAGTAATTGTTTAACACGACCAACAATGAGGAGCATTTGCAGACTATGATTTCTTGTTTAATAAATTTGATTTCACCTGATCTAAAACCGAGATTAACGAGTAATATCTTTCCAATAAACTCTGAAAAGCGTTTCACTTCTAGTGTTTCCTTCACTTGAATATCACAGTATGAAGAAAAACTTCGATTTACTGGAGTTTCTGTTTGATGCACTTTTGGATTTACTACACAAAAATTTCAAAAACGAAAACGGTGCGCTGCTTTTCGTCCACTACAAGAGCTCAAACAGCTTTTGAGTTATCTGTCTGCCTGTCTATTCAGAATATGAAGTAAATAAATATATAAAATGTTTCACTTCTAGTGTTTCCTTCATTTGATTATCACAGTAGGAAGAAGTATTTCGATTAACTGGAGTTTCTATTTGGTGTACATTTGGATTTACTACACAAAAACATTTTTTCAAAAACGAAAATTGTGCTTTGCTCTTCGCCCACTACAAGACCTCAAACAGCTTTTGAGTTATGTGTTTGACTGTCTATGCAGAATATTAAGTAAATAAATATATAAAGTGTTTCACTTCTAGTGTGTCCTTCACTTGAATATCACAGTATGAAGAACAATTTCGATTTACTGGAGTTTCTATTTGGTGCACTTTTGGATTTACTACACAAAAACATGTTTCAAAAACGAAAACTGTTCTCTGCTTTTCGCCCACTACAAGAGCTCAAACAGCTTTTGAGTTATCTGTCTGCCTGTCTATGCAGAATATGAAGTAAATAAATATATAAAATGTTTCACTTCTAGTGTTTCCTTCATTTGATTATCACAGTAGGAAGAAGTATCTCGATTAACTGGAGTTTCTATTTGGTGTACTTTTGGATTCACTACACAAAAACGTTTCTCAAAAACGAAAGCTGTGCTCTGCTCTTCACCCAATACGAGAGCTCAAACAGCTTTTGAGTTATCTGTCTGCCTGTCTATGCCACGTTTAACCAGCAGCTGGATAGATTCTATGTTAACGTGAGGATGAAGCAGCTATTCGTGCTTCCTTGTGAAATTTCTTGCCTTATCAGCTACCATCTTCAGTAGGTCTCTGTGCAGGTCGCTCTTTCTTACATACCAGAAGGCGCATGCAATCCTCAATTCTGAAATCCATGAATTATTTCAATAGCCTTGGGTATGCATACCCCCAAAGTTGTCATATGTCTAAATAGCGTTTGAAGCCTGTTTGTAATTGATTGGCTCATTTTGAGTTGATAGTTCAGATTATCTATATAAGAGCCAATACAGTTCGTCTATTTTATTCTTAATGTGATCAGGATGCAACTTTGCGTCCAACTTTATGCTCTGAGATTTAGTCGTTTTTGCGTATTCCACAGATTTTGTTGATAAATATCGACTTTTCGTCATTGTGTTTATTAGTAAAATTGACATGCACTGATTTATTAAATTTAGTGATCATTAAGTCTCGTGCGCCAATGTTTGGAGAAGCAATGGATTTAGCGCTTCTTGGAGAATTTCATTAGTGTCTTGGTCACTTTCAGTGTACTGGGAAGTGTAATTCCCAGTACACTTGTCATTTGCTGTTGGAACGTCTGGTGGATCTAAGTGAAACATGGTGATTGTCATTTTTGTCAAATCATTTATTTAACTGCCATAATATGATGTGTTGTTCAGATGAAGAATCTAATACGACTAGAAATGAAAATTATATTATCAACGGTTTCAAGTTTCGAAATTCAAGTTCTTCGATGGTACAGACTGAAATTGCTGATAACAAATGCACTATAAACAATAACAGAAGATAAAGGGAGCATAATTAATATCACTGAGTCATTTCGAGGAATGTTGAGCTTAGATAATTATACGAGTATCATTTTAAAACCAAAATTTGCAATTGTAGCTACTGTAGATTTTTCTGTTTCTAGTTTATCGAACGTATAAAGGAGATATATCAATGAACCTAGGATATTTCCATGTGGAACACCACAGAATATTGAAAATTTCAACTGGTTAGTAGAACAGATTGGCCGCCACCCATGATTCAGATCGCCTAATTGCAATATTGACAATTAAAACGAAATCGAAGTAGTAATCTATGAAGTTGATAAGGACAATTAAACGCGTCTGGAATGTGAACGATAAATATTTACTCTATTAAATTTTGTGAAGCGATGTTATCGTTCGAAATACCCACGCGGTGACAAATCTACCGCGTCATTGAACGACATGACAAAGATCACATGGCATTAAATTTTAATAGACGAATAAATTTGCATAAGTGAATCGTCCCCGAATTCTCACAACAAAATCGGACTATCTGAATTTACGACCACGTTTGCGATCAGGTATTCTGGAAGACTCTTTAGGGGATATTTATGACAAGACTATTTACAACATCGAGCGAATTTAAATGAGAGAATGCGGTGACGTCGCCGGCGTCACGAAATACGATTGTCCATTCATTCTTCAGGAAGCGGCCATGCATTATTAAGTATTTTTCTGGGAGACACACGGCATTGTAATGTTGTGTTTTGTCGATAATACATGCGTGGCCAAGTTTTTGGGTTTCCTGTCAGACGAATAAGCTGCTGAATAAATCAAACTGGGACACAGAGGAATTAACGCGAAATAATGTTGTGTCCCCGAAAAAGGCAACTACAACTGGACACTTGGGAGTGCCGAAATTTCTGAGACTGAAATAGGTAGTTGAGAATACTTTTATAATATAGCTTCGCAATCCCTAGAAAGGGAACTTTCACTTATTACAGATATTATAATAATTTGTATTGGAATCAAACAGCAATACTTCGTATTAACAACTTTTGAGATACGCAAGAATTAGAAATAACAAACGGGGTTCGCCAAGGTTGTATTTTGTCTCCGCTACTATTCAACGTATATACTGAGATGATTTTTCAGAAGGCGCTGGACATTCAGCAAAAAGATATAAAAATAAACGGAATCCCAATAAACAATATACGTTATGCTGATGACACTGCCATCTCAACAAACGATTTGGAGATCTACAGCAATTTCTAAACAAAATTAATACGATAGGTACGGAATATGGACTTAAAATCAACACAGAAAAGACTAAATTCATGATCATCAGCAGAGAACAGCATAATCAGGCCCAAATAATGATTGAGGATAAACCCATAGAAAGGGTCAATAAATTCAAGTACCTTGGTTGTAGCATTAATGACAAATTGGATAGCGATATGGAAATAAAAATACGGACGGCGATGGAAAGAACTACATTTATTAAATTTCAAAGATATCTATGTCGAAGAGAAGTATCATTAGACATAAGACTTCGTATGGTAAAATGCTATATTCGACCCATAATAACATATGGGGCCGAAACATGGTCACTCAAAATAAAATCCATGAACCGTATAGAGGCTTTTGAGATGTGGACACTCCGCAGGTTATTAAAGATTCCTTGGGTGGACCGAATAACGAACGAGAAAGTACTTAGAAGAGCCGGCGTCGAGCGTATGTTATTAAAAAATATAAAACAACGCAAGATCTCTTATTTGGACCACATACTCCGAGGCAATAAATATGATATCCTAAGACTAATATTAATGGGAAAAATAGAAGGTAGAAGAGGTCCATGCCGAAAACGGCATTTATGATATGATATCAAGAACTGGTATGGAGTGAAAAACGTGGGTGATATATTCGCACTAGCTACGGAGGGGCAATTACGTATTATAGAATGAGTGGATGATCGCCTACACGCTGTAAGCGTTTGGCACGAGAAGAAGAAGAAGAAGATATTATAATATTCAAATTATAATATCTGGATTCTTTGTAAATTATCTGGCCCGTGGCGGCGGTCTTTACGGAAGCTGTTTTCATTGCGGCGCCTTTGTGGCGTTAGTTTTCGTTATGTCCCAGAAACTATCTGACAGCCCTTGATGTGGCAATAGCACTAATTTCTCATGAAATTAGTGCTATTGCTTCTCGTATTCTAGCGAACACAAAAAGTTGAGCTTAATAGCATGCTATCGGATAGCATGAAAGTGGATGAAGGAGTACCTCAAGGAACTGTCTTAGGTCCGTTGTTGTTCTACTTATATATAAACGATATTGCCTCTAACGTGAAAAAATGTTCTATACGTTTATTCACTGATGATTCTATGCTCTATATAAGTGGCAAAGATATTAAGAATATGACAGAGGGGATCAATAGAAACGTTTCTGCAATTGATGAGTGGTTATGTAACAATAGCTCATCATTGAATGTGCAAAAATCTAACTTCATAGTTTTGGGTACAAGTAAAACCCTCAAAACCAGTGAAAATGAGGATTTAACTATAAATATTAATGAACAAAAAAAAAATTTTAAGGGTAAAAACAGTAAAATATTTAGGCATTATCTAAGACGAAAAATTGAGTTTCAATGATCATGTCAATGGATCTCAATGATCATCTAAAATCTCTAAGAAAAATCAATTTTTTTTAAAAGAATAGGAAAAAAATCTGTCGACATATCTGAAATTATTGTTGTTCAAATCAATAATAATGCCACATTTTGAATATTGTTTCACATTGTCATTCGGTTTGACTAAAGGAAAAATTCAAAAATTACAAAAGTTACAGAATAGATCCATGTGAACCATTTTGAAGTCCAATAGTTACAATAATTTTAACCCCTGTTAAAATAATGCTGAACTCTTCAGAACTAATGTCTGTAAAACAAAGAATACTCTTTTCTTCATATATTTTCATATATAAAATCAAAAATCAGTTGCTTCCATTTAATGTAATAAAAAATTTCACATATATCAGTGATTTGCATGGGTATAATACTAGAAATACTGATAGTTTTTATATACAACGTTGTTAGCTGCCTAAATCTAAAAATAGCATATGCTATGACGGATTTGAGGCTTTCAATAATTTACCAAATATATTGAAAACTAGTACTAGTATTAAGATATTGAAGCGTGACCTTAGAAAGTGTATTATACAAAATAAACGTAAAGTTTGCAACGGTTCAAAATGTAATCCAGTATAATGTAATTTCGTAATTAGCTTCATCAAAACATTTCGAAACAGTTAAAATATGTTACATTTCGAAGGCGAAGGTCTTTTAAGAAGCAGATAATTATATAAAAAATGTTTCAGATCTATCTCAGACATAAACACCATTACCACCTAAAACACTACAGCATTAACTACCACTTGCAGAATTATAGGTGCTAATGGAGAGACATTTTTATTCAAAACATCAACATGTGGAGAAGTCCCAAGAAACTTTTCCATTTTGATACAAAGTATTTCAAGGTTCAGTTTAATTTTGTAGCAGTGTATGTGAATGACAAACAGAACAAAATAGAGATGATCACGATTTGCCTTTGTTCTCGTGAAATTCTCGAAAAGGAATCCGATTTCAAAGACTACTACCTACTTGGAAAGAGAAAATGCGATTACTCAGTACATAACTTTAAATCAGGGATTATTGCATATTTATAGTTCCTTGCTAAGCGTAAGACGAGCATTGCGAAGACAACTCATGATTATAACAACCACTCTCGAGTAAGTCTAAAAAATCATCACTAATATGAAATTATTAGTGAAGCCGTGATGGTGGCACAAATTTCTGAAAAGTAAGGAACCTGATGGTTTACAGAATAAATTCAAGAATTCCATTGTCGTAAATTGACATTGAAGTATACATTCTAAGTAAACTCTCTAGAACAACATTCAAGTTGATCTGCATGTACGAACGCTTCCAATCATTATTCGAACATTTCTAAACCTAATAAAAATATACTAGAGAAATTTCAATCTCTAATCACCTTCTTAGGATTTAAAAATTTAGTTGTTAAGAATTGAGTACACTATAATTGATGAATTGATTGTAAAACGAAACAGTGTGTCTTATATTTCACTCCAATGTACCATCGATTTAAATGTTCTCTAACATTCTCACTTGAAGGAAGTGGAGGCGTTACATGCTCATACAGCGACTTCCGCTGTATGAGCATGATATTTCATTGAAAACTATAAACTTAAAATTCGATAAATTACCAGCTCTTAGGCTTCTTCGCCTAACTGATGAGACCCCAAAAGATCGAAAGCTAAAATGGGATCAATTACAACTAACTCAAAGGATAGTAGACCCTGTTGTACCCAGTTTGCAAGGACAGCATTTGACAAAAGCAAAGGTTTCACAAAATCAAGAAATTTGAGCAAAATTCGCTCTTTTAATCGTCTTCCAAAGGAAAAGTCATCGCTGATTCGCAAAAGCATTCTTTGTGCAACAAAGCACTGTTAAGTTTAGCTTGTTTCGACTTAGGTTCGTCATCTTCAGTCAAGAAAAGTACCTTGAGACAAGTAGAAATAGTAGATTTTCTTCTGAGAAGTTGAAATTCACAGAAAGTTTGCTTACAGTTAGAAAGCTAAACTTAACAGTGCTTTGTTGCACAAAGAATGCTTTTGCGAATCAGCGATGACTTTTGCTTTGGAAGACAATCAAAAGAGCGAATTTTGCTCAAATTTCTTGATTTTGTGAAACCTTTGCTTTTGTCAAATGCTGTTCTTGCAAACTGGGTACAACAGGATCTACTATCCTTTGAGTTAGTTGTAATTGATCCCATTTCAGCTTTCGACCTTTCGGAGTCTCATCAGTTAGGCGAAGAAGCCTAAGAGCTGGTAATTTATCGAATTTTGATATTTAAGTAGTTCAAGAAGTGATTCTTCAAATGAACAAAGTTTGTTCAAATTCCGAAATGACACAAAGTCTGTGACCGTGTCTGGAAAATCGAAGTTTCACAAATCTGGAAGATTCTGACTTTTGTCTTTGACTTATGTCTTTGACTTTTGTCTTTCCAAACTTTCTATAAAATTAAAAATTAACACACTTGACTTAAGTTTCACTGAATATATTAAAAACTCAAAATTATCAACAGTAAATCTCACTAAATCAAGAGTACTTTTGATAATTGGTTAACCACCCGAAACATATGTAGGGTTTTTAATATATTCAGTGAAACTTAAGTCAAGTGTGTTAATTTTTAATTTTATAGTTTTTAACATAAAGTTTCACCAAGAGATAAGCGAAACCTCCGTGTCACATTTCATTGATTCTGTTTGTTCACTAAATTAATCATCTGTTTTCTTTAAAATGAATATGTATATTAATATACTTGTTATTTTTTTTAATACTCGATAATGTATCATTGTTCCACATTTAACGAAATGAAAATATCAGTTATTCCATTAATTCATTGGTCTTTAATAGTGACGAGTGAAATTCTAGTAATATATCAGGCAGGACCTGCATTGAATGAGAACTAGTTTCGACTGAATTCTATGGAACTAAATATAGAGAAAACAATTAGATCGAAATTTGGGTGTGGGCAAAGTAAGGTGAGTGCTACATTCTTAGAAACAAACTTGGGCAGTAAACTAACTTGGACCTCCCGTATCGATCGTTTTTGTAGTAAATTATCTGAAATACTTCATTTATTCAAAATGGTTAATGTAGAACCCGTCAAATAATTAGAGATGTATATTTCGCGAATTTCTATAGTGTAACACTCCATAGAATTCTTTTGTTGTTAGAACTTCTTATGGCAAAGAGGACTGTTCTTATAATTTATGCAATACGCAGAATGAAGTTATATAGACCTGGTAATGAAATCTATGTGTACTACCCATCTTGGCATTACTATATAATAATATAAGAAAGCCGAATATACACGCATTGAATAAAAATAACATGACAAAGAAATGGAACCTAGCACTACATATAAAATGATCATTAGGAACGAATGTCTATCAACACTCCATGCGATTCTTTTGTAGGTAGAACTTCTTGTGCAAAAAGGGCTGTTCATATAATTTATGCATTAAGGAGAATGAAGCGATATGGATATGGTAATGTAATCTATGGGTTACTACTCATCTAGACATAACCATATATAAGAAAGCCGAAAATACACGCAAGAAATTAAAATGACATGCACAAGAAATGGAACCAATTACTACATATGAAATGATCTCATTAGGAACTCCGTTACACAAGAAAGAAAATACAGCACTTTTCAACCTAGTGATGAATGAAAATATACAATCAGCAAGAATAAGGAATTGGCCAGAACGATACTTCAAAAGAAAAAACTATAATGAGTACGATACTTTTTTTAACACAAGAATTCAAATGTTTTTTTATCCAATTAATTCAATTGAGATTATTCTCAATATTAGAAACCACATAAATATTGATTGCTATTTAACGTTAGTATTTGTTGTTATCCCGATTTCAAGCCTTACGAATTTCACATTTCCTCGAAAAGGAACTTTTACTCGGTGGACCTTTCCAAATTACCAGTCCCGTGGTGGCGCAGTTCAAGTTCGCGGCGTTCGTGGCCTTGACTTCCGTTATATCACAGAAACTGGCAGTTCCTGCTGAGGCAAGTAGTACCGATTTCTGTATTTCCTTATGGAGATGTTAGACAAAATCCTAGTGCTCTGATGCTTGACAGGAGATTTTTCGGGATTGTACCAGTGAATCCCAACAGTCCTGACCAAGTTCAAGTTCTACTGTCTGTGCACTTTCACTACAAGTTCTCTATATTTTGAGATTTCTTCAGTCCCTTCTCAATAAGGTTGTTCGCATTTGAAATGACCACCTCAATAAATGAATGTTCTCTCCCTCTTTTCTCAATCAGGATCATAAATGAAATTTTGTCAACATCTAGATAAATATTTTCTCCGATTTCAAGTTTTACGGCTTTCACACTTCCCCACATTGGAACTTTTCTCCAGAGTGATTGAGCTCTGTGGTGACCTTTTCCAAATTATCAGTCCAGTGGTGGCGGTCCTCACGGTGCCGGGTTTCGTGGCGTTGATTTTCGTTACGTCCCAGAAAGTGACAGTTCTTGCTGAGGCAAGTAGCACCGAATTCTGTATTTCCTTATAGAGCTGTTATCAAAGTCCAAGTGCTCTGATTATGAGATTTTTCGGGATATTACCAGTGGATCCCAAGATATTTAGAACACTCGCCTCCATGTTCAAGTTCTACTGTCTGTGCACTCGAACTTCAAGTTTTCGATATTTTGAGATTGCTTCAGCATTCTTCTCAATAAGGTTGTTCGCATTTGAAATTGCCACCAGTTCTTGCTGTGACAAGTAACAGCGATTACTGTTTTCCTTATAGAGATGATTGCTGAGTCCAAATTATGTGATGATTTTTTGGTATTACACCAGTGGACCCCAAGATGATTGAAATTTGACAACGCTGTTGTGCCTTTGTCTACGCACTCATACTTCAAGTTCTCGATATTTAAAGATTTTATCGACATTCTTCTCAACTTGGTGTTTTCATTGTTGTATCATTACTGTATCTCATGAATACGGAAGCGAATTATTAGGTGAGTTTATATCAAAAAATATCATAAGTTAAGTACAAATATTTAATACTGTATCTGGGAATCAGTATTTTCAACCAACTAACATCAACGGTAAGCTCAATTAAATTATGTAGAAACCATTGAATTATTCATTAAATAGTGTATATGTTAATATTGGAAGCCTTGCAGAGTGTGAGAGTGATTATTCAAACACAAAGATTTAGATAATGAAAGAAGATTTAGAATTGTCTCATATATTTACAAAAATACACATGACGAGTTTCGAAGAACTAACGAAAATTAGTAGTTACTAAAACCAGTAATAACTGAAAGTTAGTACATACTTCGAAACGCGTCATGCGTATTTTTGTTAATATATGAGAAAATTCTATATATGGTTTCATTATGGATATCAATTTTCTCCAAATATTGTCCTCATCAATCATCAATTACAAAGATTTCGCATTATTCTTCTGAAAAATAAATATAAAATTTTTATTTCAATTGAATTCCAATTGAGGTCTTATCTGCATTTTTTTGGATATTTTTTGAATATTTTCAAAGAAATCACTGCCCCAACAATAGGTCAATCTTTTTCGAAATTCTATGAACTTATAGTAGAGTTGTTGTTTGACCGATAAACACCAGCTAACAAAAGTAATCCAATAAAAGTGAATATATCTGTAGTGCCCACGTCAATCCAATCACTATTGAACACACGTTTACCCTCAATGTTGGTATATTTCAAAATATTATACATCAGAGGTGGAGAAAAAAAGCAATTGGAAACTATAGAATTCGTCCGTTGTAATCCTTGAACAAGAATAACGTGTCAAACCTGAAATCATATTGATTATATTTTCCCTCGTCAAAGTATTGTCAAAGAGTTCTTTACGGGATTTTATTTGGTCATATTTTGATACTTTCGGTACTGTTATCCAATGATTCTTCCTGCCCCACTACATCTTCTTGTTCTGAACAAGATTCTTCCTCGTCTAACACGACATTCAGAAAATGTTTCATATCACCGCCTCTCATTTTCCGTTATCGATAAAACAACTGAATGATTTATTTATTTTAGACTTCTTCACTAGGGTTTTAAAGCAAGTCTCGTGCTAAAATGCATATTCATTCCATGTTTACTGTAAAATTGTTTGGTACACTGAATGTTTACTCTGAAATTGTTATGGTGAGAACAAAATCAGTCACTCGCAGAAAAAATATCTCGATGATACCACCGTAAAACTAAACGAAATATCATCATTTATGCATAGCATATGGTCAAATTTGACCCAAAGACCTATATAGTGAACAAGTTTATAACTTGATTGATGTGGCCGATACTTGGAGAAAATTAATATCCATAATGAAACAATATTCAAAATTTTCTCATAATTTTAATACAAATACACATGACGGCGTTTCGAAGTACTACTTATTCATCAAATGCTGGATTAATACTCAAGTTTATAACTCGCTAAGTTCTAATTTTTATTTGATAAAAGCTTAAATATATATTCATTTAAGCATTTCATTATTTGTAATCTGATCCGTATCTGATTTTTATTTCATAAAATATCAGATACAGAAATTCGATATATTTTTTTTAATGAAGTCTTTATTAATTAATTCATTTTACAATAATATAAAAAACCATTCCTTCTATCTAAAATCAGTGCTTTGTTTAGCCCTGGCCTAAAGATTTATAAAACTAATTAATTTTCTCCAATATAACTAAAATTCAAACTTAACTTAAATTTATCAGGTACATATTTATCATCAAGCATTCAGACATGCCTTACATTTTGTTAGGAAGTGGGAGTAACATTTAGTTGACCTGATGTCCTTACTGAAATTATTGTACACTTTATATGCCATATTAGCAGGACCATTCAGTCCAACATTTGTTCTACTGTTGGGAATGTAGAACTCTGACTGAAACCTTGTTTCATAACCATTAACCTCGCCAACCAATTTGAAAACAATATTTGATTTTTTTATATTTTTAAGTATTTTATACATAAATTTGCACTGTTCAAGTTTCAACAAGGCTTCTAGTTTGTGGATGTTCAATTCCTGATGCATCATATTTGTAGACGTAAGTTAATCATATTTGAATAAAATTTTCAAAACTTTGTCTTGTAAAATCTGCATTTCATCAAATTCTACACTTCCACAAGTTCCCCATATAGGCAGTAAATATCTCAGGTGCGATGAGAAAAAGGCAGTGTAGATTTGTTTTTTTTGTCTTAATGGAGATATAATTTGTACATCGGTAAATAATGGGAATCATAGGGTTTATTTTACTAATTATTTTATTTGTGTGTGTTTTCCAGTTTAAATATTCATCTATAATAATCAATCCTAAATATTCAAGAGATGTTACTTGTTCTAGTTTAATTTCATTAATTTTTAAGTCGATGTAATTCACCGCTTTGTTTTTTTGTTTCAGAATTATAAATTTTGTCTTGTTCACATTTATCTTCAATTTTTTCAAATAGAGATATAAGGAAATAATCAGGATTTTTCAAAAAATGGAATTTTTTCGGGTCAGAATTGACCCGAAAACCTCATTAAAGTTAATATGAATTGTCTTACAAACTGTGAATTATCTAACAGATGGAAGAAATATTATTATTGTTATTAAAAACATCAAATTCTTTATTGGTTTGGTAGAACACATTTTTTACCATACCTGAAACTAATAAGAGGACAACAACGTTATTAAAGTGGGTTGCGATGGTTGTTGCATTAGTGAAAGAAACCATTAACATAAAGTTATAACAGGCCCCTTTCTATCAAATCACATCACTCATGTATTTATATGTAAATTCGAGACGAAGAGTTTACGGATGACCCAACGGGCCTTTTGAACGCGCAAAAATTATATTCTTTCAACCATTCAGGATAATAATCCCAATTTAGATTACATAATTTATGGGTCTGTAATAACATAGACTAAGTCCGAAAGACCATCTGTATACTTCCACAAAAACTGTTTTATCTGAGGAACAAATCATGGAATTAATGCTGTTCTAAAAATCGTAAAAGCGTGAAGGTATAATCTGGCAGAAATTGAATACATCGTAAAGCCATGGGCTTTGATCCGCCCCATCTCTCCTGAACTAATGATCAATAGGTTCGAAATCTCCGGCAATAATACAGAAAACCATTTCAAACATTGTAGGGCTGTTCGTCGTTAAAAATCCTTGGAGCATAAATAAATTTGAAATTTTCAAAGAATTCCAATAGAAGTCGGAAATGGTGGACCTAACGATTTATACAGATTTATGTTTCTTCGTATTGATAGGTAGTATTGATTCTATTGATTGTCCTTACTCGAGAAATGAGTCCTTTAGAAATTTCTTGCTAGAAATTACCTCTAGGTATTTCTTGTAAGCTGGAGATTAACCGAAGCCACTTACAAATAAATTTAGAATTATGTGAAGGTTGGTCCGTTAGAAGATGTTTTGTGACTAACAAATCGATATTTATTTATGTAAAATACACTGTTTTACAGGACAGGTCCTAATTACAAAACAGGAAAGACAAACAGATACTTAAAACAAAATAGGTAGTACTAAAGTCAATAGTTTCATTTTTGTACTTTCAAATTCTAGAGTTCAATTTTAAAAGAAAGATTTTGTGATATAAAATCACAACTGATAAAATGAAATACAATCATCGTAATAAAAAAACTTAAATGCTGATCAAACTTATACATACATATAAATATGAACACACATACATATACATTCACATATTAACACATATACACACATTCAAGTATATGCGTGAATATGAATCCTGTACGTGAATAAACATCAATGATTGTTTTAGCAGGGATTATGCATATCAAGGAAGCTTGCTTTAATATTAGTAACAGAACAGTTGAAAATATCCACCTTGGCACCCAAAATATTACATTGTTCATACCAGTAATATGTGTGCAATGAAGAAAATTTTAGAACATTCGTTCTAGATGCTGGAAGGTAGACGTGAATTCGCTTCTGGAAGAAACTCTTGGAACAATTGAGTTAGCTTTTGAAATAATTCCTGACATTTCACTTAATTGTTAAATCTTTTAAGCAACAAAATTATTGCATGGCATTTCCTTGGCGCACTGAGTATATCCACTTATGTTGACTTGTGTTTCATGTTGTATACCTACTGGTGGATATATTCCGACAATTCTGAAGCTCAAAAGTTTTAGGAACTTTCTTTGAATAGACTCCAGTTGATCGATTCGTAACTGATAATAGACCAGGGTCGATAATTTTGAAAATGGTAAAAAAAAAAAAAAATAATGGTAGGATGAAACGCGTTAAAAAAGGACGAGAATATAACAAAAATGAAAGGAAAAATAATTTACGGGCGATCTGAGGACGGGAAATGGAAGGGGGTGAGTTTTTAGGGTAAAAAACGGTGTACCTTGATTTCCGTAAAAACTACAAGTCCTATGGAAAAAATTGAATGACATACTCGTAGTTGTAGGTAATAAGGAGACCTATAATTTCTGTGATTACACTTTTTTCACATAACCTCAAAATTTATGTGAAAAATTAAAATAATCAAGTTTTTGTTTTTTATATTTATCTTATGCAAACAAAAAATTTTTTTCGCGATATTTGGTGAAAACCTACCATTCTATGTCCTAAAGACACTGTAATTTTTTTGATTTCAAATATTTATTTTTTCACCTTATTTTGATTTAATATCGAAAAAACACCCAAATTTCCAATCGAAAATTCTCGCGTCAAAATATCACCTTTTTAAAAAATATCGAGAAGTTTTTTGTTCGCTGAAATCTCCTCTTTCTGATAATGTAAAAAAATATATACATTACTATAGTAAATGTTCTCAGAAAATGCAAAGAAAGAACTGGAATCTGAATTT
Source organism: Henosepilachna vigintioctopunctata (assembly GCA_030704895.1). Classification (NCBI taxonomy): domain Eukaryota; kingdom Metazoa; phylum Arthropoda; class Insecta; order Coleoptera; family Coccinellidae; genus Henosepilachna; species Henosepilachna vigintioctopunctata. The sequence continues at coordinate 5,737,087 of JARQZJ010000065.1, forward strand.
TTTTTTAATCACTATTAATCAATTTTGGGCTATTTTGTAAAATTTAAACTTCAATTACTTGAAACACGTAAGATTCTATGTTACATTGATAAAAAAAAATTACAAATCCATAAATCATAAAGATTGCAAGAAACATAGGATTTAGAGGGGGTAAAAAAATTTCGGATTAGAGTTTTTTCTTTTCTTTGAATTTTCTGAGAACATTTACCATAGTAATGTATATATTTTTTTACATTATCAGAAAGGAGAGATTTCAACGAACAAAAAACTCCCCGACTTTCAGTAAAAAGCTGATATTTTGACGCGAGAATTTACGATTGAAAATAAGGGTATTTTTTCGATATTAAGTCAAAATAAAGTCAAAATATAAATATTTCAAATCAAAAAAATTACAGTGTCTTTAGGACATAGAAAGGTAACTTTTCACCAAATATCGCGAAAAAAAATTTTTGTTTGCATAAGATAAAAATAAAAAACAAAAACTTGATTATTTGAATTTTTGACATACATTTTGAGGTTTCGTGAAAAAAGTGTGATCACATGTTGTAGGTCTCTTCATTGTCTACAACTTTCGTCATTAAATTTTTTTTCCATAGGAATTCTAGTTTTGCCGGAAATCGGGGTACACCGTTTTTTTCCTTCAAAAATTCATCACCTTCCACTTCCTGACCTCAGATCGACCATAAAATATATTTCCTTTCATTTTTTTTTATATTCTCGTCCTTTTTTAACGGGTTTCATCCTATTATTTTTTTGTTGTTCAAAAATTATCGACCCTGGTCTATAACCAGGATTCCAGACTGTTGATCCGTATTCAAGTTTAGATCTAAAAGTGGAATTAATTGATAAAATAATGGTACTTATAACCTGTAAAGATAGAGATTAAGTAAAGGTAACAAATTGAAATACTATCACAAAAAATTACTGGAGCTGACCAACAAGTTACACAATTAACAATTATTGTTAATATGCCAAAGTACACAATTTTTTTAATGAAATGCATTAGAAATACATTGAATTGATGATATTAAACATAACTCACATTACTGCTTGATTTACACACAACATACACACATATATAACATACTTATCTAATATATGGTGAAAATGTGGGTTAATTTTCATTAAACAAGTGTTTGCGAAGAGCGGAATAATATACAGTTTCATATAAAACAGCTGATAATACTATCACTCATACTAAAATGTTTCATGATCATAAATTCAAATGCATAGGTAGACATTCTCTTCAACATTCTTATATAAAGAGGAAATTAATTTTCCACATAAAAAATAAATAATGAATGAGTAGGTTTTGTGTATATAAATTAATATTTATATTCACGATTTTGATATGATCATTTGCAACATTTCCTGAATATATAATTATGAAAGTTTCTATTTAATTATTAATTTTCGTACATTATAATACTAATATTCACAAATTACGTGACCTGCATAATTTTATATTTTTATAACCTCGTTGACGATGGCGTAGGCCATTAATTAATAATTGTTGTTTTTTTTAAATAAATGAGTAGTAATTACTATCTCTTGAAACTCAACTGTCATACCTCAAGCTATTTTGGATATAAAAATTTGATTTGTCCATTAGAAATGTGATCTTTGAATAATAAAATTGAATATTGGATGAAATCTTTACGACATTAATATGCGGGGAAATTATGAATAAATCATCCTAAATCTTATCGAATAAATGTCTAAAAATTTTGAAAATAAATTTATGTATATTTGAAAATCCTCAAAATAGAGGTAGAAAACCAATTTTGTCTTCTATATATGTACTCCACTATTCCATAGTTACTTCATTGTTCATAGTTCTATTCTATTAATGATATTGAGGCAAATTTTCTTGAAATGCATAATCTCTGCTGGAACAATCATTTATTTGTATTCACGTACAAGATTCATATTCACGCATATACTTGTATGTGTGATTACCTCATTCATTGAGGATTAAAATACAATATCAGGCACAAGAAATGCCAGGGATGACTGAAGTTGACAAATCAGTAGCCTCAGAGGCAAAGGCTGAGCAAAGCACAAGTTCAACAGAGAGTGATTCTGATGAAGAAATTACAGAGTTGGAAGATGCAGGCACAGCAAATGCTGATGCATCTTCATTCCCGAGGGCACTGCCCCTGGTTTACCAATTGACATGTCTAACAGTCAAGAGGAGAAAAAAGCACGAAAAATCATGTCTAAATTGGGTTTGAAACCAGTTAAGGAGTAAGTAGGGTAACCATTCGCAAATCTAAAAACATTTTGTTCGTTATCAATAAGCCAGATGTATATAAGAACCCAGTTAGTGATACTTACCTTGTATTTGGTGAAGCAAAAATTGAAGATTTATCTCAACAAGCCCAAGTTGCAGCAGAGAAACTCAAGGAAGTTAATGCTGCAGGAGAAGAAGCTACTGGCAATACTACTACATCTGTTGCGCCTATCGTAGAAGAATCTGAAGATGAGGAGGTGGATGAAACTGGTGTGGAAGATAAAGATGTAGATTTAGTAATGTCCCAGGCTAGTGTTAGTCGAGCTCGTTCAATAAAGGCCTTGAAAAACAACCAGAACGATATAGTGAATGCTATTATTGAGCTAACAATGTAGTGTGGATGTTAAATTTCTCGAACCATTTTACAATCACTAAGTCATCAATTGATAAGATTTCACACGATGAGTGTACATATATTAATGTGTGTGTATGTGTTAATATGTGAATGTATATGTATGTGTGTGTTTATCTTTATATTTATGTATAAGATTGGTCAGCATTCAAGTTTTTTTTATTCTGATAATTGAAATCTTTCTATTACAATTGAACTTTGAAAATTTGAAAGTACAAAATTGGAAATTTTTAACTTTTGTATTTACTATCAATTTTGGTTTAGTATCTGTTGTCTTTCCTGTTTTGTAATTAGAACCTGTCCAAATAAATAAATAAATAAATAAATTCAATGGATGATCAATCAACTCTGTGATTGAATGAAAGGTAACTTGAAATACTTGTCCAAAAATCACTAACTGAAAAATTCTTTATTCCACTTATTTCGCATTTTACGGCAAAAACGGACATTCTTGATAATGTCGTAGAAGGCGAAACTGGTCGAATAAATAATTGTTCAATTAGTGATTTTTAGGCAAGTATTTCTTATTACCGTTCATTAAAATAAATAAATTGTCTAACTGTAAAATTTCAGTCAACTATTCAAATAACCAAACAAAATACTACACAATTAAATATTCCTCAACTGAAGTCCCAAGATATAATTCTATAACTCTATTACCTGTTCCATTAGCTTCAATTTAAGTTCAAACAATTTTTGTTATACATCCTAAACGAATATTTTTGAAAAAGATTTAATACCTTGTTCCATAATGGTACCAACATTTTTCTTTGTATTCATATTTATTCATAGAAGGGCATTTTATGTTTAATCTGGTACCCTAGACACCCTTATTTCACTTAAAAACGATGAATTATGCCGCAGTTCGGACATAAACCATGTCAGGAATTTACAACATGGCATAAAATTAATATCGTTGTTATTTATCTCGACTTGTGAATTGGTTTATGACATGGTAGATGTATTTTACACAATTTCAAACCTGAAAGCTATTATTTGATATCCCAAATTCACAACCGAAATACAGGCCAATAAATTTCCTTAGAATTTATTTAGCGGACCACCATTCCAAGAATCATCAATGAACATATTGTTTCATCATATCTTATATAAATACATAATTTACATATGTATATATGAACATATATACATATATATTATAGATATATATATATATATATATATATATATATATATATATATATATATATATATATATATATATATATATATATATATATATATATATATATATATATATATATATATATATAGTAAAAATTGGCTTCTTGGGTTTTTTGGTTCGATTAAAACAAAATGATGTTAAATTTTTCTCCAATAACGTTTCGGTTATTATTTTAACCTTAATCAAATTGACACAAATTGTCATATGATCGCTAAAACAAAAATGAATATTAAAATAATGCCTACAAATGCACTAATGATTAAAATCTTACCACAAACATGAATACCGCAGACACAAAAGCCGATAGAAATAACAATTATAGTGACAATTACACTCAAAATATCTTAAATTTTTTTTCCAAAAATCAACAACACGTTAATCTCTCAAAACATATTGTAGATATATGACTCGACTTAGAGACTGAACACGTCTATAATATCACTCACATCAAACAATACATTTTTATATATTTTCCATCGTGCTCCTATGCGGTTAAAATATTGTTGTATATTTTACTCAGACCAGTTATGTCAGTTTAATCGTTGATGGAATCTGGATTTTTCTTTATATAGATCACTTCTTGGATTTCTCGTTTTCTTTTATGCTGCTCAGTTTTGAGGATTTTTGTAGCCGAAAAATCAAACTTATGGCCTAATGTTTGTTAGTGTTTTATCAGGCCAGTGAGGTTTTTTTTATCATACCTATATCCATTCAATCTATTTTTCAGGAATTGGCTAGTTTGTCCCATATATATTCCTGTACAGTCCGAACATGGAATCTAGTATATTGTGTGGGTTTTTTTATCGGTATGAATTGTACTTTTTAGTCTGCTGAAATTGTTTTGTTGCAGATTATACCCCTTATGGCACACCTCTATGTCATATTTTTTGAATAATTTGTCCAGATTTTCAGACAGGTACGTAATATATGGTATGCATAGATATTGGTTGTTCTTTTTATCTTTAGTTTTATCCGTGTTAAAATTGTTTTGGTTTTGTGTTGAATGCTTCTTTTGTCTTTGTTCAAAACTGGCACCGACTAGTTTTTTACGATAAGAGTTTAGATGAACTATTTCCTTCGCTTTATATACTGCGTCATCTGTCCATTTTATTCCAGGTTGTCGATTTGATTTTTGCTCAAACTTCACATGTGCGATTTTATAGCGACATTTTTATGTTGATCTCTTGTAGATCTTTTTAGACCTCTTTTAGTCACTCTGTTTCGCATTTACTGGACTGTTTCATTCTGTATTCTGGACTATTTCATTCTGTAGACATGTGCATAGAACTTTGCTCGTCGTTTTCTGATTTCTTACTTATCGTACTTGTCTTTTGATAAAGTTCATTGTGAGGTATTTTCATCCAAACGACGTTTCTATTGATTGGCCCGTATATCTTTCTAAGAACTTTCCGTTCTTGTTTCTCTATTTCTCTAATTCTTGAATGACCGTCAATAACCATTGTTTCAGCTGCGTAGATTGCTTCTGCAAGAATCGTTGTATTATAATTGTAACTATAAATAGTTGGTAAACAATTCCACAAAGACGCCAGAATTAGGTTGGATTCTCAAACAAAACTGCAAATGTTGGAGATATATCTGAAGTGAGTTGGGAATTTGTAATTTGAGATTTTTCTTTTATCTTGGGAACGAGTTATATTTGTACTAGTCCATTGTTATTCAATAACATACATGTAATTGACATGTCCTCACAGTTGACCAGTGTGGTCTACTCCCTCTGAAGCCTGATGATGCGAATAATACTTCGCGAAACCGGTAGCTAATTAAACCAAATTTTGGAGTTGTGAGAATTGTGTTTCATTTAACCCTCATTATAAAAATGAACTCACACAGGGATAATACCATTTCATATATATATATATATATATATATATATATATATATATATATATATATATAATACTACTTGTCCATTGGCACTGAGTGAAATAAAGAAGAAAACACCAGAACATTCATTCCAAAAATTGAAATAGATAAAAATATTGTCATATAAGAGTATATTAACATATACGAAAAGGGATTTTTCGTTTGGCTCGCTTGTCTCATGAGTTCCTTGAACTACGGAACATTATGCCTGGTGCTCCCATTAAGTGTGGCATCGATTTCAATTTTCTTTAACATTATTCTTTAGAGGATGATGAAGATATAGAGTAGACGGAAAAGCTATTCAAAGCTGAGGTTAATCGATAAAAAATGAGCAATTCAACCCATAGTTATGTTATGCGCTTCTCTCGTATTTTCAGGTGGAAAATTTAATCCTGTAATTTCGAAAATTAATTTTCTAGCAGCACCACTCAAATTATTTCCAAACGGTTATGTATTATCCCAAATATCAAATATTCATTTTATACACTCATTTACACTGAAATACAATATTCAATTATGAATACTGATATAAGTTGATTGTATTGGTAATACCATTCATTTCTTGACCTATGAACATTCATCATAATTTATTTATTCTAAAATTCAATAATAAATATTTTGCGCGTTAAAAACCCATTACCAAGGCAGCTCAAATTACAATGTTAGAAGCATAGATATTCCATCGAGTACTATCCTAGTATATTAATAAGGTTGATGTAATAAATATAAAAAAATTGTATTATTATATGACCTACCTCAATGTCAGATAGCTCATAAATATATATGTGGGAATAGATAATTCATATGTACCTAGTAACCAGGCGTTCTAATGAAGAATGGTGCCAATAGTTGAAGTAGTTAAAGTCAGGTGTATGAAAGATCATTCTGAATACCCTTTTGGAAAATAAATCATGGTTATAGTTTAAAAGTTTCAAAATGATAACAACCAAGGCTTATATACGCCGTTGAATCATACTCAAAATGGAATTTACGTTGAACTTTCTGCTGAAATCGATAGACTCTGCCTTGCAGGAGTTCCTATTGTTGTAGAATATTCCAATTTTGTCCGCAGGAAGGACATATTTCGATGCAAACTGTTGCCGTATATCATCAAAGTTCACCGTAAAATGATACCATATGCCTTCGACGCTCCATCTAAATTCAAAAGATATTATTTAACGTAAACTCCAAAAGTATTATATTTATATATATATATATATATATATATATATATATATATATATATATATATATATATATATATATATATATATATATATATATATATAGAAGTATTATAACGATTTTTTTTGACAGATTAAAAATATTTGAAATATTGGTTTCTCCATAACAACTTTTGGTTCAGATTTATCCACTCCACAATAGATCACAATACGTACACAGAATAAGACAGGTTATAGTAAATTCCCTCGAAAATAGAATCGTTTGTTCTACAATGTTCTTAGATGTAGCACAAACCTTTGATAAAGTATGACACGAGAGCTTAAACTACAAATTGAGATTTTACCCACCCACGTTGTTTTCTGAATCGTTTCCTCATTTTTCTTAGATGTAGCACAAGCCTTTGATAAATTATGCCACGAAGGCTAAGACTACAAATTAAGATTAAACCAATGCGGTTCTCTGAAATCCTACAATCTCACATTACTGAAAGATACTTCAGAATAAAACAGTAAAAAGCATATTTCGAGCTGAAACCCATTAGTGCGGGTGTTCCTCAGGCTGGCGTGTTGGGGTCAGTGCTATATTGCTATACATGTCTGATAAACCACTACTTCAGAATAATATCAGTGACACTTTTGCTGGTGACACCGTTATATCAGCAGCAGGAAAAAACATCGAAGAAACGACTGAAGAGCTCTAGAAGGCAATTAGCACAACCAGTAAATGGACTAAGACATCAAGAATCAAACTGAACGAAAACCAATCAGTACTCGTTAGGTTCACATATAAAAAATATCATTACATACCATGAATAATCAATTAAAATTAACACCCTTGACTTAAGTTTCACTGAATATATTAAAAAGTCATTATCACCCATTAACCGGTTAACCCATTATCAAGAGTATACAGTGTTACTAACATTGTCAGTAACATTCTATACTCTTTATAATGCTTATCCACCCGAAACATATGTAGAGTTTTCAATATATTCAGTGAAATATAACGTCAAGTGTGTTAGCTTTAATTTATTGTTTTTAACATAATGTTCCACCAAGAGATAAGCGAAACCTCCGTGCCATTTATCAATAATAATCTAGTAACACACCTAAATGCACCAAATATTCGGGGTTAACACTAGACCCGACGCTCCGATGGAAAGCTCACGTTAACACGAAAACAATTGAGTGAGAATTGAAATACAAGAAAATGCATTGGCTGATAGCACGTAATAGCTAATTATCAATACAGAACAAGTTTTTACTGTATGAGCAAATCCTGTGTGGTATTACAGAATATTATTATGGGGGCGTACCAAACAGATGAAAAGTGAAAATTTGCTGCGAATAACGGTTTCATTAACGGTTTACATTTTAATTTTCACTGTAACTCTGTTATAGGATTAGAATAAGGAACTCTGATGATTATTCCTTCGTTTAAGTTAGATAGTATAGTCAATTAGGTTAAAATACATAAATTAAATGGACGATCAATCAACTCTGTGATAGTTCATATTTAAATGAGAGGTAATAAGAAATACTTGTCCAAAAATCACTAACTGAACAATTCTTTATTCCACTAATTTCCTTTCACGACAAAAACGGACATTCCTGATAATGTCGTAAAAGGCGAGACTGGTCGAATAAAGAATTATTCAGTTAGTGATTTTTAGACAAGTATTTCTTATTACCTCTCGTTTAAATAAATAAATAAATAGTTAAACTGTAACATTTCAGTCGCCTCTTCAAATTACCAAACAAAATATTACAAAATTAAATATTCCTCAACTGAAGTCTTAAGAAATAATTATATAACTCTATTACCTGTTCCATTAGCTTCAATTTATGTTCAAACAATTTTTGTTATACATCCTAAACGAATATTTTTGGAAAAGATTTAATACCTTTTCCCATAATGGTACAACTATTTTTCATTGTATTCAAATTTATTCATAGTAGGGCATTTTATGTGAAATCTGGTACCCTATATATCCTTATTTCACTCAAAAACGATGAATTATGCCGCAGTTCGGATATAAACCATGTCAGGAATTTACAACATGACATAAAATTAAAATCGTTGTTATTTATCTCGACTTTGGAATTGGTTTATGACATGGTAAATGTATTTTACACAATTTCAAACCTGAAAGCTATTACTCGATATCCCAAATTCACAACCGATATATATATATATATATATATATATATATATATATATATATATATATATATATATATATATATATGTATAACCACCGTTACATTTATCAATAACAATCTAGTAACACACCCAAATGCACCAAATATTCGGGGATAACACTAGACCCGATGCTCAGTTGGAAAGCTCACGTTAACACTAAAACAATTGAGTGAGAATTGAAGTACAAGAAAATGCATTGGCTGATAGAAAGAAATACCTAATTATCGATACAGAAAAAGTTTTTACTGTATGAGCAAATTCTGAAGCTTGTGTGGTCCTACAGGATTTTATTATAGATGAAAAGTGAAAAATGACTGCGAATAACAGTCAGTAACGGTTTACATGTTAATTTTCACTGTAACTCTGTTATAGGATTAGTATAAGGAACGACGTAATATTGTAATTATAGAAACGCTTAGAATGAATATTTAGTAATAATAAAAAAATTTATTTTTTAGAGCTTGTAATTTTCCTGCAACATGAAGTATTAGACAATTTTCAACTAACTGTAATGTGAATTCGTGATTTAAACAACGTAGTTTACTTCAATCAATAAGTACTAATAAATATGGTGAGTCATGTTTTATCGCCAGTGAATTGAATATACCGCCTTGCTTCAGGCCTCACCAATTACTATTGCCATTGAAAAACATACGTTTAAAACGATTTCGCAGTCAATTATCTGCAAGAATGATAATTACACTCATTCACATACCGAACCGAACAAATTTCTACGAATATTTCTTCTTTAAAGACGCAGCTGCTCCTTCTTTCGATTCAATCGTTTCTGCGATATAAAACTTGTACATGTGTCAATAAAAGTGGTTGTTATATCAGCCCCACCCTTGCATTCGTTATCAGGGAATAAAGCTGTTTTTTCAACATATTTTGAACTCAAGAGGCGGACGCATAAATCAGTCGCTTCGAAGTACCCAGGTTTATTGTTGGGATCGTGAGGACCCTTGTCCGTGGGATGCCAATCAACTTTGATATGTTTCGTGCTCCCCCAGCCCAACTTGTCTCTTAATCCCACGTCTGCTTTTCGGCGACACTCCGGCCCCAGAAAATTTGTTATGGTTACTATAGGACGAGAATATCTAGTTTCCAGATAATCTGAAGATCACTGATAATGCTGGATTCCATTAAAATGTACATACGCCTGAACGATTTATGATTTTATGAGCATCGGCTCTAGTTGTGAAATGATAGCAATGAAGAGTATAACGATATTCCGTCCTGTTCACACAAATAAACTGAGCAGGTATGAAATAAATCAATAAATATTTTGTTAATATTCCTGAAAATAATACACAAACATGAAAGAAGAAGAGTTCCGTTGATAGAAGAGTATTACGATATTCCGTCCTGTTCACACAAATAGACTGAGCAGGTATGAAGTGAATCAATAATTATTTTGTTAGTATTCCTGATAATAATAGACACAATGAAAGAAGAAGAGTTCCGTTGGCATAAGTTTCAAGTGTTTTGGTTTCCATCAGAGCAGCGTAGTTAAGTTTTACTCGCTAAAATTTGAAAACGAATCGACTAAATTTTATGCAAATTACAAGCACGTAATTTGTAAGCACGTAAGTTTTTGTGGCGTCCACACAAACTTATGAATGTTGAGATTTCAACTTATTATCAATTTAGCAATGATATAGAACTCCTATATACGAAACTAACTGCCCAAATTGAGAAACTTATCTTAGAAATTGAACTTATTTAACGCTTGGAAATCCATTTTTACACTTCACAGGACCCGGACTCTTTGAGTGATTACACACGGAAAGTTTATCGTTAAGAAATAGAAAAGAATGGAAAATTTATCAATATTTAAACATATATTGGTATATGTTTAAATATTGATATTCACCAGACCGATCATTCCCGTTACCTAAATTCGACATATATATATATATATATATATATATATATATATATATATATATATATATATATATATATATATATATATATATATATATATATATATATATATATATATATATATATATATATATATATATATATATATATATATATATATATATATATATATATATATATATATATATATAAATATAATTGTTGTGGGTTATGGGCAAAATAAGAGACCTCTATGAATAGATTTAATCCAATTTGTCTGCCTGGTCTATATTTCGACTGTGTTTACAGTCTGAATCAGGACTCTGAAAGAGATGTTTATACAATTATACTGATAAAAATTAAAAAATTATGATTGACAACTTACGGCTAACTAGGTATAAAAGGTATGGCCAAAACCATCAACAGGAATGTGTTTCTTAAAAATAAGTTGAATTAAATTATAGATGTAAAAATATTCTTATGTACTACTAACAACAATGATAGGTAAATAATAGAATAGAAATGACAGGAGCACAGAGAGACATTGACACTGAAAAACGACACAGAGGTGAGAGTCTATTGAAGTTGTGAGATGTCTGCGAAGTTGCGAAGGTTACTTGAAATGATTTCAGAGTAAGTAACTATAAATGCAACTGGGTCTGGAAACGTCCGTCTTCTTATTGATTCTGTTGGGGTTATCATTAATGTGGACCATTTCCAAAAAAATCCTTTTCTGGTAACTAACAGCTACATCCAGTATTCCTACATTGTCAAAGTCAAAACGATGTTCCTGTTGTGAGGATGTAGTGCTAAGGCACATCTGTCAGGGCGAAGTCTAACATCGCTCTTATGAAGAGTAATTCTTCTTTTAATGGTCTGAGAAGTTTGACCTATATAAACATATAAACCTCCTTCACAATCTATTTTGCCTATAACCCACAAAAATTATATTTAAATTACCAGGCAATACTCCTTTTCATTAATATGATATATATATATATATATCATATATATATATATATATATATATATATATATATATATATATATATATATATATATATATATATATATATATATATATATATATAGAAGGAGAGAGAGAGAGAGAGAGAGTTCTCGGCAAAAAGTAGGCCCACCATAGTTGAAACGTAACCAATTTGTTAACCTGGTCTATATTTCGATTATGGTTATAATACTCATCAGGACTCTATAAAATAGCAGATGCTATATTTAAAAAAAAATATGAAAGAAATATTGCATATTTGGGACAATTTGGAATTTAAGGACATCACATGGTGAGGTACATTCGTGTTAAAAAATAATAAACATATATATGAAATATATATATATATATATATATATATATATATATATATATATATATATATATAATAAACATATGATACAAAAAATTGATTCATACATTATTGCCTACATTCGAATCATCAAAGTATTCTGCCACACAAGAGTATGTCTTTGTTAACATCAATGACTTAACTTTCTTCTTAAACAAATGAGCTTTCAGTAATTTCAAATTAGCCAGTAAATGGTTGAAGATTTTAATACTCTGATAATAGTGTGACTGCTCAAATTTAGCTGTTTTATGCATAGGAATAAATAGCACATCACTGTTCCTTGTTGAATACTCATGACAACTATTCAATTTAATAAACCTATCTCAATTTTCTTTAACATATAAAGAGCAAATAAGATTTCGGATGTATGATAAAAATCTCATGAAAATCATTTAAAGTCGATATAACGATCTTTCCAACTAGAAAATTAATGTCTAGCGGAAAATCGAAACAAGCGGAAATAATAAAATATTTGATGTGCAAGATTCCAACAACGACAATTCCATTCCACCTGTCGGATTTTTTTTCGGTACCACATAACCTCGAATTGTTTTTTATTTAGAAAATCATGTCCGGGGGAAGATTACGCCAACGTAACTTTCATGATCGGCCTTAATTATAGTTTCCAGAACCGTAGAATTAAGCGAATGCGTCGGAAATTATAGTGGCTGGCGGGGTATCCAGGCGATGCCATCTTGAACACGTTCTACGTCGTCGTCACAATAAACTATTCAATTCGTTGTTAATTAGTTACAACTGAACTGCCGCGTCGCAGAGAACCCGCATAATATTTCATCACATAACACAATTTCTAATAGTGGTTCAAATTTTCTGCAAACGCAGGCTCCTTTTATCAATGATTATATCTATATTATTATTATTACGATTGTTCCCCATGATGAGAGCCACTGAACTTGAATTCGCAATTATTAGGACATTTGCTTCATCTTTTTGCCTCCCAAAAACGCTTCATCCTCTCTGAATGCTCTTTCTTCCGTTCATCTGTCCATTATACTTCAGGTTGACGATTTTATTTTCGCTCAAACTTCACATGTGCGATTTTATAGCCACATTCAGTGCAATTTTCGAGATTTGTTATATTGATCTATTGCAGATCCTTTTGGACCACTTTTAGCCACTCTGTTTCGCATTTATCATTCATAATTATATCGAGTAGTTTCTTCGGTACTCTGGACTGTTTCATTCTGTAGACATGAGCAAAGAACTTTGCTTCGTCGTTTTCTGATTTCTTCCGTTATCGTATTTGTCTCTTGATACAGTTCATTCTGAAGTCTTTTCATCCAAATTCCGTTTCTATTGATTGACCCTTAAATCTTTCTGAGAATTTCTCGTTCTTGATTTTCTATTCCTCTAATTCTTGAATTAGAGGAATAGAAAATCTTGAATTTCAGCCCAATGAAAATGAAAAATTCCTTCAAGAAACACAAATTGATATAGATAAAACTAAACGATTCGAATCAATATAAGTACTAAACCCTCTTCTCCATATTACGTACTTTTTGTATCATTACTTCGAAACTAAGTATCGAGGATAAGTCAAAAAGTTACTTGTAACGGTATTAATTTGACAATTATCCTCAAAAAAATTAGTGAGGGAATTTAAAAAATGAGTTAATTCAAGTATTCACTCCGTGCTTCTATTGTAACACTGAGTACTTTTCACATCGATCATTCTTAATTAATTCTGAGCAATGATCGATACTTTACAAGTGATACGATATCGAGTTGAAAGTATCGATACTTTAGTGGTACCGTTACATCCCTAGCTTATTCTTTGATATGTATTCGCAACCGAAACTCGTCGAAAACATTGGGAACACTGCCCGATGAAAACGTATATCGGTGTGCGCTGTTTGAATGCGCACGTCTATGCTCTTTAGTCGAGGAATGTTATAGTTGTGAGTATGTACTCCGTTGAGCCGTGACAGATAACTGATTACGTAGTTTTTATTTGGTATCGGTATTTGTTTCTGAATTTTGAGTTTATTATTATATACTATTGTCGATATGTCTGATGCTGTCAGTTTGAATACAGTTGATAGTAGAATTAATTTAAGACTTAATTCTGTACAACACATAATTACAAACTTTTCTTCGTTGAGTCCAAAACAAAAACTACAAATTAAGATTTTAGGAAGACCTACACCAGAATTGAAACTAACACAAAGTGGCTCGAAAAAAAAAGAAGGGCGATCTTTTATAAGACATTTCAATGAAAGAATGTACCAGAAAAACAATTGGATTTGTGGATGTGATGTTAAAAATTCTCTATTTTGTTTTCCATGCTTATTATTTCACAGTTCAACTAAAGATAGGAGCTGGAGCCGTATTGGGGTAACTGACTTGAATCATTTACAAGAAAAAATTAAGAAGCATGAATTGTCCAAATCTCATCTGCAAGCTTGTATGGAATTTGCATTACTCGATGAAGTTGTGATTACAAAAGATTTAAGCAGTGTCTACCAGTTGGAAATTGCCAAACATAATGAAGATGTGAAGAAAAATCGTCATATTTTACGTAGCCTTATAAGTTGTGTAAAGTTTCATGGAATATTCGAATCAACCCTTTCAGACAACGATGGTGAAGAAGGTTCTTTGTATCGTGGAATTTTCAAACAACTAATGAATTATAGTGCTGATTTTAACAATGTGCTGACTGAAAGAACATATCAGAAATTCAAAAGTTTTTAACGGAAACTCAAAATCAATCGAACATGAAATATTAGAGAGTATATTGACCGTGTGTAAGAGTGAAATACTGAAAGAAGTTTCCAGTGCCGATTTTTTAGCAGTTCAGTGTGAGGAGACTACAGATGTGAGTAACCATTGTCAAATGGCCATAATATTGAGATATATCAAGGAGAACACTTTATGTGAGCATTTCTGGACATTTGTTCGTATATTTGATGAAACGGCCAATGGTTTGGTGAACAGTATACAGCAAGAAGTAGATCCTATGTTAAAATACAATACTACTAAATTAATAGCCTTTGCTTGTAGTGGAGTCAACGTCTTGAGAGGATCAATTGGTGATGTTCAAATAAAAATGCGTGAAAAATACCCGAATGCATATTTGGTTCATTGCTATGCCCACCATACGAACTCTATAATGCAAAAAGCTGCATGTCAAAATACACAAATTCGAGTATTTTTCAACGATTTGTCCAGGATTAAATTATTTCTCTCTAAATCAAAGCGCATTGAAATTTTCGCTGAAATTGTGCGAATGAGATTACCTCTTGTTGATCCAAACACATGGACTTCTAATTCAATATTAATAAATAAAGTTCACGAGAATAGAGAAAATTTGATATCGTGCTTCCAGGAAATTTTTAAAAAAACTGAACTGAAAAGTACTGGTGAAGAAGCTATCGCTTTAGTCAAAACTCTCGAAGATTATCAATTTATATTTTGGCTAAAGTTTTTTCACAAAATTTATCCTCATGTCGATAAAGTTCATGATCAGTTCAATTCTCAAAATGAAGACGACGTTACACTGCAGATAAGAATTTCCAACTTTGAGGCAGCCATCCAGAAGATACGCAATGAAACTGAAGTTATTGAACATGAATGTATGACTGAAAATAACGTTAAACGTGAAAAATTGAGTGACTCCAATAGAATCAGCGTAACAGCTAAAGAAGTATGCGATCTTATAATTACCCACCTGAAAAACAGCTTTTCATTTAGAGGACATTTAAAAGCAAATCAACTCGTCACAAATACATTTTATTCGTCTTTCAACGAAACATTTCCGAAAGCATTACTTAGCAATGTTGCCAAGTTTTATCCCATGCTTGTAAAAGAAAGACTGAAAACGGAATTGGAATTGGTGTATTCGAGAACAGAATTTTCACGAATGAAAACTTTAACTAACACCTTAGGATTCATTTTGAAAAATAAATTAGAAAACACATTTCCAGAATATGTTAAATTGTTGAAAATAGTTATGACGACACCTATTAAATCTCATGAGGCAGAACGTTGTTTTTCAACACTCAAAAGACTTGAAGCTTTTCTTCGAAAGTCAGTGTCAAGTGAGAGATTGAACGCTTGGGCAATTATGTCACTTAACAGGAAATTTGTGGACAACATTTCAAACTTTGACGAAAAAGTGTTCGATTTATTTGTTAATCTTGAAAATCGCCAAATGGACTTTCTGCTTGAAAAATCAAATATAGAATGAACATTTATATTTATACCTATACCTAGTTCTACCGAAAACGACTTTTCTTTTGAGGTATGTAATTGAGATGTTGTTTTTTGTGAACACGAAACAAAATTTATGACGAGAGCAACATTTTATTATTAAAAAGTACATGTAAAGTTCGTTAAGCTGTAATTAATACTCGAAATAACTTCCTACA
This sequence comes from Henosepilachna vigintioctopunctata, assembly GCA_030704895.1. NCBI lineage: Eukaryota > Metazoa > Arthropoda > Insecta > Coleoptera > Coccinellidae > Henosepilachna > Henosepilachna vigintioctopunctata. The sequence goes on from JARQZJ010000065.1 coordinate 5,753,801, forward strand.
ATTTTGATACCATTGAATCTTCTTGCCATTGACTGCCAAACTCTTTCAAACACACCAGGGCCCCTTTTATTTGAGTTATTCCCAGAAATTATCCTATTTTGAAAATCGTCAAAATTTTCACATGAATCAGAGTACATTATTGGGGGTTTCAGTTGAAATGATGCAAACCATTTGAGTCTGGAAGGATGATATGCACGTAGCACACCACCTCGACCAATTATCTCCAAAATTTTGATCTTAAAAAACCATATAATAATAATAATAATAATCATGAAATTTATCGAGAAACATTCCTTACATAGATGTTTACTATGTTAAAGAAAACGAAGATATGAAAATATATAAACAAGGTTGTGTATGTAATTATTAATGAAGATAGGTTTACAAGATTTTTGTTGATGAATATTGAATAGTAATCGAAGTATTCGCTTTTGTGTAATAAACACCCTCTTTATTTCTGTACAGCAGCCCCACATCGGAATATTATAATTCAGATGACTATATAGAAGACTGTAATACACATTCATAACACAGTTTCTAGGTTGTTTCTAGGTTTCTACGATGTTCTTAATTCTAGACCTTCTAAACATTGAACGAGAATATTGCATTACCTCAGGTTTCTAAAGAATATTCTTAGAACAAAATTTCTTAGAATAGGTAAATAAATGATCCTAACACTCTTTCTATAACATCAAAGATGAATTCAAACACTTGAACCTTTAATTGAGATTTTTTCTGAAGAATAACATTACGCGTTTCGTCGGATCGCCGACTGCTTTAGAAGAACCTTACAGAATATGAGTTACTAACAACAAATTTGGCTGCTTATACCTTCATAAACAGAAAATAGGATTAAGTGAACCACATAGTTATTCTCGAAAGGCTTCTTCTATAAGTACGAGATTTTAATCTCAAAAAGTTCAACAACAGTGATTGTTTGATTATTATTTCTAATTATTCACTAAGAAAATTCTGAGAATTTTTCAGTTTATTGATTTCCACTATATCCCAGATATCTAATCAATTTTTTCAAACATTTTGTAAAATTTTGAAATTTGCATCCGAGGTATGATTTTCTGTAACAAATGATTAAAATAATTTAATTTATTTCTATTTTGAGTAAAACTGTATTAGTGTTCTTTGAGTGAACTACCATAATTTTTCATTGTTGTAGTACATATTATATATATATATATATATATATATATATATATATATATATATATATATATATATATATATGTATATATCTTGAAATTGATTTATTGCCTGTTTGTATTTATTTTAGTTTTTAGCATTAACACATTTTTAATATGAAAAAGTTTATTTCTGTTGACGTTTCGTTGTTATATACAACTTTGTCAAAACTAATATATATATATATATATATATATATATATAGTTTTTTTGTATATTATATATATATCAGAGGAATATCAGCATTCGCTTCGGAAGTTTTATCACCATGAGGAAATACTCATATATATATTATATTTATATATATATTATATATATATATATATATTAATATATATATATCAAAAAATATATATATATATATATATATATATATATATATATATATATATATATATATATATATATATATATATATATATATATATATATATATATATATATATATATATCTTGTAAACCTATATATTATATATTTATAGATGTTTGTTATATGTTGAAGAAAATGAAAATAGATTCATTAAATTGAATAGTAATCATGAGTATTCAACAAGGAACAGGGATGTACTACTTATTCCTATGCATAAAACAGCTAAATTTGAGCACTCTCTATATTATCAGAGTATTTAAAATTTTCAACCATTTACCATCGAATTTGAAAGTACTGAAAGCTCATTTGTTTGAGAGGAGAGTTAAATCTCTACTCTAAACAAAGGCATACTATAGTGTGGCAGAGTATTTCGATGATTCGAATGTAGGTAATAATGTATGAATGAATTTTTTGTATCATATGTTTTTATACATTTTTTTTAACACAAATATTCTTCACCATGTGAAATTGTCTCAAATGTTTAATATTTCTGAGGTAATTTTTTTCTTTTCTTTTCAAATAAAGTTTTATATTATTGTAAATATAAATTCAACTAATATTTTTGTTTGAACCAATATTTTTGCTAGATGGCTGAATGGAAGATCAGACTCAAAACTGAATTCAGTCATTTTGAGAGTATTCTTCCTAGTTGTAATTATTGTATTAATCGAAATGAATGTAATTCTACAATGTAAAGAATGTTTCTCAATAAATTTATTTTATTTATTATTTATATATATTTATACCTAAACTTGTAATTTTTAATAAATGACGTGGAGGTTTCGCTTATCTCTTGGTGAAACAATATGTTAAAAACGAAAAATTAAAATTAACACACTTGACTTATTTCACTGAATATATTAAAAAATCTACAAATGTTTCGTAACATTGTATACATACAATGTTACTATATATATTTATATATACAATGTCTACATATGTTTCAGTATTATTGTATTCTCTTGATAATGGCCACGCAAAATATATGTAGAGTTTTTAATATATTCAGTGAAACTTAAGTCAAGTGTGTTAATTTTATTTTATTGTTTGTAATTTTTGTTTTTTCTTTGAATTTTGGTTTTATTGTTTTGATATGTTCAGAAAGGTTGTTACTTTTTCTAAATGTAATATCGAAATTGTGAGTTTGTGGAAAGGGTTGATTTTTTGACTTGGTATTCCAAAGTTAAATAGTGTATTGTATTCTCGATTCCCTTCTCTTTGACTAGAAGAAACTGGTAGTAGTTGAAGCAACATAATTTAGTGTTTTATGGAGAATTCTAGAACTAGATCTTTTTGATAATTATTATCAGTTGCAATCTGCTTGATGATGTTTAATTCTATTTCGAAGTTTTCTTCTGTATTCTTTTTTATCCTTTAGATTCTTGAGTAATATATATTAAACAGGGGTCTATTATTATGACAGAGATTAAATTCTCGCTTAACTCTTGATGAAACATAATTGAATATTAAATTAGAAAAACTCTTGGCCTAATATTTCACGATTATATTTAATAACATGAATTTGTCAACATATTTCTAGGGTGAGCTCATTTTCAAGACTAAAATCAAGACATTTTAGTCTTGAAAATGAGCTCACGCTCGAAATATGTTCACATATTCATGTTGTTAAATATAATCGTGAAACATTAAGCCAAGAGTTTAATTTAATTTAATGTCTATTTAGGGTGGGAAGTGCTTAGAAACTATTGAAAATTGCCCCTTTATTTATGGGAAGGCTTATAAAAAATCGAAAAGTCATATTTATTACGTAATCTTTCAATTTTCAGTTCTACAAAATTAAGAGATTGATTAGATTCTATTGCAGTGATGAATTCTACTTTAAACTAGAATTCATCACTAGATTTTATTCTGAAAACTCGATTGTTATTGAAAAACCTCCGCAGCTAGTTACTAATTTTCGAACAAGTTATCGTCTTTGCAATATACGTTCCGTTGAAACGTCCACAGAGGGCCCCAATGCCATTATTTGTCGTCGCTGATAGAATCCAACAATTCGAAATAACGTTTCCGACAAAATGCGGTGAATGAGAGAGATAGATAGGAAACTTGAGATGTAGGTACACGTTCTTCCGTCTATCCCCTTTAATCGGCTGAGGAATGATTGAATTTCCCTCGGGAATGTTTATTTCGGAGATTAACGCTTCGATAAACCACGCCAAGTCTGTGTTCGGGCCGTCAGCCGTTTACCCGCGGGTTTTAACGTCCGATATGAGGATGATGCCCACTTGCTTATCTCGGTGTTATGTAGATGGAATCGAGGATGATGGCGAAAATGAATTGGACTCATTATAATAGTCCTTTTCGTTGATGGGATAAATAAAATCTCATAAACTGAATGTCGAAATGAAAGCTTCTAAGTGTCACAAATTCAAATGAATACGATAAAATAATGCAGATGAACTTTCAACAGAATATATATCCTATTACTATATTAGAGTTACACTTAAACACGTAAAACGAGCACTGCTTTCGCAGTCACTTTGACTTAACTAACTCTAACAGTTTTGTTCTTTCACGTTTCTCTTTGTTCGTATTTAGTCATCATATATAGGCCAGACCGGAAGATGTTTGAACATCTAGAGATGACAGGACAAAACATCTCATTCTGTTTGAAACTAAAAATTCTCCATAACTGTGAAAAAGGTATTTATCTGAGTTTCATGACCTCCTTACAATTTCTGTGCTCCTAATACTGAGAAATCCTTCTTTTTTGGAGCTAGATTAAGCGTGACGATTATAGCGTGATATAACCTGTCTGTCTTCCCTCCTCCTATTATAACCTACGGTCTCTCAAAGGCAGTTTCAATGTCAAAAACATATGTCATTACTTAACAACATAAGCAGAACGTAACATTTTGAACATTATTTCTGGTTTGTTTTTAGTTACAAAACAACATTATATTTGCACCTGTCTCAACTCAAAGTTATAAGTGAGACATTTGATTAAAATTGTGCATATTATTGAATTGAACTGTTGCTAAAGTGCTAAACTGCACAGCAACATGTAGTGATAAGTGACATGTGATAAATACACGTGATAAATGCTACCTGGGTCAAACTAAACAAAATTTAAAAGAAAGAGTCAAACAATACAAAAGTGATAGTCGTATTGGAAAACGATCTTGTGCATTAGCATGTCTTGTCCAAGACTCGGATCACAATTTCGATTAAATATTTAAATTTTGGACAGGGAGAGCAATCAAAAAGAGACTATTTGTTGGAAATGACACACATACACGACACAGACAATACGATTAACTATTAACAGTAACAGATATTGAAAAATTGAGCACCATCAACAATATTTCAAAATAGAATAAATAAAAACATTTCATTACACCAATGGTTAAAGAAATTTAGTATAAACTCATTGTACACCCCACACAAAAGTGCCTTCAACTTTCTAGGGTGAACTTTCTGATCATTTATTCAGCAACATGTAGGGTTTAAATATAAGTGGAAAGAAAGAGGTTAAAAAAAATGTTAGTTCTGTTATCTTCACTGCATAAACTATAATTTAAGTAGTTTTATATTTTTTACATATTGAAATTTTGAAGTTATTACTTTGCAGCTTGTTTTTTTTCTCTGAAGAAGACACAAAAAATATCGAAATATCGAGAATTGTAATGAATAAATGAGTTTTCAAACACTTCACTAGACCGATTATTTCCGTTACCCAAATTCTGAAAAGTATCGCACAGTCGAGAAATTAATTATCTATATATATATATATATATATATATATATATATATATATATATATATATATATATATATATATATATATATATATATATATATATATATATATATATATATGGGCCGCAGCAAGTAACCACCTAAATAAACTTGAAGTTGTGCAGAAACGAATTTTGGAAATTATGTATAATAAAAACCTTCAATACCAAACTTAATATTCGGAGAGAGTGGAATACTAGATATCAGACAAATTTATATGTACAGTAGTTTGATATATACTTACCATCATGAAGAAATACTCCAGGGTATTGAGCACACTCATCTTAAACGTAGCAGGGTTCCATCAGCTTCATTAACTCCATTCTTTAAAAAGGCGACTAAACAAAGACATTCTACTTACCTTAGCATCAAATTTTACAATTCATTGCCAGAAAGTCATAAATTGAACCTAAGGAATATAAATTCGATAAGCCTCATTAGAAAGAAATTTAAGTTTTATTTGAGATCTATTGATAGAACGGCAGTTCATGATTTTTTTGTTCTATAAGAAGAAAATAATTTTAGTTTCATTAGTTTCTAAGTAAATATTACAAATTGTTGTTTAAATTATGTTTAAGTTAAATTAAATAAAATCGTCTGAGGGACCAGCTTACACGCATCCATTTTGGGCATACTAAGCTTTTCTCTCAAAAATGTTGAGTGATTTGTACATTTTGGAAGGCAAATATTGTTATTGTATAACCTTTTCACTGAATAACTGAATATATATATATATATATATATATATATATATATATTCAATGAATATAAACATAAATTCAAACAATTTAAATTTTTAAAAATTCTAAATATTATTCTGTAAGCATCTCAAGAAGTCGTTTGTAACGACGAAACGCGTCATGCTATGTAGTCAATAAAGTGTAAATCATAAGTTCAAGTGTTTGAATTTAAGTTTATATTCAATTATAATGGATTTACATCAAGTAAACGCCAACCCTATTAATATATATATATATATATATATATATATATATATATATATATATATATATATATATATATATTCAATTTATGATTTCTTCCTGTATTTCTTAGACTTATATACATATGTATTTAATTGAATGGAGTTCTTGGGTTATTAAGCCTATTAGTAACTGTTGGTAACCCTAAATTTTATTTACATATAGTTTTTAATGTTTCGAAAAAACAATGTTGTCTTCTTCAGAAAAATTTTTTTTTCCTTATAACAGCTCTTCTTTGCACATCATAGTGTTACATTCTTTTAAAATTACATACAATACGATAATAAATATCACAGTCACAAAATGAACGTTTTAAATCAAACAGAATCATCAGGTAAGTACGGTGAATTAAAAATACTATTAATAAGCGATTTGAACTATAATATATTATTATAATATGAATATATATTGTATATATATATATATATAAATGACAATGAATGAAGAATAAGAACAACAAAATGTGGTTCTTAATATAAAATATCCATATATATATATATATATATATATATATATATATATATATATAAAAGGAAAACTAAAGTCACGCAAATTCTGGAATTCTACCTGTTTCTAATCCTTGTTTCGTTCACGTGACGGCCTCACAATGATTCACGTGGTAGAGTTCTCCGATCTAATAATAAAACGAACTCATTCTATTCAGAATACCACAAAGTGGCGTTTGGATTAATGTGTTCCTTTACATTAACAATTAACTGCGACTCAGTATGTTACAATATATCCATCAACAAAAATTTTATTGTGCACAATAGACTTAATTGAACTGAGAATATCACGTTTTAGGATATTATTGTATCAATAAAATAACGTTTATATGTTATCAAGATAGTGAGAGAAAACGAATCAGATGTAAGTGTAATGTATGCGTTTAAAATAAGTAAGTGAATCAATGCGATATACAGCTTGAAAAATTCTATGAGATTTTATGAATTTCACCAACGTTTTAATATCAATGTACCTTCATTTCAGATTTCAGTTGAGTGTAACGAAAACTTTAGGTGGATATTTGAGATGATGAATGATAATAATAATAATAAGATAAATTTATTGAGAAACATTCGTTACATTGTAAAATTACATTCATTTCAATTGATACAATAATTACAACTAAGAAAAATGCTCTCAAAAGGACCGAATTCAGTTTGGAGTCTGATCTTCTATTCAGCCCTCGAGCAAAAATATTGGTTCCAACAACAATCTTGGTTAAATTCATATTTACAATAATATACAACTTTGATTGAAAAGAAAAGAAAAAAAATTTCCTCAGAGATATAAGCATTTGGGACGATTTCACATGGTGAAGAACATTTGTGTTAAAAAAATATACAAATATATGATACAAAAAATTGATTCATACATTATTGCCTACATTCGAATCATCGAAGTACTCTTCCACAATATAATATGCCTTTGTTAAGAGCAGAGATTTAACTCTCCTCTTGAAGAAATGAGCTTTCAGTTCTTTCAAATTCGATGGAAAATGGTTGTAAATTTTAATACTCTGATAATAGATAGAGTGCTCTAATTCAGCTATGTTATGCATAGGAATAAGAAGCAGATCCCTGTTCCTTGTTAAATATTTGATAACTTTTTCATAAACATTGATATAGAAATGTTGGAAAATACAAAGCAACCAATTAGTGCCCTTTTAATTCGTTATATATCTCATTAATTCAATTAAATATGTGTATAAATATAAAGCATGTTAATGTTTCTAGGCGATCATCAATATATATTTTTTGATATTGCATTGAAACATGTGTTATATATTTTAAAATTAAATAATGTTCGTTAAAATTATATTTTTTCAACACTTTGCAACGTGAACATACTTTTAAGAGTCAAACGCTTTGATTCAACATATCTCATGATGTACACCATACTTTTCTGACTTGAGCTCAAATATCTTAATACTTTAATACTTTCAATTAAACTGAAATACTTTTCCATACTTTTCTGACTTAAGCTCAAATATCTTAATACTTTAATACTTTTAATTTAACTGAAATACTTTTTGGCTGGGTTTATCTGCTGCAATTCAAGATTGTTCGCGAAACCCTGTTCTGTAATTTTTGTATTTCCTAGGATTTGTCTTTCGTCAAATCGAATAACAGAGTAGAGCAATTATCGATGTGCGGCTTTATAATTGATTTGGATAAATATAACTTCACACATGTTTACAGATTTTTTTTAATTCGTTTAAAAAATTGATGTTTCCAGAGATTTCAGAATTGGTTTTTCCAGAGAATCAATATGTTGATTGAAACTCTATTTTCCATCTAACATAATGCCTGCATATTTCACTGTTTTTGCTCTTTCAATTTTCTGATTATATCTTCATTTGTATTAATCTTTTACAAATTTTTAGAATTTTTCAGAGTTTTAAACCTTAATCTGTCAAGTATTGGTTTATTATAAATTTTGTGTAACCTAGCCAAGTGTTTTTTATGTAATATATTAAACAATGTTTCAATATATATATATATATATATATATATATATATATATATATATATATATATATATATAT